>CM074719.1:623891572-624274072 GCA_037306005.1 Rhinophrynus dorsalis | reverse complement strand
CTTCAGATCAGACACACAAAACATCAATTCATTGAACTGAATGATACAGGGGTCTTCATTACAGTGCAAAGCATTGGACAATTATTATTTGGTCCCTAAAAGACAGTTGCTTTGCACCAAAATTGCTCCACATTACTTAGTACACGGGCCTCAATGTGCACATTAGTCTGATGTACTAAAGAAACCAACGGCACCAAGGGAACAAATACGAATTTGCAAAATTCACACTGATTAAATGTGCCTTTTAACTGTAGCATTCAAAGGGTTAAATGTGTAATTTAAGTAAATCACTATGCACATAGCCATGTTCATATCCATACTAGTATTACCCTGAATAAGTTGGGCGTTACTTAAATCCAACTCTTTCCCAGACGAACAGGCAGGCATTCATCTCTGTAATGTTCATCATCCTAACCCTAATTAAAGAGCAGTAAACTTTTTTTTATGAAAATACATATTTTACAGAGCTTTTCCTGCTGAATAAAACAAGGTCACTCCCATTGCTGTCAGATGTTTTATTCAAAATTTATAGCAGTTTAAATAATCAGGAAGTGAATTTACTGTGTTTACTTCCTGATTGTTCTGACTGACAGGAAGTGAATTTACTCTGTTTACTTCCTGATAGTTCTAACTGGCAGGAAGTGAATTTACTGTGTTTACTTCCTGATAGTTCTAACAGGAAGTGAATTTACTGTGTTTACTTCCTGATTGTTCTAACTGACAGGAAGTGACAGGCAGTTTCTATCACATTCTATGGAGAACTGTTATGTCTCTAACTTTTCTGACTTTCCTCTCCATTAGAATCTGACAGGAAATCTAATTAGAATTTGACCACTAGAGGGCCCTGCTAATGTAAAAAACCATGGGTTTAAACTGTAATAACTCTGGAAATATAAATCTCTCAGCAGTGGGAGTACCCTTATTTTACTCAGTAGGAAAACCCCTACAATATATATTTTTTCATAAAAAAAGTTTACTGCTCCTTTAAGTACCGTGGTCCATATCTATAAAAGCAAACTGGAGTTATTCTGGAATATACCAACTGCAAATTCCTAAATTCCCATGCACTCAAATAGAGATTTTTAAGCTGCTGAATGCTAGAGAGGTCTCCAAAATCATCTCTAGCATTCAATGGGTTAAAATCCCAATTTAATTTAACAGGAATTTCTGTTTGTGCCCTACGGTGCAGTTGGTTTACTCCAAAATAACTCCAGTTCTCTTTTATTAATATGGACCTATATTTATTAATCCTAACTTTAAGTTCACTATTTCAATACCAGTGTAGTGCACATCATACTACATAGCAATGAGATGCAGTACCCAGCAGTACGCAAAGGGTTACCCCCAAACTGAATCCCTCTGTACTATGCTAATCCTAAAAATCACCTCTAAATCCAAATACCTAACCCCAAAAAATGCTAACACTATTAGCTAACCCTAAAATCAAACCTTAACCCTAAAACCCCCCCTTTATCTTTAAAACTAACCCTAATACCTAATCCCTAATTTTTACTACATCAGTCAGCCTGCTACCGAAAATTTGTGGTTGGAACGTGACAGCAGAGAAACCAGATAGGATTCTGATATTAGACACAATTACGACTTTAACTGCAGATTTAATGGCTAAAGACATAACTGTATATGATATCAGAATATTAACCCTTTGAGTGCCAGAGGGGTACACAAAACATTTCAATGCAATGCACTGTGTACCTCGTGACACTCAAAGGGTTAACTGGCCGATGTGGGCATTTTCTAAGTGTGTCTGGCTTAAGTGAGTTTCATATCATCTATCGTGTTTTAAAGGGATAGTAATACTTCATTTTATCTTTATTTTATTTTGTAGGCATTAAAAAAAACATGAAAAATGATATGTCTTATCTCTCAAACCTTTATGGTTTGAGAGATATTCACAAGCAAAGTTTCCCACTCCCGCCTCTTTTGCCTAGTGTAAGCCATCTCTTCTCAGATGTGGAATGCAGTCCATAGACCAGACAGATAACAGAAGGGGACAATCTTCTTCCTATGAGAACAATGAAAGCCCTGCCCCCCTTGATAAGTTTTTCAGGTTTTTCCCTTATCTTAATTGAAGATTGTCCCTCTCTGCAGTCTACCTGGGCACCTCCCTTCTGATCTGGCTGAGCAGTGTTACATCAGTAAAAGGGGCGGGAGGGGGACACCCCGTTATTGAATTACTCTGGAACTACAACTCTGACAGAATTGAAATAACACTCTCCAAGGTCCAAATACTATGATGATTAATTAGAGCTGCTTTTATTATGAAACATTACTATCCCTTTAAGGTGACAGAGGCAGAATTTTCTTACCTGCTATCATGTGTTTACAGGTGGCAGAGTCAGGGTTACATTTCAGGGTTTTAGGGTTAGGGGTTGCACAGTAACAAAGTAAAGTAATTGAGAAGGCTTAACCCTTTGAATGCCATAATGATATGCAATGCATACTCCTCTGGCACTCAAAAGGTTATAAGAACATGTATCCATAAAGTTCAGTCTTTCCCTCATCCCCTCATTTTTATCAGGACTGATTTTCTATAAAGAACTGCGCTAGGTCACGTCATTATGTAATAGTTCATTGCCTTCCTTTTTGGCGTATATAATAGCATCAAGTTCTCATGGCCAAACGTGATACTAGCTTAAAAAATGTCACCGGGTCTGACATGACCCGTGCGTAAATTATTAAAGTGAAAAAGAAAATAAAGAGAGGGATATAAATATTTTTTTAACCCTTTAAAGACCAGATGGGGGTGTGCAATGCAAATGCTTTGCAAAACCTCATTAAAGGGTTAAATTCTATGACTGGCTTTCAAACATATATATACTTAGTGATGAAATCATTTAAAGTGGAACTTTCTCTTGGTGTAAAGTCGCCCTGCAATAATCCTATATAATAATTCGCTAGGATGTTTGTCAGAAGCCATCATGTGCAATAGAGACTGCCTGTGCCACAGCTCATACGGAGCTGGGAGCGGTCCCAGGAAGGTGCGCAGAGAGGACTACAGTCTGAATTCGAAACGGCTCGCTACGTATCAGCCGCGGCACGGTCAGTGTCTATTGTGCATGACTGCAGCGCGGCCGGTCACACAGACAATCCGGCCACTGGCCGAGATTGCTGGGTGGCACTGTGGCCCTTATACACGGACTTTTCAACTAGCTTCATAATACAGCTATTACCTCTCACAAGTGCCAAAATCTAAAGAAATCCTTAAACGGATAGTAATATTTAATAATTACTAATCCCTATATTAAAGTAATATGAAAGATAAATGTATTGACCCCAGTGTCATCTCTCAAACCTTTATAGTTTGAGAGATGATTGCTTCTAAAGTTGCCCTCTCCCTCCCCCTTCCCCGTAGTCAGCGTTCTAGCTGACGGCAGGGAAGCCAGTCGTACGACTTTCAGGTGGCTCTCCAGCACAGCCACGATCGTGTTAATAAAAAATAAATCTTTCACTAAAACAGTCTTCCACGTCTGCCTGGTTTGTAAGCACACATAGAAGACCGTTTTAGTGAAATATTTTTTTTTTATTAATGCGATCGCGGCTCTGCTGCAGAGCCGCCTGATGATCGTAAGACCGGATTTTCCTTCAGTCAGTTAGAACGCTGACTACGGGGAAGGGGGAGGGAAAGGGCAACTTTAGGAGCAATTATCTCTCAAAATATAAAGGTTTGAGAGATGACACTGGGGTCAATACATTTATCTTTCATATTACTTTAATATAGGGATTAGTAATTATTAAATATTACTATCCGTTTAAGGATTTCTTTAGATTTTGGCACTTGTGAGAGGTAATAGCTGTATTATGAAGCTAGTTGAAAAGTCCGTGTATAAGGGCCACAGTGCCACCCAGCAATCTCGGCCAGTGGCCGGATTGTCTGTGTGACCGGCCGCGCTGCAGTCATGCACAATAGACACTGACCGTGCCGCGGCTGATACGTAGCGAGCCGTTTCGAATTCAGACTATGTTTATTTTTAATATTACTTTAATATAGGGATTAGTAACAATTAAGTATTACTATCCCTTTAATCTTCGGAGACAGGAAGTCAGGCATCAGTGCAGATGTCTTGTCTACGTACCTGCTCTGTCAGTCTCCTCTAAGAAGCATTGCACTGTGCCACAAGGTAACCGGAAGGGAGTGACGGCGCAGGTGGGCAGACAGCACTAACCTGTCCATCGGTCACTGAAGATTAAGGATCTCTTTATAATTTGGCACTTCTGAGAGGTAATAGATGTAGTATGAAGCTAGTCGCCATATGTATAATTATTGGAAGGAGACATTATATTAAGGGAAGTTCCTCTTTAAACCTGCAAACCAAAGAAAGCAACAAATCCAAAACCCAGTGGTGCAATATCTTATCTAGAAGTAATTCCACATTTCTTGAATAATATTAACCCTCTGAGTGCCAGAGGGGTACTTAAGGCATTGCTCCGCAATGCGTTGCGTACCCCTCTGGCACGCAAAGGGTTGAAACACAATTTTTTCCTTATACTTACAATAAGCTGTCAGTTTAGCATTGCAATCCCAGCATACGGTGTGATTTTGGCAGATCAGGTCCTGAACTCTATACGCGTTTAGACTGATAACAGAATTTATCTGTTTCATTTATCTACGTCTTATTTCCTAGGGAATTCTACATCATAGACTGTTGGGTGCCAAGAATGATATTACATTGCCCCCTCCCCTCTACAGTCCATAGGGTGCAACCAGTATGCACTTTCCTGATTGTGTCTCTAACAGGATTTCCCGTGTGTGTGTGTAACCTGTTTTTACAACCTGATATGTCCTTGACAAACACTCGTATAGAGTCATAATATGTTATACATGACCCTCAAAAATATTATCCAATAACCGTATTACAGCACTGGAATCCAGACCTTAGTAAACAATTATGCAGAAACTTTGGAGTAATCCAACTCCACCCACCACAGGAGAGAGACAAAGATTCTCCGTAGATTTAAAGGGATAGTAATATTTCGTTTTATCTTTATTTTATTTTGTAGGCATTAAAAAAACATGAAGAACGATATAAGTCTTATCTCTCAAACCTTTATGGTTTGAGAGATATTCACAAGCAAAGTTTCCCCTCCCGCCCCTTTTACCTAGTGTAAGACATCTCTTCTCAGATGTGGAATGCAGTCCATAGACCAGACAGATAACAGAAGGGGACAATCTTCTTCCTATGAGAACAATTAAATCCCTGCCCTCCTTGACAAGTTTTTCAGGTTTTTCCCTTATTTTAGTTGAAGATTGTCCCTCTCTGCAGTCTACCTGGGCACCTCCCTTCTGATCTGGCTGAGCAGTGTTACATCAGTAAAAGGGGTGGGAGGAGGATACTTTGTCATTGAATTACTCTTGAACTACAACTCTGACAGAACTGAAATAACACTCTCCAAAGTCCAAATACTATGATGATTAATTAGAGCTGCTTTTATTATGAAACATTACTATCCCTTTAAAAGGGTCTTTTAAAGGGATAGTAATACTTAAAATGTACAAAAACATATATATTGTAGGGTTTATCCCCCTGAGAAAAACAAGGGTACTCCCATGGGCGAGAGGTTTTTTTATTCAAAAGTTATTGCAGCTTAAACTTGAATTATTTAAGTGCAGTATCTTAGTGTCCTGAAATTGTACAGTGGCGCTGTTGCTATACCATCCTATGGACAGCTCTGGTCAGTTGACCATAAATCTCCATAGGATGGTGTAGCAACAGCGCCACTGTACAATTTCAGGACACTAAGATACTGCACTTAAAAATTTCAAGTTTAAGCTGAAATAAATTTTGAATAAAAAACCTCTCAGCAGTGGGAGTACTCTTGTTTTACTTGGGGGGGAATAAACCCTACAACATTTTTTTTTTACATTTTAAGTAATACTATCCCTTTAACACTGTGAATGCTGGAAACGTTTCTGTTTCAATTGTACCCTAAGTTGCCCTCTGCAGGTTTGCCCCATTTATTCTTATTAAGTCAGGCTTTCTGACTGCCAAGAGGCATGAGCAACACATTCACCACTATTGCACTATTTTTGTGTATCTGGCAGTGATTGTGCATGTCTGACCCTGAGTGTGTGTATACAAGTGCTTGTGTTTATGTGTGTGTGATTTTATGTATGTGTGTGTATAACTCTATGTTTGTGCATGTGTGTGTGCGTGTTTATGCGTGAGTTTACATGTATGTATGTGTCTCTCTCTCTCTTTAACCCCTTAAGGACCGGCCAATTGCGTACCTGGCTGGAACTTAAAGGGGAACATTCACATGCAAACAACTGGAGTCCCGATGATTTATTTAGTAAAACTAAGTAAGCTTTGGTATTTTTTTTTTATGGATCTTACATGGTGTTGAAGATATCCAAGCTTAAAATTTCCCACTTCTGCATTCTACGGCACCCTGTAAGCGTGGCACGAAGCGGCAGGACTTACCACCTTCCTCCCAGCTGCCCCAGGAAGAGCGTTCACACTTCCCTTCTAGGGGGTATTTCTGTGATGTAACGTTACAACAAGATCCGTTTACCATGCTACTGAGGTTGCAACCTCAGTAGTTTTACTAAATAAATCATCCGGACTCCAGTTGTTTGCATGTGAATGTTCCCCTTTAAGGACCACGGACCATTTTTTTTTCAGCCTCCAGTTCAGAGCTACCCGAACGGCGTGCAGCCACATGGGGAGCCCTGAATTCCATAACGGTCCTGGTACGTCATGAGTCCTTATCACTCCCCAACCCATGATGTGCCAGCACCGTCAAGGGTCCTTAACCCCTTAGCGACCCTTGACGTACCAGGACCGTCAAGGGTAAATTTGCTTTAAGGACCAGTGACGGTCCTGGTACGTCAAGTGTTAAATGGTAGCAGCGCGCCGCCGTGCACGCTGCTACCATTCATTCCAGGCTGAGACTGAGCGGTCCAGTACCGGACCGTTCAGTCTCAGCCTCTGTCGGTTGTGCCAGGTCATGTGATCGCTGCATCAGCGATCACATGTACCGGCATTCTAAATCAGTGACTGAGGCAGTGCTACTTACTGCCTCTAGTGTCTCCTCTCTGCCAATGCGTCCCTTACATAAAAGTAAGGGACAGAGAAGCAGAGAGGAGACACCTAGTGGAAATAAAAAATACAGCAGCTGGGGGTGTTAACCCCTCCACTGCTGGTGCAGGAGGATGGCTAGATGCAGGTCAATTTCTGACCTGCTAAATACACTTTTTTTTTTTTTTTTTTTTTTTTTAATAAAAACAACACACTTTTTTTTTACAAATAAAATATTTTATTTTTTAAAAAAACATCTCAAGAAACAAAATTGGAAGTGTGATTGTTGTGGAGCCATGTAATACACTTACACACACCGCCAAATGTAATTAACAAAAAAGTGGGAAAATAGGGTGGGAAAAAGGGACATGGGGATTTTCACCCAGGGGGGACAGTGGCCACTTTAAACTGCGCATTTTGTAGGTATGACTGAGTGGTCATACCTTTCGTGCAGTCTCCATAAAAATTTAACCCTTTGCGCCCAATTGACCCCAAGAGAAAAATCAAAAATGATGGTTTTTTTACATTTTTTTACCTTTTTCTTTAATTTTAATAAAGTAAATGGTGGGTTATCCATATAAGTGGGGTATCAAAGGAAAGCCCTATTTGTTTGTAAAAAAACAATATATAATTTATGGGGGTGGAATAAAAGCCTAAGAGGGAAAACACTGTTGAACAAAGACATAGTCAAAAAGGTCAGAATTGCTCCGGTCCTTAAGTCAAATCCACCTCTGGTTTTCCCGGTCCTTAAGGGGTTAAGGGGTTACAATTAATCTAAAAACCCTTATTAGTACTGACACTAGTTTTTGCACAAAACAATTCATCCGTGAAAAGATCAAATTCTAAATTGTTTCCACTTAAAGTGAAACTGTCATGAGTAACAAACATGTGATTGTAACCCTTTGAGTGCCAGAGGGGTATGCAACGCATTGCAAAGCAATGCGTTGCATACCTCTCTGGCACTCAAAGGGTTAAAGGCGCATTCAAATTCACCTAGATTTTAGTTAGCCAATTTTTATTAAAAAAAAAATAGTTAATGGTCAAGGCTTATGGCAGGGAAAGGAGTGTGAGGGATGAGATGTGGTGAAAATCTTGGTGATTGAAACCTAGGTGCTGGCAGGTGGCAATAAGTCTCAGAGGGGTTGCTAGGTTCCCAAAAGATAAGGGCTAGTGACTATGGCAAAATTCAACCATGCAGCCGCCTCCCACAGTATTGATGATAATGCTGTAGTGAGGAGTGGGTTATCCTCACACCCATGTAACTGTTTACATTGCATTACAAGGGGATTAGGAAAATAAGCCATTAAGACGTAAGCCATTCTATGTTCAACTTTTGCCATTTTTGGTTCTAAAGTAAGACCCATTGAACTATATTTGAGGCAGCTCTGTTTTATTAATATATAGTGCAGAAATATAATTATTGAGCAGCTAAAACACAAAGTGCGAGATGCACTAAGGAGTGAAAAAGACTTCTCTAGTGAGATCACTTCTCCAATTCCCATGTTAGTCTATAGAAATGATGCACTAAGATTTCTCAAGTGGGAGAGATTTTAGAACATGGGCTCCATAGAATAACATAGGAATTGGAGAAGTGATATCACTGGAGAAGTCATCTCCACATTATCTCCTCCTTATCACCCCTTAGTTCAGTGATCGTAAACCTATAGCACATGTGCCACCCTTGGCCCGCATAGGCCTATATGGTGACATGCGGCCTAGGTAAGGACTGAACATCTGCAAGCTCCTTAATGACTTCTGGATGCTTTTGACTCTGTCTTCTCACTGCCCTCATTGAGGACACCCAGGACAATGTGACACACATGAAGCATGCTGGGCTTTTCTCCCTATGTACTGAGGACAGTGCAAGTTTAAAATTGGTACTCAGACTAAGGAAGAAAACCCCATCATGCACCACGTAACATCTCTGCGTGTCACACGGCCCCAGCGGTCACCAAATGTGGTCGTGGGGAGACAGGGTCAAAAACATCCAAAAGGCATTAAGGAGCTCACAGCATTCCAATCTGGGCGAGAAGAGAAGCATGAGGCGAAAGGAGAAGAGTGACAAGAGGAGAAGATGGAGACAAGAGGAGAAGACAGAGACAAGAGGAGAAGATAGAGACAAGAGGAGAAGACAGAGACAAGAGGAGAAGATAGAGACAAGAGGAGAAGAAAGAGACAAAAGGAGAAGAGAGGCAAGTAGAAAGAGGCACAAGGGGTGGAAAGAGGCACAAGGGGTGGAAAGAGGGGGTGGGAAGAGGCACAATGGGTAGAAAGAGGCACACAGGGTAGAAAGAGGCACACAGTGATGGAAAGAGGGGGTGGGAAGAGGCACAAGGGGTGCCCCCTCTTTATCCCTCCTCTTGCATCCTTCACTTTATCCTTCCTCTTGCTTCTCTCTTTCTCCCCTTCTTGTCTCTGTCTCCCCCTCTTGCCTGTTTCTCTTTTCTCCCCCTCTTGTGTCAGTGTGGAGGGTTGTGAAGGATGAAGTCCTAAGTTTGGACGAAACGCGTTGGGAGATAATACGTATTTTATTTTGGCTGTATGTTTCAATAGTCTATATCTCCAGTAAAGGAGTTTATTAAATATTTATGAGTAGTTGTGGTATATAGTATACTATCCAGCTCTGGTATCACGGTGCCCGTGATCCCCTGTCAGTCACAGTGATGGTACCTGTGCATTTGTGCAGGTTGTTTGGCCCGCCCAGGATGTTCCTTTATATACTGGGCCTATGACATCTATCTGTTGCCCTTTCGTGGTGTTCCTGAAGTTGAGCCTTCTTGCTGAGATACTGTGTTCCTGTGTACCGACTCGGCTCGTCTGACTATTCTCCGTTCCTGCTCTCTGATTGGATCCTGCGCTGGCTGACGTTCCTGCTCCGTTACCGACCTGGCTGTGGCTGATGTTCCTGCTCCGTTACCGACCTGGCTGTGGATGACGTTCCTGCTCCGTGATTTACCCGGCTTGTATGACGTTCCTGATCGAGAGGGTCCTGGTTCCGGTTGAAGCTCCCTGTTCCTCATCGGTTTCCTGAGTTCCTGTGCTTCCAGGTCGCCTGACGGCGACATTCTGAAATGTAGTAGTGGGGCTCCGTTCATTCACTCTCATTGATGCTATGCTGTGGCCTTCGTTTACCGAGCTGTAGTAACCTCGCTGAGCTGCCTCTCCGTGGCCGTACCTGTCCGATTCCCTTACTGTGTGTGTTGCCTCCGTTATTGAGCTTTATACACTTGCCAAGCTATATCGAATTATCCGAGCCGTTTTACACAGTCTGAGCTGCGCTTTGTACCTAGTCTGTCCATTACTCGAGCAGAGCAGTATATGTGCCGGTACGCAGTGTACCGTGGTTGCACCTCCCGGTGCTAGTGGCCTCCGTTTGCTCTTGTTATAGGGTACTGTTACGGCACCGGAAGGGTGTCTGGGCGCTAGTCATTGCTCGTGTGTAGTATCATCATCGCACTCCCGTGCGAGGCTCGCTGTTGCTGGCACAGTGATACTCCTGTTGGCACCAAGTGGGTGGCCTGGCGCTAATCTCCTTTGGCACACAACAGTATCCCAGTACGTATCAAGGGCGTTACAGGTTCCGTTCTCTAGCTCTGCTAGCGGCTCTTTCCATCACTCCTCCTGGAGTTATACTCAGCTCTGGTTGCATTGTGCAGTCTCCTTGGGCGTCCTTTTTACAGCTATATGGGAGTGATTTGAGCAAGCCTACTACTGATCGAGAATACCTTCAGAGACTTTGGTACAGCTGGGCGTTGTCTGCCTACCATCATTGTGACTGATCAGTGGGTTATTCATTAACCCTTGTCCATCCTGTTCTACAGTGCAATTCTGCTTCCTTATACTTGCTACTGTTTACTACCTGTCTGTCTATGCCATACCTGGCCCCCAGGGGCGCTATTCCTGATATTCATTTCAAATAAAACTGTGTTTTTACTTAAAACCTTGTCTGAGTGTCAGAAAACCGTAACAGTACGAAAGGGCCATGACCTCTGACGGCAAAGGTGACAGTAATACACAGAACCTCCACTGGAGGATGGATGTGCATGAGCAGCGCTTGGACCAGTTGGCACTGGCCATGCAAACCTTGCTAGAACGTACGGTACACCTTGTTAAACCTAACCAAAATCCGGTGGTCTCCCCAGTTATGACACCGGATCACGTTGCTGGGCAAATAGTTGCCGTTCCCAGAAGTTTAACGTCGGCGGCGCCGTTACCGTTGAGATACAATGGCGAACCCACACTGTGCAGAGGGTTTATTAACCAACTAGAGATATTTCTAGAACTGACACCTCATGCTTTTCTGAACGACCGTAGCAAGGTGGGGTTCATGATATCTCTATTAACGGGTAAAGCCCTGGCATGGGCTAGCCCACAATGGGATAAGGCCAAACCATGTACACTAGACTTTGAAGTATTTGTTAAGCAGTTTCGCAGAGTATTGGAGCTGCCTGGGAGAACCTCCTCTGCTGCCAAAAGATTGATGGAGATTCAGATAGGTGAACGCACCACAGGCGATTACGCCATAGAATTTCGGATACTGGCAGCAGAGGTAGGATGAAATAATGAGGCTCTAGTGGCAGCTTTCTCCCAGGGATTATCAGACGCTATTAAAGATGAAATTGCGGCCAGAGAGGTACCTACCGATTTGGATGAATACATAGATTATGTATTGCTCATTGATATACGCATACGCGAAAGGCGCTTGGCTAAAAGGGCAAGATCCAGAATCCATGGGCACGATGGCCCTTTAAACCCACCCTCGCCTCCCAATCTTCCTGATCGCTTAAACGAACTGGGGGAACCCATGCAACTCGGGTTCACCAGACTGTCTAAGGAAGAGCGGGCACACCGCAGAAGGCAGGGCTTATGCTTATATTGTGACAAAGATGGGCACATACTACGTAATTGTCCGGTACGGCCGGGAAACGCACGCACCTAGGGTACCTTGGGGGACAGGCCCTAGGTGGTGTACAATCGTCCCCAGATCCCTGTTCCAAAAAACCCATCATTCCGGTGTGCTTCCTTGTAGGTGATCAAGCGGTCGAGGCACTAGCATTGATAGATTCTGGCGCTGCAGGCTATTTTATGGACAAGACATTTGCTGAGACGCACAGTATTCCGCTGTCCAAAAAAGATACGCCTTTAGCCATTGAAGCCATTGATGGCAGACTGCTAGAACCCGCATTCATCACCTTGGAAACTACACCTATCTCTATGACTATTGGGGCTCTCCACGAGGAGAGGGTATGTTTCCAGATTATACATTCACCCCATCACGCGGTCATCTTGGGGTTCCCTTGGTTATTACTACACAACCCCCAGTTTGACTGGCAATGATGCGAGGTCAAGTCGTGGTCTGAATACTGTTCTGGTCATTGTTTGTCTCATCCAGTTAAGATTTTATTTACCTCTCCCTCCGTGCCAGCTGAGTACAGCAGATTCAGTGACGTATTCAGTAAGGGAGAGGCTAGCGCATTGCCGCAGCATAGGCCGTATGATTGCACTATTGATTTGCCCCCGGGAGTGCTGCCACCGAGGGGCAGGACATACCCATTGTCCTGTGAGGAAAATCAGGCCATGGAGGAATACACTGAAGATGCCCTCACTCGAGGGATAATTCGTAAATCCTCATCTCCGGCAGGTGCAGGATTTTTTTTTGTGAAAAAGAAAAGTGGCGAGTTACGACCCTGTATTGATTACCGGGGACTTAATAAGTTGATGCCTAAAAACGCATATCCAATTCCACTCATTACAGAGCTGTTTGACAGGTTGAAAGGTTCATCTATATTTACTAAACTCGATTTACGGGCTGCGTACAACCTGATACGGATAAGGGCCGGGGATGAGTGGAAAACGGCATTCAATACTAGGTCGGGTCACTACGAATATTTAGTCATGCCATTCGGCTTATGTAATGCACCTGCCGTGTTTCAAGAGTTTATCAATGATATCCTCCGTGACTTATTGCAGTCCTGTGTTGTCGTTTACCTCGATGATATATTGATTCACTCTGCTAACTTAACCCAACACATTCTGAATGTGTCTGAAGTCCTGCTACGGTTACGCAAGAACAAATTGTTCTGTAAATTGGAGAAATGCGAATTTCATTGTTCCAAAGTACCCTTTCTGGGATTCGTCATTTCTATTGATGGCATTGCCATGGATGAGGGTAAATTGGCAGCAGTCCTACAATGGCCACGACCTAAAGGGTTGAAAGCGATACAAAGGTTTTTGGGCTTTGCCAATTATTACAGAAAATTCATTCAGAATTTTTCCACCATTGTTTAACCTCTTTCTGACCTTACGCATAAGGGAGCTAATCCCTCTCAATGGTCTGAGGCAGCTGAAAGGGCCTTTGATACTCTCAAATTCGCCTCCGCTCCTATACTTTCCCACACGGGGCCGCTGAGAGGGCCAATCAAGGATTGGAACAGTTTCTGCGATGTTTTGTTGCTGACCATCATGATAATTGGGCCGACTTGTTGCCTTGGGCAGAGTTCGCCAGGAACTGCGCAGTTAATTCTTCCTCCGGGAGCTCTCCGTTTTTGATCAGTTATGGGTTCCAACCCTGTCTGCTCCCGGATTCCTTTCAATCACAGCAGATTCCAGCTCTGGATGAGCATATAGAGCAACTCCCTTCCACATGGGCACAAGTTCAGAGGGCATTGGGCCAGTCTTTTCAGCGACATCAGCGTCATGCCAATCGCAGAAGGCTTCCAGCGGTTTCCTTCCAAGTCGGGGATAGAGTATGGCTGTCCTCCAAGAATCTAAAGCTCAAGGTCCCATCTAATAAGCTGGCACCTCGGTTCATTGGTCTGTACAAGATCATTAGCAAAATTAACCCTGTTTCTTATGCCTTGGAATTGCCTGCT
The DNA here is from genome assembly GCA_037306005.1 of Rhinophrynus dorsalis. Taxonomy (NCBI): domain Eukaryota; kingdom Metazoa; phylum Chordata; class Amphibia; order Anura; family Rhinophrynidae; genus Rhinophrynus; species Rhinophrynus dorsalis. The sequence goes on along the minus strand of CM074719.1, from coordinate 624,260,163 downwards.
TCTATGCGCATTCATAATGTATTCCATGTGTCTCTCCTTAAACCTCTGGTTTGTAACCGTTATACTACCACACCTGTGATGCCAGGTCCTGTTGAAGTCGAGGGGCAGGAAGAGTATGAAGTACAAAACATTATTGATTCCCGCAGAGGTAGAGGAGGGGTACAGTATCTGGTGCATTGGAAAGGTTATGGTCCTGAGGATCGTTCCTGGGTAGACAGTAAGGACCTTCATGCACCCAAGTTACTACGAGTATTTCATGCCAAATACCCTCAGAAGCCTAAACCCTACTCTAGGAGAGGGGGTCTTTGAAAGGGGGGTACTATCACGTTGCCTGTGATTTGTGCTGCTCTGTGTCTGCCACTTGCTGAGTATTCGTGATTGGCTGTCTGTCATTAGCCCTCCTCACACAGCCTTTTTAAACCCAGGTTGAGCACTTCCAGGTTGCCCTTTCGTGGTGTCTCTGACTCCACTTTGCCTGACCTGCTTGTCAGATCTCTGGGCCTGTCTCCAGTGTTCCTGTATGCTACATTCCGATGTTCCAGTGTTCCCGTACGTTAATGTTCCGGTGTTCCAGTGTTCCTGTATGCTAACGTTCCGGTGTTCCAGTGTTTCAGCGTTCCTGTGTGCCTGTATTCCGGGGTTCCTGTGCTCCAGCACCGTGCGGGTTAACCTGTACGAGTTCCTGAGTCTCGCGCTCCAGCTGTCACTCCGGCGACATTGTTCTCCTCGCTATTGCTATACACATTGTTGGTTCCAGCGTGCGGACGCTGGTTTGCTCCACTAAACCCGGTTGCTATACACACTGTTGGTTCCAGCGTGCAGACGCTGGTTTACTCCACTAAACCTGGTTGCTATATACATTGTTGGTCCCAGCGTGCGGACGCTGGTTTACTCCACTAAACCTGGTTGCAATATACATTGTTGGTTCCAGCGCGCGGACGCTGGTTTACTCCACTAACCTGGTGGCAATACACATTGTAGGTTCTGGCGTGCGGACACTGGTTTACTCCACTAACTGGTTGCAATATACATTGTTGGTTCCAGCGCGCGGACGCTGGTTTGCTCCACTAAACCTGGTTGCAATACACATTGGTGGTTCCAGCGTGCGGACGCTGGTTTACTCCACTAACCTGGTTGCGATATACATTGCTGGTTCCCGCGTGCGGTCGCTGGTTTGTTCCATTTAACCTGGTGGCGCTATTTACCATTAGTCCCAACGTGCGGACGTTGGTTTGCTAATGAATATCCAGTACTGTCGTCAGTCGCTGTCCTCTTCCTTGCAGTTGTCTGAGTATCCCTGGCTATAGACTTCTGCTGATTAACATCTCTATACTTATGCTCCATGCTGTCTTAGTCACCTGACAGCTGGTCTACTTGCTCAGGCTGCCCTGCCTGGTATTGGTGAGGCCGGTAGAACCTTGACGATACCATCCTGTAGGTTGCCTTACCCGGTATTGGCAGGGCCGGTAGAGCCTACTACAGTACTCCTTTGGGCTGCCCTGCCCAGTATTGGTAAGGCCGGTAGAACCTTGTAATTCACCATCCTTAAGGTTGCCTTACCCAGTATTGGCAGAGCCGGTAGAGCCTACATTCAGCATTCCATTGGGCTGCCTTGCCCGGTACTGGTAAGGCCGGTAGAACCGGTATATGTCATCTCACGGTTGCCTTACCCGGTATAGGCAAGGCCAGTAGAGCCTGTCATTAAAACTGTCACTTGGGTTGCCTTGCCTGGTATTTAGGCAAGGCCGGTAGAACCTATTGTATGTTCTATTACTGTTGTATTGTTGTGTATGTTTACCCTACGGGGACTGCCTTTAACTTTTAATAAAGTTAGGTTATTTTACCAAACCTTAAGTCTAAGAGTCTTCACAAACCGTGACAGTAGTTGAATGAAAGTAGGCAGCACCATTTTTGTTAGTATGGCCACATGTGCTGTCTATGCAGGTGTTGTTTTACCATGGTTCTACAACAGAAAACCGGTAAAACACATTTGCAACATACATGGTGCTTGTTTTTGCTGTAATGTACACGTACACGTACAGGGTACTGGTTCGCTCCTCTAGCCACCCGGCTGTCTCAGTATTGATAGCGTTCCACGTACAGGGTACTGGTTCGCTCCTCAAGCCATCCGGCTGTCTCAGTATTGATAGCGTTCCACGTACAGGGTACAGGTTCGCTCGTCAAGCCACCCGGCTGTCTCAGTATTTTTAGCGTTCCACGTACAGGGTACTGGTTCGCTCCTCAAGCCATCCGGCTGTCTCAGTATTGTTAGCGTTCCACGTACAGGGTACTGGTTCGCTCCTCTAGCCAGCCGGCTGTTTCAGTATTGATAGCGTTCCACATACAGGGTACTGGTTCGCTCCTCTAGCCACCCGGCTGTCTCAGTATTGATAGCGTTCCACGTACAGGGTACTGGTTCGCTCCTCAAGCCACCCGGCTGTCTCAGTATTGATAGCGTTCCACGTACAGGGTACTGGTTCGCTCCTCTAGCCACCCGGCTGTTTCAGTATTGATAGCGTTCCACGTACAGGGTACTGGTTCGCTCCTCTAGCCACCCGGCTGTCTCAGTATTGTTAGCGTTCCACGTACAGGGTACAGGTTCGCTCCTCAAGCCATCCGGCTGTCTCAGTATTGATAGCGTTCCACGTACAGGGTACTGGTTCGCTCCTCTAGCCACCCGGCTGTCTCAGTATTGATAGCGTTCCACGTACAGGGTACTGGTTCGCTCCTCAAGCCACCCGGCTGTCTCAGTATTGATAGCGTTCCACGTACAGGGTACAGGTTCGCCCTCAAGCTATCCGGCTGTCTCAGTATTGATAGCGTTCCACGTACAGGGTACTGGTTTGCTCCTCAAGCCATCCGGCTGTCTCAGTATTGATAGCGTTCCACGTACAGGGTACTGGTTCGCTCCTCAAGCCATCCGGCTGTCTCAGTATTGATAGCGTTCCACGTACAGGGTACTGGTTCGCTCCTCTAGCCACCCGGCTGTCTCAGTATTGATAGCGTTCCACGTACAGGGTACTGGTTCGCTCCTTAAGCCACCCGTCCGTCTTGCAGTATTGTTTGCGTTCCACGTACTGGGTACTGGTTCGCTCCATGCACACCCGGTTGCTACTATAGTGGTATGGCGTTCCATCTGTGAGAGCACTGGTGAGCTCCACATCCTTCACTTTCTCTGCTGCTGGCGGCCTACTTACTGACTTAACCTCATTATCATCATAGTGACTGTTGTTCCACCTTCCAGTCACTTAGGCGAGTGGTTGCCATTATCTCCTGTCTATGGGCTGCCTTGCCCGCTATTGGTAAGGCCGGTAGAACCTGTCCTATTCCTTGGGTTGCCTTACCCGGTATTGGCAAGGCCGGTAGAGCCGGTGTTATCTCCTGTCAATTGGCTGCCTTGCCCGGTATATGGTAAGGCCGGTAGAACCTGTCCTATTCCTTGGGTTGCCTTACCCGGTATTGGCAAGGCCGGTAGAGCCGGTGTTATCTCCTGTCAATTGGCTGCCTTGCCCGGTATATGGTAAGGCCTGTAGAACCTGTCCTGTTTCCTTGGGTTGCCTTACCCGGTATCGGCAAGGCCGGTAGAGCCAGTCTTAGCCTCCTGTCTAGGGGCTGCCTTGCCCGGTATCTTGGCAAGGCCGGTAGAGCCTCACCTCACGAGTTCCAATCCTTTGGCTGCCTTGCCCGGTATATTGGCAGGGCCAGTAGAGCCAATATTGCTCTTATTTGTATTGTATTCCTGTCTAATAAAGATATATGTGTGTACGTGTATGTTACCCTACGGGGCTGCATTAACTTTTCAATAAAGTTGTGTTTTTACCTAACTCTGCGTCTGAGAGTCTTAACAAACCGTGACAATTACATCTACTGCCTTGCCATTTACCTTTGATAACAAGCAAAAAAGAAAGAAATAGGGGCGCCCAATAGTGCCTGATTAGTATGACACCAACAAATTGTAGGATAATTATAACGAGGTTTGTTGCATTTTTCTGTGATGAGAGCCAATTTGTCTTGAGAAAGCAGTTTTATACTGCGAAACGCATCAAAGCTTCTTTTTGGCTCATCCATTGCGATGTACTGAATATTTGTTTTTATTTAACATTGTAAGAGATAAAGATCTTTTTGAATACATGTTTCACATATAAAGAATTTTCTCCTTAAATTCCTGAGTAGAGGCAGGAAAAACTCTCTGCAAGCTTTTCAGTTGGATTTAAGTATATGCTTTCTCCCAACAATTGATTATTGTGAGTATACAAAATTATGCTACAATTTGTTGGCGTCATACTGATCAGGCACTAATGGGCGCCCCTATTTTTTTCTTTTTTGCTTTCTATATATCACCTCCTTGTGGACATCTGGGGAACTGCCTGCTAAGGGAACCAAAAGATACTGCTGTTGGGGCAGTGTTTGAGCTTTTTGTAGTAATATTCTATGTGGTGAAGGGGACTGATTACTTCCATTGATTGCACAGTGCTACACTAGGAGCACCTTCTTTTTGCCTTTTCTACTATTTTCCTTTGATGTTCACACAATTCCCGTTATTTAGCATGCGTTGTGGGAACAAAAAGCTGCAAGGAGCATTTGGCCACAACAAGGGTTTTGGCCAACAAAGCTTGTTGCAGTTTATGGTGGTTAAGTAATAAAATTCCGACTGTACAACTGTGTGTGTGCCGCCCACAGCTCATTTGGCCTTTACCAATGCTTTTAGCCCCGGGAATAGAATAAAACCCAGAATCTTCTCCTCATGTCTTGATAAAACCGAGGATAATGTTGCAAAACGCATTGAACAGTAGGACTTATACACAATATTGTTTTTATTTTTAAAATAAATTTGCACGAGCAAGATTTTTAAGTGAATCTGGAGCAGTTCCTGTTTTTTCTTTCGTCTTCCATGGTATGTCGGAGACACCGAGCAGAGATGGTGGTGAGTTCCTTGCATGCCTGTTTGCTTTATATATGCTTATGTATATATACAGCCAATATATAATTTCTGTGCATAGATATACACTGTAATAGTTATATTTTGGTGCTAGTGTGATAAGGCACAATTGGCGGCCCCTGTTTTTTCATTTTGTTTTATTGCATCTGAAACAAGCTAGCTCTCTTTTTTCAAATGTTGATTACTTCGGTAATGGAGGTCAGTGTACTTTTTGCAGTTTGCAAAAATGGAAATGTATACAGAGTTTGTGCGTAAAATATGTTTATTGTGTGGAATAATAAGACAAATTATTTGTTGCATTTCAGTACAGGGTGATAAACTTGGTTATCTGCTTATACTTCCAGATATTTCTGATACTCAGAGGGTTAATCGTTTGTTTATGAGTACAGTAGATTGATTTAATGGTGTTATTAACCGTCTGAATGCTAGAGCAGCTGCAAACATATTGTGGGTTATGCACTAAGACATGATAAAGAGGTGATAAAGTGGAGATATCTTCTCCAGTGATATTATGTCTCCAGTTCCTATGTTATTCTATGGAGCCTATGTACTAGGATCTCCAAAGTTGGAAGAATCTTAGTGTATTGGCTCTATAGAATAACATAGGAACTGGAGAGGTGATATCACTGGAGAAATCTCAGTGCGTTGGCTCTATAGAATAACATAGGAACTGGAGAGGTGATATCACTGGAGAAATCTCAGTGCGTTGGCTGTATAGAATAACATAGGAACTGGAGAGGTGATATCACTGGAGAAATCTCAGTGCGTTGGCTCTATAGAATAACATAGGAACTGGAGAGGTGATATCACTGGAGAAATCTCAGTGCGTTGGCTGTATAGAATAACATAGGAACTGGAGAGGTGATATCACTGGAGAAATCTCAGTGCATTGGCTCTATAGAATAACATAGGAAGTGGAGAGGTGATATCACTGGAGAAATCTCAGTGCATTGGCTGTATAGAATAACATAGGAACTGGAGAGGTGACATCACTGGAGAAATCTCAGTGCATTGGTTGTATAGAATAACATAGGAACTGGAGAGGTGACATCACTGGAGAAATCTCAGTGCGTTGGCTCTATAGAATAACATAGGAACTGGAGAGGTGATATCACTGGAGAAATCTCAGTGCGTTGGCTCTATAGAATAACATAGGAACTGGAGAGGTGACATCACTGGAGAAATCTCAGTGCGTTGGCTGTATAGAATAACATAGGAACTGGAGAGGTGATATCACTGGAGAAATCTCAGTGCATTGGCTCTATAGAATAACATAGGAACTGGAGAGGTGATATCACTGGAGAAATCTCAGTGCATTGGCTCTATAGAATAACATAGGAAGTGGAGAGGTGATATCACTGGAGAAATCTCAGTGCATTGGCTGTATAGAATAACATAGGAACTGGAGAGGTGACATCACTGGAGAAATCTCAGTGCATTGGTTGTATAGAATAACATAGGAACTGGAGAGGTGACATCACTGGAGAAATCTCAGTGCGTTGGCTCTATAGAATAACATAGGAACTGGAGAGGTGATATCACTGGAGAAATCTCAGTGCGTTGGCTCTATAGAATAACATAGGAACTGGAGAGGTGACATCACTGGAGAAATCTCAGTGCGTTGGCTGTATAGAATAACATAGGAACTGGAGAGGTGATATCACTGGAGAAATCTCAGTGCTTGGCTCTATAGAATAACATAGGAACTGGAGAGGTGATATCACTGGAGAAATCTCAGTGCATTGGCTGTATAGAATAACATAGGAACTGGAGAGGTGACATCACTGGAGAAATCTCAGTGCATTGGCTCTATAGAATAACATAGGAACTGAGGTGATATCACTGGAGAAATCTCAGTGCATTGGCTCTATAGAATAACATAGGAACTGGAGAGGTGATATCACTGGAGAAATCTCAGTGCATTGGCTCTATAGAATAACCTAGGAACTGGAGAGGTGATATCACTGGAGAAATCTCAGTGCATTGGCTCTATAGAATAACATAGGAACTGGAGAGGTGACATCACTGGAGAAATCTCAGTGCATTGGCTCTATAGAATAACATAGGAACTGGAGAGGTGGCATCACTGGAGAAATCTCAGTGCGTTGGCTGTATAGAATAACATAGGAACTGGAGAGGTGACATCACTGGAGAAATCTCAGTGCGTTGGCTGTATAGAATAACATAGGAACTGGAGAGGTGACATCACTGGAGAAATCTCAGTGCATTGGCTCTATAGAATAACATAGGAAGTGGAGAGGTGATATCACTGGAGAAATCTCAGTGCATTAGCTCTATAGAATAACATAGGAAGTGGAGAGGTGACATCGCTGGAGAAATCTCAGTGCATTGGCTCTATAGAATAACATAGGAACTGAGGTGATATCACTGGAGAAATCTCAGTGCGTTGGCTCTATAGAATAACATAGGAAGTGGAGAGGTGACATCGCTGGAGAAATCTCAGTGCGTTGGCTCTATAGAATAACATAGGAAGTGGAGAGGTGACATCGCTGGAGAAATCTCAGTGCGTTGGCTCTATAGAATAACATAGGAAGTGGAGAGGTGACATCGCTGGAGAAATCTCAGTGCGTTGGCTCTATAGAATAACACTAGCAACATGGGACGGCGTTGCCCGTCATGTTATGACCATTGGGCGCACGTGTTTGAAATGCAGACACACTGATAAACACAGACATATGCAGCATACAGGCAGACACATACCATACATCCCAAGTGTCCCTCTTTAGGAGGGACAGTCCCTCTTTGAGGGCCAAATCCCTCTGTCCCTCTTTCCCACCCTGTTGTCCCTCTTTTTAGGAGGTCAGACTGTGTACAGGGCCGGCTCCACCTATAGGCGAGGTAGGCGCCGGCCTAGGACGCACACGTACTGGGGGCGCGGGCATGCAGCGGAGAACAGCTGCGCCCACACACACCACGCCAGGAACCACAACACAGTCAGGTCTGTGTTGCTACAGCGCTCCCTCATCTGGTCGGATCTTTAGTAATGCAGAGCGCGCTGGGAGTCATGATCTCCCGCCGCGCTCTGCATTACTGAAGAGAAGACTGCGCGGGAGATACAGGTATGTGATGGGGGGCAAGTTGGAGCTGAGGGGGCATAGTGGAGCTGAGGGGGCAAGTTGGAGCAGATGTGGGGCAAAGTGGAGATGATGGGGGCAAGTTGGAGCTGTTAGGGGAAAGCTGGAGTTGAGGGGGCATAGTGGAGCTGGTGGGGGCAAGTTGGAGATGATGGGGGCAAGTTGGAGCTGATGAGGGTCAAAGTGGAGCTGAGGGGGGGCAAGTTGGAGCTGAGGGGGGCAAGTGGAGCTGAGGGGGGGAAAGTGGAGCTGGTGGGGCAAGTTGGAGCGGATGGGGGGGCAAGTTGGAGCTGCTGGGGGCATAGTGGAGCTGATAGTGGAAAGTTGGAGCTGAGAGGGCATAGTGGAGCTGGTGGGGGCAAGTTGGAGCGGATGGGGCAAGTTGGAGTGGATGGGGGGCAAAGTGGAGCTGATGGGGGTAAGTTGGAGAGGATGGGGGGCAAAGTGGAGCTGATGGGGGTAAGTTGGAGCTGAGGGGGCAAAGTGAAGCTGAGGGGGCAAAATGGAGCTGGTGGGGGCACGTTGGAGCTGATGGGGGCAAGTTGGAGTTGATAGGGGCAAAGTGGAGCTGGTGGGCCAAAGTGAAGCTGATAAGGGGCAAGTTGGAGCTGGTGGGGGGCATCTCTTACAGGCATCTCCAGAACAGGGGCAGAGTGGCTCAGGGGGCAGAGAGAGGACAATCATGAAAAGAGGTTGGGTATAAGTAGGCAGGGTATAAAGGGGTGGGACACAAGGGGCGGAGCGAAATGGGCGGCAAAATTAGGTTTTGCCTAGGGTGGCAAAAATCCTTGCACCAGCCCTGACTGTGTGGTGTGTATTACTTTGCTCTACAGCAAGAAAGCAATAAACTTCAGTATATGTGTTTATACATTAGTCTGTGCAAATAAAATACTTTGGTCTTGAACTAAATCATTTATTCAGTTACATAAATAGCCAGTAATAGGTCATGAAATAACCTAAAAATTCTTACTAATGCCCCGCCCACCAGCCACACCCCCAATAATATCACCTAAAACTAACGTGTCCCTCTTTGGCCCTGTGAAATGTTGGGAGGTATGCACATACACACAGTGAGCGGCAGAGACATGCAAAACACATGTACACACAGACACACTGGAGATGCACACATGGACACACATATGTAACAGAGATGTACACACACAGACACGCAACATATATGAGCAGAAACACATGTGCTCATGAGTTGTGTACCCCTCTGGCACTCAAAGGGTTAAGGTATAGAGAGGCATGTCAGAGTTAAATAGCAGTGGGAAGTGTGTTCATACCTGGGAACACTGACTTGTGAAGTCCCTAGAGGGGACTGATGTGGTGCTGATGTGGAGAGACAAATGGGGCAATCTAGGTTAAAAGTGGGTGGGGCTTAATCGCGAGTAGGGGGCGGGGCTTAACATAAATGTGAAAAAGTGTTAGTAATAGGCTGGGGAAGGAGGAGAAGTGGGAGGGAAATACAAGTTTACAGTGTGAGGGGTTTGAACACACTCCATGAGGGGTAAAACTTGATACAGAGCCCTGTGGCAGTCAGTGGGTTAAGTGTGAATCTGATGGCTGTCTGTCCTGTGTCTTGCATGGCAAATGGTGACAGTGAAGAAGTAATTCAGCAATGAGGGCCTACCTTAACCCTTTGAGTGCCATTTTGTTCCCCTGGTGATGCAGCACCGTTCAGTGGCTTTACTACAGGTCCTGCTGAGGCCACTGGGAGTCAAGGTGAGTGACTGTGTGTCAGCCATCTTTCTTTCTGGCTTTGTGTGTGTGTATGGGTGTTTGGTGCTGTGTGAGTGGGGCATGAGTGTGTAATACCTGTGAACTTTTACTTGTGGAGTCCCTCATGTGGTGCTGATGTGGAGAGAGCAATCTGGGGTAAAAGGGGGCGGGGCTTAATCGCGAGTAGGGGGCGGGGCTTAACATAAATATGGAAAAGTGTTAGTAATAGGCTGGGGAAGGAGGAGAAGTGGGAGAGAAATGCAAGTTTACAGTGTGAGGGGTTTGAACACACTCCCTGAGGGGTAAAACTTGATACACAACCCTGTGGCAGTCAGTGGGTTAAGTGTGAATCTGATGGCTGTCTGTCCTGTGTCTTGCATGGCAAATGATGACAGTGAAGAAATAATTGAGCAATGATGACCTACCTTAACCCTTTGAGTGCAATTTTGTTCCTCTGGTGCTGCACTACAGGTCCTGCTGAGGCCTCTGGGAGTCAGGGTGAGTGACTGTGTGTGTCAGCCATATTTATTTCTGGCTTTGTGTGTGTATGTGGTGCTGTGTGTGTGAGAGGGGGCATGTCTGTTTGGTGCTCTGTAAGTGGGGCGTGTGTGTGTGGTGGTCTGTGTGTGTGTTTGTGTGGTGCTGTGTGAGTGGGGCATGTGTGTGTGGTGGTCTGTGTGTGTGTGTGGTGGTCTGTGTGTGTGAGTGGGGCATGTGTGTGTGTTTGTGTGGTGCTGTGTGAGTGGGGCATGTGTGTTTGTCTGTGGTGTAGGAGCAAGTGGCGGCCATATTGTTTTTTTCTGACTTTGATAGTGGTGGGCGGGCTTCATAGTGGGGGCGGGCCAACTCCCTGCATGATTGAATCACCCAATAGGAGTAGTAACTCCTGCTTTATGCCTCCCCTGGGTGTGTTTTGGCAGGCACAAAGTCTTCTTTTATATATATAGATAGGAAGTGGAGAGGTGACATCGCTGGAGAAATCTCAGTGCGTTGGCTCTATAGAATAACATAGGAAGTGGAGAGGTGACATCGCTGGAGAAATCTCAGTGCGTTGGCTCTATAGAATAACATAGGAAGTGGAGAGGTGACATCGCTGGAGAAATCTCAGTGCGTTGGCTCTATAGAATAACATAGGAAGTGGAGAGGTGACATCGCTGGAGAAATCTCAGTGCGTTGGCTCTATAGAATAACATAGGAAGTGGAGAGGTGACATCGCTGGAGAAATCTCAGTGCGTTGGCTCTATAGAATAACATAGGAAGTGGAGAGGTGACATCTCTGGAGAAATCTCAGTGCGTTGGCTCTATAGAATAACATAGGAAGTGGAGAGGTGACATCGCTGGAGAAATCTCAGTGCGTTGGCTCTATAGAATAACATAGGAAGTGGAGAGGTGACATCGCTGGAGAAATCTCAGTGCGTTGGCTCTATAGAATAACATAGGAAGTGGAGAGGTGACATCGCTGGAGAAATCTCAGTACGTTGGCTCTATAGAATAACATAGGAACTGGAGAGGTGCTATCAGTGGATAAATCTCAGTGCATTGGCTGTATAGAATAACATAGGAACTGGAGAGGTGATACCACTGGAGAAATCTCAGTGCGTTGGCTCTATAGAATAACATAGGAACTGGAGAGGTGATATCACTGGAGAAATCTCAGTGCATTGGCGCTATAGAATAACATAGGAACTGAAGAGGTGATATCACTGGAGAAATCTCAGTGCTTTAGCTCTATAGAATAACATAGGAACTGGAGAGGTGATATCACTGGAGAAATCTCAGTGCGTTGGCTGTCTAGAATAACATAGGAACTGGAGAGGTGATATCACTGGAGAAATCTCAGTGCCTTGGCTGTATAGAATAACATAGGAAATGGAGAGGTGATATCACTGGAGAAATCTCAGTGCGTTGGCTGTATAGAATAACATAGGAACTGGAGAGGTGACATCACTGGAGAAATCTCAGTGCGTTGGCTGTATAGAATAACATAGGAACTGGAGAGGTGACATCACTGGAGAAATCTCAGTGCGTTGGCTGTATAGAATAACATAGGAACTGGAGAGGTGACATCACTGGAGAAATCTCAGTGCGTTGGCTGTATAGAATAACATAGGAACTGGAGAGGTGACATCACTGGAGAAATCTCAGTGCGTTGGCTGTATAGAATAACATAGGAACTGGACAGGTGACATCACTGGAGAAATCTCAGTACGTTGGCTCTATAGAATAACATAGGAACTGGAGAGGTGACATCACTGGAGAAATCTCAGTGCATTGGCTCTATAGAATAACATAGGAAGTGGAGAGGTGATATCGCTGGAGAAATCTCAGTGCATTAGCTCTATAGAATAACATAGGAACTGGAGAGGTGACATCGCTGGAGAAATCTCAGTGCATTAGCTCTATAGAATAACATAGGAACTGGAGAGGTGACATCGCTGGAGAAATCTCAGTGCATTGGCTCTATAGAATAACATAGGAACTGAGGTGATATCACTGGAGAAATCTCAGTGCATTGGCTCTATAGAATAACATAGGAACTGGAGAGGTGATATCACTGGAGAAATCTCAGTGCATTGGCTCTATAGAATAACATAGGAACTGGAGAGGTGACATCACTGGAGAAATCTCAGTGCATTGGCTCTATAGAATAACATAGGAACTGGAGAGGTGATATCAGTGGAGAAATCTCAGTGCATTGGCTCTATAGAATAACATAGGAACTGGAGAGGTGACATCACTGGAGAAATCTCAGTGCGTTGGCTGTATAGAATAACATAGGAACTGGAGAGGTGATATCACTGGAGAAATCTCAGTGTATTGGCTCTATAGAATAAGATAGGAAGTGGAGAGGTGATATCACTGGAGAAATCTCAGTGCATTGGCTCTATAGAATAACATAGGAAGTGGAGAGGTGATATCACTGGAGAAATCTCGGTGCATTAGCTCTATAGAATAACATAGGAACTGGAGAGGTGACATCGCTGGAGAAATCTCAGTGCATTAGCTCTATAGAATAACATAGGAACTGGAGAGGTGACATCGCTGGAGAAATCTCAGTGCATTGACTCTATAGAATAACATAGGAACTGAGGTGATATCGCTGGAGAAATCTCAGTGCATTGGCTCTATAGAATAACATAGGAACTGGAGAGGTGATATCGCTGGAGAAATCTCAGTGCATTGGCTCTATAGAATAACATAGGAACTGGAGAGGTGATATCACTGGAGAAATCTCAGTGCATTGGCTCCATAGAATAACATAGGAACTGGAGAGGTGACATCACTGGAGAAATCTCAGTGCATTGGCTCTATAGAATAACATAGGAACTGGAGAGGTGATATCAGTGGAGAAATCTGAGTGCATTGGCTCTATAGAATAACATAGAAACTGGAGAGGTGATATCAGTGGAGAAATCTGAGTGCATTGGCTCTATAGAATAACATAGGAACTGGAGAGGTGATATCAGTGGAGAAATCTGAGTGCATTGGCTCTATAGAATAACATAGAAACTGGAGAGGTGATATCAGTGGAGAAATCTGAGTGCATTGGCTCTATAGAATAACATAGGAACTGGAAAGGTGATATCAGTGAAGAAATCTGAGTGCATTGGCTCTATAGAATAACATAGGAACTGGAGAGGTGACATCACTGGAGAAATGTCAGTGCGTTGGCTCCATAGAATAACATAGGAAGTGGAGAGGTGATATCACTGGAGAAATCTCAGTGCATTGGCTCTATAGAATAACATAGGAAGTGGAGAGGTGATATCACTGGAGAAATCTCAGTGCATTGGCGCTATAGAATAACATAGGAACTGGAGAGGTGATATCACTGGAGAAATCTCAGTGCGTTGGCTGTATAGAATAACATAGGAATTGGAGAAGTGATATCACTGGAGAAATCTCAGTGCATTGGCTCTATAGAATAACATAGGAACTGGAGAGGTGACATCACTGGAGATATCTCAGTGCATTGTCTCTATAGAATAACATAGGAACTGTAGAGGTGACATCGCTGGAGAAATCTCAGTGCGTTGGCTCTATAGAATAACATAGGAACTAGAGAGGTGATATCGCTGGAGAAATCTCAGTGCATTAGCTCTATAGAATAACATAGGAACTGGAGAGGTGACATCGCTGGAGAAATCTCAGTGCATTGGCTCTATAGAATAACATAGGAACTGAGGTGATATCACTGGAGAAATCTCAGTGCATTGGCTCTATAGAATAACATAGGAACTGGAGAGGTGATATCACTGGAGAAATCTCAGTGCATTGGCTCTATAGAATAACATAGGAACTGGAGAGGTGACATCACTGGAGAAATCTCAGTGCATTGGCTCTATAGAATAACATAGGAACTGGAGAGGTGATATCAGTGGAGAAATCTCAGTGCATTGGCTCTATAGAATAACATAGGAACTGGAGAGGTGACATCACTGGAGAAATCTCAGTGCGTTGGCTGTATAGAATAACATAGGAACTGGAGAGGTGATATCACTGGAGAAATCTCAGTGCATTGGCTCTATAGAATAACATAGGAAGTGGAGAGGTGATATCACTGGAGAAATCTCGGTGCATTAGCTCTATAGAATAACATAGGACCTGGAGAGGTGACATCGCTGGAGAAATCTCAGTGCATTAGCTCTATAGAATAACATAGGAACTGGAGAGGTGACATCGCTGGAGAAATCTCAGTGCATTGACTCTATAGAATAACATAGGAACTGAGGTGATATCGCTGGAGAAATCTCAGTGCATTGGCTCTATAGAATAACATAGGAACTGGAGAGGTGATATCGCTGGAGAAATCTCAGTGCATTGGCTCTATAGAATAACATAGGAACTGGAGAGGTGATATCACTGGAGAAATCTCAGTGCATTGGCTCCATAGAATAACATAGGAACTGGAGAGGTGACATCACTGGAGAAATCTCAGTGCATTGGCTCTATAGAATAACATAGGAACTGGAGAGGTGATATCAGTGGAGAAATCTGAGTGCATTGGCTCTATAGAATAACATAGGAACTGTAGAGGTGATATCAGTGGAGAAATCTGAGTGCATTGGCTCTATAGAATAACATAGAAACTGGAGAGGTGATATCAGTGGAGAAATCTGAGTGCATTGGCTCTATAGAATAACATAGGAACTGGAGAGGTGATATCAGTGGAGAAATCTGAGTGCATTGGCTCTATAGAATAACATAGGAACTGGAGAGGTGACATCACTGGAGAAATGTCAGTGCGTTGGCTCCATAGAATAACATAGGAAGTGGAGAGGTGATATCACTGGAGAAATCTCAGTGCATTGGCGCTATAGAATAACATAGGAACTGGAGATGTGATATCACTGGAGAAATCTCAGTGCGTTGGCTGTATAGAATAACATAGGAATTGGAGAAGTGATATCACTGGAGAAATCTCAGTGCATTGGCTCTATAGAATAACATAGGAACTGGAGAGGTGACATCACTGGAGATATCTCAGTGCATTGGCTCTATAGAATAACATAGGAACTGGAGAGGTGATATCGCTGGAGAAGTTATCTTCATGTTATCATCTCTTCATCACGTTTTAGTGCAAAACCCTCATTGTGTCCCAAAACATCAAACCTGTGTAGCCTTCAAGAAACTAAAAGTACCTTTAAAATCAGTTGGCCTTTTGGAATATGTTATTTGTCACTTGGTGTATTCTGTTTGACCCAAAATTTCTTCTGCTCCTCTTGGTTCATCATCATCAATATGTCACCTAGATTCAAGTTCATTCTAAGGTTTCTGAAGATCTTCTCTATCTCCTGAGCAGTTTATAGAGTACATCTTTTTTATATGTTTGCAGAAGACTTCATCTTTTATTCCATATATAAAAGGACTAAGAAACCTTGGCAAACACATAAAGACAAGAAAATTAATACAGATCAAAAATGAAATATATTCTTTCAGGTATTGTTCCGTAAGTACTGCAAGGAATGACGACATGCATAGGAGGAGCTGAATGGCGTGGAGCATGACGGTTTTGCCAGCCTTTGAGGCAGTAGATTTTCCTGATCCAAATTTTTGAGCAACCAACATAACCTTCATGTAGGTGTACAGGATTATCAGTGCCACAGGGGCAAAGGTGAGGATGTAGTTAAGTGTTCGTATAGTATTTTGTACTGGGTGCAGAACGAAATATACACGTCTGCACATCACGTTGAGAAAGAAAAAGTTATTCTGAACCAAGGAGGTCATGATAATAAAATCAGCAATGTTGGGGATCAGTCCCACCACCCACATCAGAGCAATGGCTTTATTTGCCTTCTTCTCTGTGCAAAACCCTCCATGTCTTAGTGGGAAACAAATAGCCACGTATTGTTCCAAAGACATGACTGCAAGGTTGTATGGAGTAATGCTAAATGTTGTTGTGACGAATATGTGCACAAAAAGACAAACTGGAACAGGGAAGCGGATCATATAAAGTACCGCCATCATAAGAAAGAGTCCCAAAAAGAGATAAAGTGAATCCGTTATGAGCATGTGGACAAAAAGGATGTAGCGAGCGTTCTCGCGGATATGGTGAGTAGTAAAGAAGACATTCGTCATGCCCACCATGAAGTACAGGTAGAAGCAGTAACAAAGGAGCAACAGGGTGAAAAAAAATGTTCTGACATTGTCAGCCATGTTGTTACTGGAGGTGGATAGCTGGGTCATGTTACCAACAAGAGCTGTAGAGTTCTCCATCGTAAAATGTCTGCCAGTATTGTTCTTGTGGTTTTCAAACCTTGGAATATAGAAATAACAATAAAAATTAGAATGTCCAGAGCAATTTAAATTGCATGATTGTCTCATATATGTGTTGCGGAGTTGTTTATAATTAACCCCGTGAGGGCCATGGGTGTGTGTAATACATAGGTCCTCAAGGGGTTGACAGAGAAGAAATGTATAGCACTTGCAGTAAAACCACATAAAACACCAAACAAATCCTATATTAGTTCTAAATCTAAGAAGAAATAGGGGGTGAATGTACAAATGGAATTCCTCATTAAATACAGAGCTGAAATCAAGTTCCTACCCCAGTACCTGCCTAATGCCAAATTACTAAGCTGTCACTTCATTCAAAACTGTCTGTGTGTTATGTTAACCTGGGAAAAGTGAAAGTAAAAGTCACCTGGTGCAGCAGAATGCTTAACCCCTTAAGGACCCACAGCGCTCCTGGACTGTCATGGGTTGTTATACCCTTAAGGACCCATGACGGTCCTGGACCTTCATGGAATTCCAGGCTCCCCGCGCAGCTGCACGCCGTTCGGGGAGTACAGAATCGGATTCGCTACAAAAAAAATGGTTCCTGGTCCTTAAGTGACACGCACGAGGCCAGTTAAGGGTTTAAGGACTGGTGATGCGTCAGGACCATCACTGTGTCCTTGCCTAAAGGAGTGATGACGATCCTGGCACGTAATGTATTTAGTGCTCACAGTGCTCCTGTGGAATTTAGAGAGTGGTGATAATGGATCATTGTGGTTGATAGTGGATTAGTGTGGGTGAGAAAGTGTCTGAAGGGGATAACACACACTGATAATAAACATAATGCATTGTATGATACTTCTATATTTATTTACTTACCTTAAATCAATTTTAACTATTTAAATAAATAATGCTATACGGAACAACGTGTTGGACACCCTTTTGGCATACAAACCGTGATTTGCCATTATGTATGCATAACAAATCCTGGGTTTATATCAGGAGGAAATGCCCAAAAATGTTAGCTATTCGATCTCACTGATACTTGTAGAGGCTACAAATATACTGGTTTCCCACTGGAACGATGGGGTCCCAAAACGAATGGGGTCACCAATAAAACATGCTGGGTCACCCACAAGATGCACCAGGTCACTGACAATATGTACCAAGTCACCAACAAAATGTATTAGGTCACCGACAAAATGTACTCGGTTCCCAACAAAATGTACCAGGTCACCGACAAGTGTTACAGGGTCGCCAACAAAACAAATGTGGTCACCACTAAAACATACTGGGTCACTGACAAACTTACTGGGTCACTGACAAAAGGTACCAAGTTACCGATAAAATGCTGGGTCACCAACAATATGTACAGGGTCACTGACAACATGTACCAGGTTTCTGACAAAATGTACTGGGTGACTGACAAAACACCAGGTCACTAATAAGTGGTTCAGCTGAAGCTGTTGCCACCAGTGCTGAAGCTGCCAGTGTGTCTTGTAATACTCAGGAGGGGGGAAAGGAGAAGATGATGCCAAGTGTGACAGCAGGGGACACTAAGTCACACTTGCCATCCCCAAGCAGTCCCACCAGTGCTAGTACTACTACTAATAAGAAGGTCCAGCAGCTTGTTAGTGTCAGGAATGAAGGAAGGGGTAATCAATACCGTCGTATTACTAGTGACAGTGAGGAGGAAGACTCTAGGTCTGAACTTGATGTGGTTGGTGTTAGTAGTAGTAGTAACAGTGATGGTGAAGCAGCCGGTGGGGCTAGTGTTAAGGGAGTGGTAGGGGAAGCATTTGAGATCGCCCAGACTAGCGGTCAAGGGATTCCACATCATTCCTCTGGCTCTGGGAGTCCTCCTCCCCTTTCTGAAGAGGCCAGAACTGATGTTGGGGGAGAGCAAGCTCAGAATTAATACCACCACCACCAGCTGGAGCACAGATCAGCTGCATGTGCCTGCTGCTACTGCTGCCAGTCTTCCTTCTTCAGGTCAAACAGAAATGCCAAGTGTGACATTAGGGGACCCTCTGTCACATTGTTCGTCACTTCCTCCAAGCAGCAATAGTAATAGAGCAGCAGCAGCAGCATGTAGGGACTAGTGGTGGTGGTGATGATGATTGTGGAGAAGTTGGGGTGGAAGAGACATTGATGGCCTTTTTAGTAGACAGTGAGGAGGAATGGGAGACAGGGAAGAGGATGGGCATCACCACCACCGCTAGCAATGATCTTTTGGAATTTGCAGAATTTGCAACTGCTCTAATTCCTGCTGCTGCTGAACTGCAAGGGCAGCAGGATGCTGAGGCTCAAGCTAGTGTGCCACTGACCACCATGGACACAGTAGGAATGGGGTCAACAAGTGATGCGGGACTAGGACAGGTTCCACTTGCCAACAGTAGCAATACTCCTGGTCCTAGATGCAGCGCTGATTCTGAGGCTATAGCTGCAACACCACCCTCATCATCTGCTGCCAGCACAGACAGTGAAGGGGAATGTGGAGGACAAGAAGACAAGAAGCAGCCATTCTTCTCCATCTGTTCCCTATCTCTATCCCCTGAAGTCATGGGTGTGGGACTATTTTTCTCTTGGGGCAGGCACAGTGCAGTCATCAGTAACTGCACTGTGCACAATTTGTGAGAAGGGGAAAGGAGAGAACACTCCTTGGCACAACTGCCCTGATAATACATATGAATAACAGACACCATGACATTCATGTCAAACATGTTAAAGACAAACATCCACCACAGAAATCAAGCACCGCTGTTGCTGTACTCCCTGACTCTCCAGAAAGGCAACAAGAGGCAAGGTGGAGATCAAAGAGGAGGAAGAATAGAGAAACCCAGGCAGAGACTGGAAGTTCCATGAGAAGCGAACCAACTAGCTCACCATTATCTTCTTCCTCTAGGGTAACTACAACTTCTGCCAATCCACCTCGTTAATCCTTACCTCCCACGCCAAATGATAGCCACTCTGTTGATGTTAGGATGTGGAAGTTCGTCTCTACCCATTGCACACTGTGTGGTGCACTGCCCACACATGCCAGGGTGGTGGAGGAGAATCGCAAACAGGGCATCAAGAGGCATCTGAGGAGATTCCATCCCACAGAATATGCTAAGATGGTTGCAGGGAGGGTTCATCATTACTATTAAACTGTCAGCAAGTTGTCATGTGTTCTTAGTGGGGTCTGGGCAAGTGGTATAATGACAGCGGCAGTATTTGGGTTCTGGTGTCATGGTGTTTGGATACAGTTGTGCCCCAGGTGTTATTTACCGCACATACTATGCACATTGCAGTTGATGATGAGAGGCACAGTTCCTGCTCTCAAGGGAAAAATGTATATTCTAATAACACAACCATGATTTTGGAGGAGGTGGAGAAGAATTATTGACCAACTTCTTCTTTTCTCTACATATACTGGGGGCTACTTATTGTGCTGCTACTGCCTCAAACGCGTCACTGGAGCTAGTTGTGGCAAATGGAACATTCATTATCCATCAACCATGTTACTGCTGTTGATGATCCCCATTCCCCTTTCAGCTGCCTAATCATCCTGCTGCTTAAACAACTCAGCAGCAGCAGCAAGAACAGCAGTCGCAAATTTCGCATCAGGGCATTTGACAATGGCCAGTGGCCACTGACCAACAGGACATCACCTGCTGGCCCTAGGCCAGTAGGGAAGTTTTTTTTTCTCAGGGCTTGTGCTTTAAAAAAAAAAAAAAAATCATAGTCCTACAATAAAATATTAACAATTTTTGGGGGTTTGTTTCTAATTGTTTCTTTATAATGGCAGTGTGCAACAGATGGAAGAATCTAGGTAGGAATCCATCACACAGCAGTCAGGTATATCTGTATAATTACTGTATTTAACAGAAGGACATACCAAGGGTGGAGTTCATCATACATCAGTAAATTCTATCTATATAGTTACTGTGTGTAACGGAAGGACTTACCAAGTAGGAGCCCTCCATACAGCAGTCAGGTATATTTTTATAGTAACTGTGTGTAGCAGATGGACTTACCTAGGTAAGCAACCATCATACAGCTGTGTGTAACAATAGGACTTACCTATGTAGGAGTCCATTATACAGCAGTCAGTTATATCTGTATAATTACTGTGTTCATCAGAAAGACTTACCTAGACATGTGTCCATCATATAGCATTCAGGTGTATCTATATAATTATTGTGTGTAACAGAATCACTTCTCTAGGTAGGAGTCCATCATACATCAGTCAGGTATCTATATATAAAAGAGAAAGCCTCATTACTTAATTTATGTCTCCTCAGGAGACACACACATACAAGAGCATGGCTCATTACATAATTTATGTCTCCTCAGGAAACACACACACCCAGGGGTGGCAGTAAGGAGGTGTTACTGCTTCCATTGGGTGATTCAATGGGGGTGTGATTTTCACAGGACTATCCAGCCTGCCCACCACTACCAACTGAGGAAAAAAACAAAATGGCTGCCACTTGCTCTTACACCACAGACACACACATGCCCCACTCACACAACACCAAACACACACACAGAGCACCAAACACACACACAAAACCAGAAAGAAATATGGCTGACACACATACACACAGTCACTCACTCTAACTTCCAGTGGTCTCAGCAGGACCTGTAGTACATCCACTGAAGGGAAGCTGCAGCACCAGGGGAACAAAATGGCACTCAAAGGGTTAAGGTAGGCCCTCATTGCTGAATTATTTCTTGACTGTCATCATTTGCCATGCAAGACCCAGGACAGGCAGCCATCAGGTACACACTTAACCCACTGACTGCCACAAGGTTGTGTATCACTTTTTACCCCTCAGTATGTCTGTTAAAACCCCTTACACTGTAAACTTGCATTTCCCTCCCACTTCTCCTCCTTCCCTAGCCTATTACTAACACTTTTTCACATTTATGTTAAGCTCCGCCCCTAATTGCAATTAAGACCCACCCACTTTTAACACAAATTGTCCCATTGCTCTTTCCACATTAGCACCACATGAGGGACTCCACAAGTAAAAGTTCCCATGTATGAATATACTTCCCACTGCACTATCTAGCTGAGGAAAAAACAAAATGGCTGCCACTTGCGCCTACACCACAGACACACACACACATGCCCCACTCATACAGCACCAAACACACATACACAAAACCACAAATAAATATGGCTGACACACACACACACACACACACACACACACACACACAGTCACTCACTCTGACTCCCAGTGGCCTCCACAGGACCTGTAGTACAACCACTGAAGGGAAGCTGCAGCACCAGGGGAACAAAATGACACTCAAAGGGTTAAGGTAGGCCCTCACTGCTGAATTATTTCTTGACTGTCATCATTTATCATGCAAGACACAGGACAGGCAGCCATCAGGTTAACATTTAACCCTAGGGTGACCACACGTCCCGGAATGCCTGGGACTGTCCATTATTGGGGGTCTGTGTCCCACATCCTGGGTCACCCCCCACCAGGAAAACAAAAAGTCCCGGAATGCAGCAACACGCAATGGTATAGCCAGCCAATGAAATGTATTTGCTATATGGCCCTCATTGACTGTGCATGCAAGACAGCTGGGATGGCGCAGGTATGCTGTCCCTGCAAGTGAGACCCGCGGCTGAGGCTCCCGCCGGCGCTGACCATCTTTCTGAGGCTGACGCAAGAGTAAGAGTTCCCACTGGCGCCACTTAGGGTTTATTAGGGATGATTGTTCACTGATTTCCTTGTCTTGAGAAAGGCCACGCTAAGTGGCTGAAACATTGACAAATAAAGTAATTTTTTAATGAAATAGTCCTGAGAGCGCTGCTTTAATCTATCACTACAAATCTGTTTGGCATTACTGACTGTACCCAGGCATCTTATTTTGAACTGCGAGTGCTTCCTTAACATTTCTGCTATATATATATATGTATGTGTGTGTTTGTGTATGTATGTGTGTGTATCAGAAGCACTTACCTACGTATGAGTCTTTCATACAGCAGTTAAGTATATCTATAAAATTACTAGGTGTAACAGAAGCACTTACCTAGGCATGTGTCCATCATACAGCAGTCAGATGTATCTATATAATTCATGGATTTTCCTAACAATTGTGAAGGAAAGTCAGAATTTTATTAAAGACACGGAGGCAAATATTATGCATTATTCCTTCCTTACTTCCACCCTCAGCAGCAAAGGAAACGTTATTATAATAATGCACAGCAGAAGAAAGAACTTGATAGCACCAACTCCTGTCGAAACGACTGACGACTGACTGGGTGTCACCAAGCAGAATGCAAAAACAACATGGGGAAAAACCAAAGCAAGCCCAGCCAAGGAAAAAAAAATGGTGCAAAGGATGGTGGCTAGACAGAAAGGGGGGGGGGACGGCCAGAAAACTCCCAAAATAAAAGGATAGGTGAAAAAGTACCCATCAATACCACCAAAGGCATTTGTGCATGGAATAAGCAAGGCAATAAAATTAGGCAAAGAGCACTGAAAAGTAAATGCAGGCAAACATCTGTAGAATCAACTACCGCAAAGTTATGTGTAGGCATACATGTTTTTTACAGGCAACAAAACACGATTTTTATTCAAGAAAATATATCCAGTACTTATCTTAGGGAAGCAGCAAAGAGAAAGACTTCAGTTGCTGCATCCCAGTTATAGGGGAAGAGACTCATGATTGGTTGGGGGGGAGTTGGTACCATAAAGTTTTTACTTCTGTTGTGCATTGTTATAATAAAGTTTCCTTTGCTGCTGAGGGCAGTGAGGAAGGAATAATGCATAATATGAAGCCTCCGTGCTTGCCATAAAATTGCTGTGTGTGACAGAAGGATGTACCTAGGTAAGAACCCACCATACAGCAGTCTGACATATCTCTATAATTACTGGTTGTAACATTTGACTTACCTAAGTCCATCATACAGCAGTCAAGTATGTCTATATAATTACTGTGTGTAACAGAAGGACTTACATAGGTTGGAGTTCATCATACAGCAGTCAGGTATATCTATAGAATTTCAGTGTTTAACATAAGGACTTACCTAGGTAGGAGTCCATCACACAGCAGTCAGGTGTATCTGTATAATTACTGTGTGTAACAGAAGCACTTACCTAGGTAGGAGTCCATCACACAGCAGTTAGGTGTATCTATATAATTACTGTGTGTAACAGAAGTACTTACCTAGGTAGGAGTCCATCACACAGCAGTCAGGTGTATCTATATAATTACTGTGTGTAACAGAAGCACTTACCTAGGTAGGAGTCCATCATACAGCAGTCAGATGTATCGATATAATTACTGTGTGTAACAGAAACATTTACCTAGGTAGAAGTCCATCATACAGCAGTCAGGTGTATCTATATAATTACTGTGTGTAACATAAGGACTTTCCTAGGTAGGAGTCCATCATACAGCATTCAGGTATAACTTTACAATTACAGTGTTCAACAGATGGAAGTACCTTGGTAGGAGTTCATCATACAGCAGTCAAGTATTTCTATATAATTACTGTGTGTAACAGAAGGACTTATCTAGGTAGGAGTCCATTATACAGCAGTCAGGTATATCTATTACTTGGTTACAGAAGGACTTACCTAGGTAGGATTATACCATACAGCAGCCAGGTAGGAGTCCTTAATACAGTAGTCAGGTGTATCTATATAATTACTGTATTTAACAGATGCACTTATCTAAGTAGGAGTCCATCATATAGTACTCAGTTGTATCTATATAATTATCATGTGTAACAGAAGGACTTACCTGGGTAGGAGTCCATCTTACAGAAGTCAGGTGTAAGAGAGGACGTACCTAAGTAGGAGTCCATCATACAGCTGTCAGGTGTATCTATATAATTACTGTGTATAACAGAAGGACTTACCTAGGTATGAGTCCACCATACAGCGGTCAGATTTATCTGTATAATTACTGTGTGTAACAGAAGCACTTACCTAGGTAGGAGTCCATCATACAGCAGTCAGGTGTATCTATATAATTACTGTTTGTAACAGAAGGACTTACCTAGATAGGAGTCCATCACACAGCAGTCAGGTGTATCTATATAATTACTGTGTGTAACAAAAGCACTTACCTAGGTACGAGTCCACCATACAGCAGCCAGTTTCTATATATATATAATTTGTGTATTTTCGTAATAATTGTAACGGAAAGTCAGAATTTTATTAAAGACACGGAGGCAAGTATTATGCTATAATATATTAATATATATAATATAATAATATATATATATATATATATATATATATATTAATCCTTCTCCACTGATCCACTCGGCAGCAAGACAACTTTATTGTTACAAACAGACAAAAAAGAACTGAAAACATCATACTCCTCCCCCCAGTTAACCACTTCCACAATCTCTATAAAACTGGAATGCAGTCTTAATCACTCCCTCTTTCGTATGGAAGCGACCGAAGACCATGATCCATTGGAAACGGCCTTCAGAAACAGCAACCTGGAACTGACAGCTGTCCTCACACTAAGCAGAACCAGACTGCAGATATCCACCTGGAAGGAGAGGAGAAACAGTGAAAGGGGAGGGAACACTGGGAGGAATAATATTCGCCTCCGTGTATTTAATAAAATTCTAACATTCCGTCAAAATTATTAGGAAAATCCACAAATTTTATGGCAAGCACGGAGGTTTCATATTACGCTAGTTTGAAGCTAGGCAAACAAGATAGCTAGAAACAAGATAAACTAAAGACCCTAAATGCATACACTCTAGACCGATGAGCAATACAGAGCCCAAACTACAAAACCACGAGGCTGCAAAGCCATGGACACAAACTCACTCCGAGAGGAAGAAACCAAACTATCATAGCCAAGCAAAACACGTCCCAAGAAAGTCACAGCAAGGAAGGAAAGCCAACAACCGCTGGCAAGCAGGCTGTCAATGATCCAAAGACCAGACGTCAACATACCCCAGAAGAAGATGACCCATATAGGGGCCAAGAGTCCTGCCAGGTGGACAATCCACCAAAGATAGAAAGACCACATCACGTAAGACACAAAGAGACCAGGGCAGAAAAGAAAGTCCCAACTGAAAGCACACCAAGCACCACAAAGGCATCAGGTGAGGCAAAAGACACAAACCGCAAAAGCCAAACCAATACACCACGAAACGCGCAGGAAAGATCCGCGAGGACCCAAACCCGAACCCCCAAGGAGGGAAAGGAACGCCAGTTCAGAAATGAACAACCTAGAACCGTAGAATGGTAAACAGACCGACCGGCACGTAGAAATAGTTGAAAAATGTAAAAGGGGAAAACCGTAGAACACATCCAAAGCAACAAGAAAAGTCAAGCGCAGTACAAACCTACCGAAAAGGGAGAAAAAGAAAAAAATATGAAGATACACTGGAAAACAAAACTCTGCGGAAAACCACCAGAAGCAAGTACACCAACCCAAAGGATGGCCATCCATTGAACATAACTCAAGGCAAAGTCTGAAAGAAACCAACTATCATGGTGCAGTGGCGTCGCCAGGGGGGGGCCAGAGGGGGCCAGTGCCCCCCCTACATTCTACTGTGCCCCCCCAATTCTCTTCACCTCCCAGTGTTTGGTGTTTTTTTTTATATACTTATATATGCCGCCCCGGATGTCAGCCTGCAAATGGTGTGTCACATCATGGACGCCGCGAGGGAGCGCTTGGTAGCGTAAATCAGCGCTCCCTCGTGGCGTCCATGATGTGACACACCATTTGCAGGCTGGCATCCAGGGCGGCAATCCAGTTGATCTCCCTGAAGCAAGCGCTCTGGTAATACAGAGCGCTGGGAGATGACATCCTCTCCCAGCGCTCTGCATTACTGAGCACTGCGCGCGGGAGCTTCAGCTCTGTGCCGGAGGAGGCACAGAGCACTTTCCACACAGCTAGACTACCAGGGACTCAAGGTAGGGCATCAAGGGGCAATGTGGAGATGAAGAGGCTTTATGGAAGGGCGCATTGTGGAAGGGAGCGATGTGGAGATGAAGGGGGCATTGTGGAGATGAAGGGGCACTGTGGAGATGAAGGGGCACTGTGGAGATGAAGGGGGCATTGTGGAAGGGGCAATGTGGAGATGAAGGGAGCATTGTGGAAGGGGCAATGTGGAGATGAAGGGGGCATTGTGGAAATGAAGGGAGCATTGTTGAAGGGGCTATGTGGAGATGAAGGGGGCATTGTGGAGGAAACATTGTGGAGATGAAGGGGGCATTGTGGAGGGAGCATTGTGGAGATGAAGGGGGCATTGTGGAGGGAGCATTATGGAGATGAAGGGGGCATTGTGGAAGGGAGCATTGTCTGAGAGAGAGAGTGTGTGTGTGTGCTTAGTCTGAGAGAGAGTGTGTGTTTAGTCTGAGAGAGAGAGAGAGAGTGTGTGTGTGTGTGTGTGCTTAGTCTGAGAGAGAGAGAGAGTGTGTGTGTGCTTAGTCTGAGAGAGAGAGAGAGAGAGTGTTTGTGTGCTTAGTCTGAGAAAGTAGTAGCAATAGAAATCCTTACAACTTTAAACGCCTCATCAAATAAAATGCCCAGTGGGATGGGGATCATTTTCTACCAGCTATTTTCTTGCACATATTTAAACCAGTAAGCAGCACTGGTAAAAAGGTGCTCTCTCTGTTGCACCCTTCCCCTTTCCTTTCTTCTCTCCTTTGCCCTTTATTCCCTTCTTTGCCCTTTCTCTCTCCACCTTTGCTCTCTCTATTCACCCAGCTGAAATATAGCTCTCTATTGCTCTGGTGGTGGCATAAACATCTGTATTACTCTGGTGGTGGCATCTAACTGTAGTGCTCTGGGGGTGGTGTATTGCTCTGGTGGTGGCCTGTAACTCTGTATTGCTTTGGTGGTGGCATGTAACTTTGCATTGCTGGGCTGGTGACATGACTTTATTGCTCTGGTGGTGGTATCTAACTGTAGTGCTCTGGGGGTGGTGTATTGCTTTGGTGGTGACATATAACATTTTATTGCTCTAGTAGTGGCATTTTACTGTGCTGGCGATATAACTTATGGTGGTGGCATATAACCTTATTGCTGTGCTGGTGACATAACTTTATTGCTCTGGTTTTAGTGTATTGCTTTGGTGGCATTTAACTGCAGTGCTCTAGTGGTGGCATGTAAATCTGCATTGCACTGGTGGTGGCATATAACTCTGTATTGCTCTGGTGGTGACATATCTGAAGCTGATTAAGAAAGGAATACAAATGGACCAGTGATGAGATGCATCATGCTAGAGCTTTAACAATTGCTAGGAAAATAAATCAATATTTTACCAGTCTACCAATGTTTTCCATTGCTATGGTGTGCGTACACACATACCCAGTGGCCTGAATGTCATAATTTTAGGTGTAAAGACTTTGTTACTGTTCATTAACTTGGCCCCCCATTTTTTCTTCTGGCCCCATGTGTGCCCCCCCTAAGTAGAAATCCTAGAGTCGCCACTGTCATGGTGCCCATGTTATCGCTGGCGACATTGCGATTCAGTGCTACTTCCTGATTCCTTTTATTGGCTACTTTGGTTTTGCTCCTCCCAGTGCTAGCCCTTAAATACTGAGCCCTGTCATTTCTGCAGTGCCCTTTCATGGTGTTCCAGTTGCTAGCGTTTGTTCCTGACTTCTGTGTGAATCCTGTGTATGACCCGGACTGCCTGACTACTCTGCCTGTATACTTTCCTGCTCTGTGTACCGACCTGGCCTGGCTGACATTCCTGCTCTGTGTACCGACCCGGATTGGCTGACGTTCCTGCTCTGTGTACCGACCCGGCCTGGCTGATGTTCCTTCTCTGTGTACCGACCCGGATTGGCTGACGTTCCTGCTCTGTGTACCGACCCGGCCTGGCTGATGTTCCTGCTCTGTGTACCGACCTGGCCTGGCAGACGTTCCTGCTCTGTGTACCGACCTGGACTGCCTGACTACTCTGCTATCTCGTTCCTGCTCTGTGTACTGAACCGGCCTGGCTGACGTTCCTGCTCTGTGTATCGACCCAGATTGGCTGACGTTTCTGCTCTGTGTACTGACCCAGTCTGGCTGTCGTTCCTTCTCTGTGTATCGACCCAGCCTGGCTGAAGTTCCTGCTTTGTGTACTGACCCGGATTGAATGATGTTCCTGCTCCGTGTACCGACCCGGATTGGCTGACGTTCCTGCTCTGTGTACCGACCCGGCCTGGCTGACGTTCCTGCTCTGTGTACCGACCTGGCCTGGCTGACGTTCCTGCTCTGTGTACCGACCTGGACTGCCTGACTACTCTGCTATCTCGTTCCTGCTCTGTGTACTGAACCGGCCTGGCTGACGTTCCTGCTATGTGTACCGACCCAGATTGGCTGACGTTTCTGCTCTGTGTACTGACCCAGCCTGGCTGTCGTTCCTGCTCTGTGTATCGACCCGGCCTGGCTGAAGTTCCTGCTCTGTGTACCGATCTGGCCTGGTTCTCTGGACGTGCCTCCGGAACTCTCACTGTCTACTGACAGTTCCTTTGGTTGCCTCGTATACTCTGCTCCGGCAGTCCTGCTTACTGTGACCCAGTCTCCAGTTTATGTGCCTTGTAATCCTTACACCCCGGTGTTGGAGATCAGTCAGGTTGTACCACGGTACGCTTGACCTGTTCACTGCTAATAATCTGAGGCTGGTTTGTTCCCTGGGTGCCTTGGTTGTCCCCACGGCCTTGCAGCCAATTTCAGGTCTGAGAGTTCGTTTAACCCCTTGTGGGTTGGTGCTGTTGCTCTTTGGGTCACAGTGTATTGCAGGTTACAGTTGGCGTTACTCCGTGCTATTCAGTTTCAGTCACCCTCTGACTGTTCTGGCAGTCTGTCATTTCCAGGGCCTTCGTTTACCTCCATGTGGCCTCTGTCGCTATTGTGTCATTCTCTGCGTAGAGAGTGTCCTGTGGGTCTCAGTACTATTAGGGCCTGTCCGTATCCCTTGGCCTAATAGCACCCTATTCTCCACTGTCTCTTCAAGGATTCACACGAACTGTAACTTGACCTGTGGCAGTGTTGTACCATTGTGTTTCACTGGACCCGAGTGGGTTACTGAGTACAATTGTAACCTGACCTGTGTCAGTATTATTTCTGTCAGTATATACTGGACCCATATGGGTTACTCTAATTTCTGTGTTTTCAATAAAACTGTGTTTTTACCCAAACCTTCTGTGTCTGAGTGTCCTTAATACCATAACACCAAGGATTCGTAGCATTGGCTGACCTCAGCCAAACAGACAATAGAAAACGCCCTTCCAGGTACTTAAAGGGACAGCTCACCACACTCACTCGTGGCTTGTTTTCCACTCAGGGAGAGAAATAGAGAGAGATAGAGAGAGAACAATATGTATGTTGGGATACTTATTGATGAGGAAACTGCGGAGAAGGCGGCAAGGGCGAGAGCTAGGGAACACCAGCAAACCCCAGGCACGCCTGATCAACAGCTTTCACCTGTTGAGAGTGAGGAGACTCTGGCTCAACAGCCACACAGGAGCCCATCCTCACCTGGAGGACAGCACCTGCCTGCAGATGCACAGCTGCAGCAACAGGATGCTCCACAGCAACAGGATGCTCCCCAGCTGCCACAGGGACCCCTGCAGTAGCTTAGGATGTATAAGACAACCACCGAGGCCCAGGGCATACCGCCCAAGGATCACTATCTTTGGAATGACCGATGACGAGGTGATGATCGCTACAGGTTGAGGCCGCACGGCATCATTGCCTTGTATGAGGTCATCAAGGATCAGGTGGATCCGATCAACAACCACAACCATGCCCTCACTGGCCTGCAAAAACCCCTGCCACTTCATGGCAAATGGCGGCTTACAGTCCACTGAGGGTTACGCATCTGGCATGTCACAGGCCACATTCTCCAAAGTGCTGGCCCAGGTCTTGCCAGCTCTCAAAAGCAAGGCCAGTACCTACATACATTTCCCCACCACCAACATGGAGTGGATACATCTTAAGCAGGGCTTTTACGCAAGGGGAGGCATGCCCAGGGTCATGGGTGCTATAGATTGCACCCATGTCCAAATCCAAGCACTCAAAAGCGTAGAAAGACCAATATAAACATCTACTGTAGAAGTGCACAAGGCCAGGTGCACATGTATCAAGGTAGGAGGAACCAGGCCTACAGAGCCAGAAGGGAATGATGACCAAGGGCCACACAGCAATAACAGCAAACCCCCCTGCACAGCAAATGGCCGAGTAAAGGAGGTCCAGAATAAAATGTCATCAATATACTGGAGCTCAGCTAAAAGTAAATGAAATTATAAAGACTGGGTCAACGTGGATTGGCTATCAAAAAAAGCCTAAAACAAAGCAAATATACAGGAATATACACTGCGGTATAATTCCACAGATGTAGTGATTTATATACACTGCTGTATAATTCCACAGATGCAATGATTCATATACACTGCTGAATAATTTGTGGATTTTCCTAACATCTGTGATGGAAAGTCAGAATTTTATTAAAGACACGGAGGCGAATATTATGCTTAAACTTCCTCACTGCTTCCCTCAGCAGCAAAGAACAAATTTATTGTTTTAAAGAAATCAAGAAAAAATAAGACTTCAGTATGAAAAACTCCCCTGTATTCCCAACCAATCACAGCTCATCAATCCCTCTTCAAACAGTGACATCATTAAGACATCTTCCTCTTCTTGCAATAACCGCGACCGAAAGACCTCATTAGCCAGAAACAGCAAACAGGAACGCCAACCGTAGCACCCACTGGAACTGAAACAGGAACACCAAAAATAGCGTACAGGATAAACTCCTATGCAGACCTTCCAGGCAGAATCCGGAAACATCAACCTGAAAGAACAGAGAACAATGAAAAGGGAGGGGGGAATATAGGGAGGGATAATATTCGCCTCCGTGTCTTTAATAAAATTCTGACTTTCCATCACAGATGTTAGGAAAATCCACAAATTGTATGTCAGAACGGAGGCTTCATATTATGCTACTTCAAAGCTGACCTACCACTTGACTAGCAGTATGTACAACAGGTTTGAAATAGAAATCCTTAAAGGTGGACTCCCTTGACCAATCCGCTGCTCGAAGCACATCCTCCAAACGATCACCAACCTGCATGGCCATAGACGCCATAACGCCTCTGGAGGAATGCACTCCAAACAGGGAGACGTCAATACAGGATAATTGCATTACCCAACACACCCATCTCGCCAAAGTGGCCGAAGACACCGAGAGATGGGGTCTGAGAAAGGAAATTGACAATTGAGTCCAACCTGGATTCCTCAAAGGGGCTGTCCGACGCTCATACTCCTGGAGACACTGAACCACACACAACTGCCATCGTGTGTGATAGGTAGGATAGGTCACCACTCTAGCATCAGTCTTAGCGCGCCTGTGAATGACAAATCGTACACCTTCCGGAGTGAAAGACCGAGAATATAGGTCCAATGTGTGAACGTCAGACACCCTCCTGAAGCAAATAAGGCATAGCAATATAGTCAGTTCGGCAGATAGCTGTTTCAAAGATAACATAGCATTCGGAGGCCAAGCCGCCAAGAAATCAAGGACAACAGTAACATCCCATAAAGCCTGACTGACTGTGGCGGTCTGGAAAATCGGATACCACGCAAGAGACGACAAACAAGGGAGCACTGTCCAACAGGAGCACCATCAACATAGCCATGTCCTGCCGAAATGGCCGAACAATACATATTAATCGTCCGATAAGCTTTACCCAAATCGAACAGGAAGGATAAAAAATGTACAACCTGCACTGGAGATGCTGAAACGGGATCCAAACCCCGTTCCATACACCAACGAACCCAAGCTGACTAGTACATTGCTCTGGTACCAGGTGCCCATGCCTCTTCCAAAAGGAATTGAGCCGACGCCAAAAACTGAGAGACTCCGACGGGACCCCCGACAGGAGCCAAACCATCAACTGAAGAGTGCCCGTCACCGCCAACTCGTGAGGAATCCCTTCCGGATCCACCAGGAGAGACGGAAACAGAGGCAGTAACCAAGGCACGTCGCAAGACAATTCCAATAAGGGAGGGAACCACGGTTGAGCTGGCCAAAATGGAGTCACCAGAGCCACCGTGGCTCCCTGTCGTCTGATCATAAGAAGAGTCCTGGAGATGATGGCAAAAGGAGGAAACACGTACAGTCCCTCCCTCCCCCAAGACTGAAGAAAAGCATTGACTGCCAACTGAAAAACTGCGGCAACTGACAATTCAGACGGGACGTAAACAGATCTACTCTGAATGGACCCCAAAGGTCCGAAATGTGGGAGAAAACTTTTTGATGCAACATCCAATCCCTGCGATCGACCAGGTACCGGAATGCCAGTCGGCCACTGTGTTGGATAACCCAGGTAGGTATTCCGCTTGGAGAGAAATGTTCCGATCCATGCAAACATGCCAAAAGTCCCGAGCCAAGTCTGCCAAGGGTTTGGAATTCTTGCCTCCGAGGCGGTTGATGTACCGTACGGTGGACACGTTATCCGTACGAAGTAACATACAACAATTCACCCAACCCTTGGCCAAACCCTTTAGGGTGAAAGACCCCTCTAAAAGCTCCAGACAGTTGATGTGGAGCTTCGCTTTTGAAGCGGACCATTTCCCGCCGTTAGTAACAGAACAGAATGTCTGGCGCGATGCCAAAAATGGCTTTGCCATTCCAGGCATCTAAGTGTTTGAGCCACCGAATCAATTCTTTGCAAGCGTCGGACAACAGGGTGACAACGTCGGTGTAGCGGAGACAGCGGCGCAGATGTCTCGCTTTCAACCTCTGCAGGGTCCGATAATGAAGGGGGCCCAGAAAAATAGCTTGAATTGAGGCAGACAGAAGACCCACAATCCGAGCCAGGATACACAGAGAGATCCGATCCTTCCAGAGCACCGACCATAATTCCTTGCGAATCGACTTCCCCTTCGAACCCGGGAGGGTGAGTGTTGTTTGGACAGAGTCGACCACGAACCCCAGGAACTCCATGTGTTGAGATGGAACAAGAGCCGACTTGTCCCAGCTGATAAGGAACCTGAGCGACGCCAGTAGCTGAATGGTCAAAACTATGTGGTCTCGGAGGATGGACCGATCCTGGGACATGAGAAGCATGTCGTCCATATAGATGATGATCCGCACCCCGCGGAATCTGAGAAAATGCACCACAGGCTTTAAGAGTTTCGTAAAGCACCATGGAGCCGAAGAGAGGCCAAAGGGCAGGCAAGTGAACTGCCACCTCTGGCCCCGCCACATGAACTAAAGATAGACTTGGGACGCTGGATCCATGGAAACTGTGAGATACGCATCCTTCAGGTCGATCTTCGCGAGCCAATCCTCTGGTAACAGCAGATTGTGGAGACAATGGATGTCCTCCATCTTGAAGTGGCGGTATAAAACAAATTTGTTCAGGAGACGGAGATTGATGACAGGTCGAAGACCTGAATCCTTCTTCCGAACAAGGAAAATGTTGCTGACAAAGCCACTTAGACCCTGTGAAGCTAACATGATAGCTTGCTTTCGAAGGAGCTCTGAAATCCAATGACCTGACCGTGCTTGATGCCAGGAGCGCGGCAGGTCACATAGTGCTGAGGACAATGATGTATGAGTGATGGACAAGATGGAGGGAGATACAATGGAGCTGAATGGCTCCATAGCGGTCATACGCAGAACTGATTCAAGGGACAAGACGTCATCATGTAGAAATTTAGTATAAAGATTGTGCTCTTACAACACTGTTCTGGAGAAAACTAACTATGGATTGCTAATAACGCTAGGAAGACAAAGACATAGAGAGTACATTGTGTTGGGGTCTTAGTTCCCTTTTAAGACAGATTATATTTGAAGGTGCTGTTCTTCAGACTATCATGCACATCGCAACTATCACTATGCAAGACAAGCAAAGCTAGTGATTGAGAAAAGTAGGAGTCCTATATTATATAGATAACTATTCTCACATTAGGTAGTTCTTAGTTGTGCAATCATCCAGTAATAATATTGGTACATCACAGGTCTCTAGGTAGTCATTTAACATAAGGTGTAGAGTTCCTGAAAGAAACAATACTACCATCACAGTCTTAGGTTCTCTCAACAAATATCCACATAATACTAGTCGGGTACTATCCCTTTAAATATATAGATATTATTCACCCAAAAGCACAAAAGTGCCAGGTACGCAAAAATATAGTGCCAAGCCCTACAAGCTGGAGATATCGCACCAAAATATTCGCAAGGTGTTTTCCTTTAACTGTAAAGCCAGCCAGGTAGAAACATGAAATATATAAGATGTGCGCTAAGGGCACAAAAAGGAAACAAACTGTTTACCAGAGAAATCTACTCTCAGAAACAGGAGACACATAAGGTGAAGCGCTCTGCAAAATGCACGCCACCTTGTGGTATCTGTTTCAATGTGCTTCTTCTATATGAAATGAGTCCAAAGCTTATGGCAGGTAAACATAATAAAACTTTAATAACAGTGCTGTAACATGGCTGCACTCCTTGCCTGTGCCACTTACTTTCACTTTCCTTATCTGTAGCCTGCCACTTCCTAATAGTTCCTGTGTCCCACTATAAGTGCTCCCACTGGAAACTACAGCTAACATTTATAGTTCCACACATATTGTTACATCTTTTCCCTTTTGAAAGTCTTTTATGGATGAGTGGATGCTCAAAGTTCAAATATAACTGCTCCCCCTTTACTAATACATAACACATCCCTGTAAAAGAAACCTTTGCTGACACTTAACAGTTAGGTTTTAAGATTCAACATAATCACGTAAATAACCAGGTTTTATAACTAGACGCCCTCTTCTTGTGTGTAGTGCTCCAGGTGCTTGTGGTTGCTCTGTAGGAGCTGCACTGCCCCCTGTTGGCTGGTGAGCCTCAGTTGCCTCTGTACTTGCTTCTTCTTCTTCCTGGCTTTGGCTGATGTCTGTTGGTATTTGTGGTGTATTTGCAGTTTTATCTGTGTCATAGTTCCACACATATTGTTACAGTATCCAGCGCTCTAATGCACAGCCGGGAGGAAGAAAAAGGAGATATAAGGGAAAGCATTTCAGAAACCGAAACCGCGCAATGACACGGTGTGACCTACACAGTAGTATCTGCGGAGAGTCCACGGATGAGAGGGAGAATCAGGCCAGAAAGTAGCTCCCAGGATAAACTCATGAGAGCATGAGCTAGGGCGGTAAGCAAAATAGTGACTGGCCCCAGACAGCCAAAAAGCGTAACAGTGATTCAGGCACAGTCAAAGTGGGCAAATAGAGAGACACACAGGACAATAGTGTACAAGCTCACGTATAAATAAATGAATACATAATATACCAGTAATACAGCTATGTATAATACAGAGTATGTGTATTCTAGTGTAACAACTATAGTGTATAATGATTAAGTGTTGTATACTGTACAGTCAGTAGGTGGTGCTGTTTTAGTTTTCACTTTACACTTTATGGTATTTTCTTGTTTGTCTTAACTAAATACTGCATGGTAGGCCGCTGTTACGGTTTCAGTACACTCAGAAACGGAAGATGTTCATAAAACACAGTTTATTTACGTACACAGGATAACAGTAACCCTCGCGGGTCCAGCATACAAATAATATAACGCTGACACAGGACAGGTTACAGAGCTATGATAAACCCACACAGGTCCAGTATGTAAAGAACAATATATACTGACACAGGTCAGGTACAGTTCGAATGATACAGTGAGAACATGGCAGATAGGTACTATTAGGCCAGGAACAGCGGATTGGCCCTAATAGTGGAAGGTCAACAGTATACTCTCTACGCAGAGAGTGACAATAGCGACTATGACCACAGAGGAG
Organism: Rhinophrynus dorsalis; assembly: GCA_037306005.1. Taxonomy (NCBI): domain Eukaryota; kingdom Metazoa; phylum Chordata; class Amphibia; order Anura; family Rhinophrynidae; genus Rhinophrynus; species Rhinophrynus dorsalis. The sequence continues at coordinate 624,223,918 of CM074719.1, read as the reverse complement.
CAAGCAGAGCCAGATTATGCAACTGCCTACTGGGCACCAGAGGAAGGCGGCAACTAGCGGTATAGGAAGCGCCAAACTGGGACTGCAATAATTTGTGACCCAAGTGCACAGCACTGAGACAGCAATAGATAGTGGCCCAAGTGTACAGCACCGGAAGGTGCAACGTGATGCCAGACTGAGACTGCAGTGGATAGTAACCCAAGTGCACAGCACCACCCCTCAAGGGGTTAATGAACGCTTCGGTCTGAGGCAACTGCTGGAAGTATAGACGACCTGAGGCGCCCAAGTGTAACCCAACCTCAGGTGAAGCAGTAAGCAGACCAAGTGTACCGTGGTGCAACTGAAAACCCCCACCGGAGAGAGGACAAGGCGCTCTGGATAGAACGGGTCACTGAAAGGACTGACTGCACAGTAACTGAGGCAACCGGAGGTCTAGTAAAGATCGAGAGAGTAAGTGCAAATCAGGTCGCACAGCAAGAGCAGGAACGTCCGCCAAGCCAGATCGGTACACGGAGCAGGAACTTCAGCCAAACCGGATCAATACACAGAGCAGGAACGTCAGCCAAGCCGCGTCAATACACAGAGCAGGAACGTCAGCCAATACGGGTCGGTACACAGAAGAGGAACGTAGACAGGCAGAGTAGTCAGACAGTCCGGGTCATACACTGATATCATACGAAATAACGGAACAAGCGCTAGGCAACGGAAACACCACGAAAAGGCAGTGCTGAAGTGACAACCCTGAGTATTTAAGGGCTGTCACTGGGAGGAGCAATATAGCATTAGCCAATAAAAGGTATCAGGAACTAACCTGTGTCAAAATGTTGCTCACATAGCACGGGCACAGTGATAGCCACAGCTAAGTTTTACAGCAGATAATACTGTGCCACTTTATGTTCTGTAGAGCCAGAGTTGTAACTAGAAGCCTCCGGGCCCTGGTACAAGAAGTGCCATGGGCCCCCCTTGACCACATTGACACCCTCCACAAGCCCCCATCTCCTACTTCCTACATGGAGCTCCCGCGCGGTACTCTTAGTAATGCAGAGCACTGGGAGATTATGGTATTATGAGATTGCGGGTGCCAGGTGGAGGGGTCGCAGGGGACGGCCAGGCCCCGGTCGCAGGCCACTGTGTAGACCTTAAAGAATTTCCAATAACCACTAAAGTGGAAGCATGTGTAATGGAGAAGGTATGTGTATAATACATACTAACACTACAGATAAAGTATATGTGAAATGCTATCACAGTCCCTGTGATCCTTTTCTGTCAATCTCAATTGTGCTGCTCCCTGATTGGTTGAGCTGTGTTGGCCCGCCCCTGGTGACCTGTTTTATTCTGGCCATTGGCACCTGTCAGGTGCCCTTTCGTGGTGTTTCTGAGCCAGTATTGCTGTTGCTGTGTTCCAGTATTCCTGATCTCCTGTGTACCGACTTGGCCTGTACCGACTACGCTCCTGTGTTCCTGTTCCGTGATCTGACCCGACCTGGCTGACTTCCTGCTTGTTGTTGATCCGGCTTGTCTGCGAATCTCCTACGTGTCCTGACCCGGCCTGGCCGACTACTTGCTCCTGGACTTGTTCCGAATTCTGCCGCTCCAGTCTACAGCTCCTGTTGTCGCCTCTGCGACATTCTTATCGCTGCAGTGTGTGATCTGAGCCTCCTGTACTTCCTGGGTTAACCATTGCTGAGCCGTGTTTCCTGAGCTGAGCCCTCCATATCATTGTATTGTGAGTACAGCTGAGTCTATTGACACTTGCCGTGCCGTGTCGCTACTGTGAGCCTTGATCACTTGTGTTGCTTCCTTCTACCTCACTGCCACTTTAACCATTGCTAAGCCTTAGCCAGATACTCTGCTTCTGCGAGCCGGCCGCGTTGTGGGCCTTGGTAGTTCCCATTATGCCCATGGGCTATTGGCAAGCAGTGCAGCAACCGGTGGTCTCCGTTACGCCCGTGGGGCTATTGGCTTAAGCGATTCCACTACTGTTGGTCTCCGGTATACGCCCGTGGGGGCTATTGACTCAAGCTATCACAGTACTGTTGGTCTCCGTTACGCCCGTGGGGGCTATTGGCTCAAGCTATCCCGATACTGTTGGTCTCCGTTATGCCCGTGGGGGCTATTGGCTCAAGCAATTCCAGTACTGTTGGTCTCCGTTACGCCCGTGGGGGCTATTGGCTCAAACTATCCCAATACTGTTGGTCTCCGTTTACGCCCCTGGGGGCTACCAAACAATTACGCTGCAGCTTCAGTCTCAAGTCACAGCTCTTAGCTACAGCGTTGCACATTGAATGGACTTAAGGTGTTGTATGACCTAGCACCTACTGCAGTCTTGTTCACCAAGGGCATGCCTAACACCACATTTGAGACTGATTACCCTTGTCATTAACCACTTGTCTTCAGTCACCGTTTTGCCTGCTCCATATCTGTACTAAGAGATATATTCCCTGTTCTGTATCCTGGCATTGCAGTCCATATTCTGCTATTCTCAGTACTGCCCCTAGGGGACAAGCTTGTTATTGTTTTTTGCTCTAATAAAATTGTATTTTATTCTAATCCTCTGTCTGAGTGTCTGAAAACCGTTACAAATGCAGACTAGAATCTACAGATAAAATATATGTACAAAATAGACTGAGCTAAAGCATGTAAGCAGAGGCTTAACTAGAAACCACCGGGCCCTGGTGTGAAAAATGTCATGGGGCCTCCCGACCCCACCATGCAAATCTACCCCACAAATGCCACTTATCCATTGTCCACCTCCACAATGCCCCCATTGTCCACCTCCACATTGTACATCCCACTAACCACTTCCACAATGCCCTCATTGCCCACTTCCACATTGCCCCCAGGCCCCCACTGTCCACAATGCCCCCACTGTCCATTTCCACAGTGCTCTCATTGCCCCAACTGTCCACTTTCACATTGCCCCCACTGTCCACTTCCACATTGCCCTCTGGCCCCCCACTGTCCATATTGCCCCCACTGTCCATTTCCACATTGCCTCCACTGTCCACATTGCCCCCAGACCCTCCACTGTCCACATTGCCCCCAGCCCCCCACTGTCCACAATGCTCCCATTGCCCCAACTGTCAACTCCCACATTGCCCCCAGTCCCCCACTGTCCACAATGCCCCCACTGTCCATTTCCACAGTGCTCTCATTGCCCCAACTGTCCACTTTCACATTGCCCCCACTGTCCACTTCCACATTGCCCTCTGGCCCCCCACTGTCCACATTGCCCCCACTGTCCATTTCCACATTGCCTCCACTGTCCACATTGCCCCCAGACCCTCCACTGTCCACATTGCCCCCAGCCCCCCACTGTCCACAATGCTCCCATTGCCCCAACTATCCACTCCCACATTGCCCCAACTGTCCACTCCCACATTGCCCCCAGTCCCCCACTGTCCACAATGCCCCCACTGTCCATTTCCACATTGCCCTCACTGTCCACTACCACAGTGCTCCCATTGCTCCAACTGTCCACTTTCACATTGCCCCAACTGTCCATTTCCATGTTGCCCCCAGGCCCCCCACTGACCACTTCCACATTGCCCCCAGCCCCCCACTGTCCACACTGCCCCCCACTGTCCATTTCCACATTGCCACCACTGTCCACTTCCACAGTGCTCCCATTGCCCCAACTGTCCACTTTCACATTGCCCCAACTGTCCAGTTCCATGTTGCCCCCAGGCCCCCCACTGTCTCCTTCCACATTGCCCCCACTTCCACATTGCCCCCACTGTTCACTTCCATATTGTATATTTCCACTTCCAAATTGCACCGACCGATTGTATACCTCCACTGTGTTCTTTAGTGGTGGCCGTCAGGCAGATCAGAGCAGCGCTGAAGTACTCGCAGGCTCTTCTTCTGTTGCCTATGGTCTGTGCATGCACAGTCAAAAAACTTGCTGCATTGAGTTCCCTAGCTGCGCATACAGGCCAAGGCAGAAGAAGAGGGTGGAAGGATGCCTGCTGAGCTGCTGTGGCGTCAGCAGGGGTTGACCAGGCAGCCAGGCCCCCTGGAGTGACGAGCCCAGTCGCAGTGGCAAACCCTGTGACCACGGTAGTTACCCCACTGCATGTAAGTGTGTACAACACATGTACAATACAGAAATTCAGCCATTAAGAAACCAACTTATCTCTGAGGGAGCAGCAGCAAGAAAGAGGAAGTGATTAAGGCTGCATCCCAGTTTTATAGGGATTGTGGGAGAGCTTAACTGGGGGGAGGAGTATGATGTTTTCAGTTCTTTTTTGTCTGTTTGTAACAATAAAGTTGTGTTGCTGCTGAGTGGAGCAGTGGAGAAGGATCATAGCATAATACAAAGCCTCCGTGCTTGCCATAAAATTACTGTGTGTAACAAACACTTACCTAGGTAAGAATCCATAATTCTGCTGTCAGGTGTATCTATATAATTACTGTGTTCTACAGAAAGACTTACCTAGTTAGGGAGTCCTCCATTTAGTAGAATGAAGGTTAGACCTTGTTGTAAACCCAGTAATAGAAAGACATGACTGCTGTGAGATGGACTCCTACCTAGATAAGTCCTTCTGTTACATACAGTAATTATATAGATACACCTGACTGCTGTATGATGGACTCCTACCTAGGTAAGTACTTCTGTTACACACAGTAATTATATAGATACGCCTGACTGCTATATGATGGACTCCTACCTAGATAAGTCCTTCTGTTACATACAGTAATTATATAGATACATCTGACTGCTGTGTGATGGACTCCTAACTAGGTAAGTGCTTCTGTTACACACAGTAATTATATAGATACACCTGACTGCTGTATGATGGACTCCTACCTAGGTAAGTGCTTCTGTCACACACAGTAATTATATAGATACACCTGACTGCTGTATGATGGACTCCTACCTAGGTAAGTGCTTCTGTCACACACAGTAATTATATAGATACACCTGACTGCTGTATGATGGACTCCTACCTAGGTAAGTGCTTCTGTTACACACAGTAATTATATAGATACACCTGACTGCTGTGTGATGGACTACTACCTAGATAAGTCCTTCTGTTACACACAGTGATTATATAGATACACCTAACTGCTGTGTGATGGACTCCTATCTAGGTAAGTCCTTCTGTTACACACAGTAATCATATAGATACGCCTGACTGCTATATGATGGACTCCTACCTAGGTAAGTGCTTCTGTTACACACAGTAATTATATAGATACACCTGACTGCTGTGTGATGGACTCCTACCTAGGTAAGTGCTTCTGTCACACACAGTAATTATATAGATACACCTGACTGCTGTATGATGGACTCCTACCTAGGTAAGTGCTTCTGTTACACACAGTAATTATATAGATACGCCTGACTGCTGTGTGATGGACTACTACCTAGGTAAGTGCTTCTGTTACACACAGTAATTATATAGATACACCTGACTGCTGTGTGATGGACTACTACCTAGGTAAGTGCTTCTGTCACACACAGTAATTATATAGATACACCTGACTGCTGTATGATGGACTCCTACCTAGGTAAGTGCTTCTGTTACACACAGTAATTATATAGATACGCCTGACTGCTGTGTAATGGACTACTACCTAGGTAAGTGCTTCTGTTACACACAGTAATTATATATATACACCTGACTGATGTACGACCAACTCCTACCTAGGTAAGTGCGTCTGTTACACACAGTAATTATATAGCTACACATGACCGCTGTGTGATGGACTCCTACCTAGGTAAGTCTTTCTGTTACACACAGTAATTATATAGATATACCTGACTGCTGTATGATGGACTCCTCCTTGGGTAAGTGCTTCTGTTACACACAGTAATTATATAGATACATCTGACTGCTGTATGATGGACTCCTACCTAGGTAAGTCCTTCTGTTACACACAGTAATTATATAGCTACACCTGCCTGCTGTGTGATGGACTCCTACCTAGGTAAGTCCTTCTGTTATACACAGCAATTATACAGATACATCTGACTGCTGTATGATGGACTCCTACCTAGGTAAGTGCTTCTGTTACATACAGTAATTATACATATACATCTGACTGCTGTATGATGGACTCCTACCTAGGTAAGTCCTTCTGTTACACACAGCAATTATACAGATACATCTGACTGCTGTGTGATGGACTCCTAACTAGTTAAGTGCTTCTGTTACACACAGTAATTATATAGATACACCTGACTGCTGTGTGATGGACTCCTAACTAGGTAAGTGCTTCTGTTACACACAGTAATTATATAGATACGCCTGACTGCTGTATGATGGACTCCTACCTAGATAAGTGCTTCTGTTACACACAGTAATTATATAGATACACCTGACTGCTGTATGATGGACTCCTACCTAGGTAAGTGCTTCTGTTACACACAGTAATTATATAGATACACCTGACTGCTGTATGATGGACTCCTACCTAGGTAAGTGCTTCTGTTACACACAGTAATTATATAGATACACCTGACTGCTGTATGATGGACTCCTACCTAGATAAGTGCTTCTGTTACACACAGTAATTATATAGATACACCTGACCGCTGTATGATGGACTCCTACCTAGGTAAGTGCTTCTGTTACACACAGTAATTATATAGATACACCTGACTGCTGTATGATGGACTCCTACCTAGATAAGTGCTTCTGTTACACACGGTAATTATATAGATACACCTGACCGCTGTATGATGGACTCCTACCTAGGTAAGTGCTTCTGTTACACACAGTAATTATATAGATACACCTGACTACTGTATGATGGACTCCTACCTAGGTAAGTGCTTCCGTTACATACAGTAATTATACAGATACACCTGACTGCTGTGTGATGGACTCCTACCTAGGTAAGTGCTTCTGTTACACACAGTAATTATATAGATACACCTGACTGCTGTGTGATGGACTCCTACCTAGGTAAGTGCTTCTGTTACACACAGTAATTATATAGCTACACCTGACTGCTGTGTGATAGACTCCTACCTAGGTAAGTCCTTCTGTTATACACAGCAATTATACAGATACACCTGACTGCTGTATGATGGACTCCTACCTAGGTAAGTGCTTCTGTTACACACAGTAATTATATAGCTACACCTGACTGCTGTGTGATGGACTCCTACCTAGGTAAGTCCTTCTGTTACACACAGCAATTATACAGATACATCTGACTGCTGTATGATGGACTCCTACCTAGGTAAGTCCTTCTGTTACACACAGCAATTATACAGATACCTCTGACTGCCGTATGATGGACTCCTACCTAGGTAAGTGCTTCTGTTACACACAGTAATTATATAGATACACCTGACTGCTGTATGATGGACTCCTACCTAGGTAAGTCCATCTGTTACACACAGTAATTATATAGATACACCTGACTGCTGTATGATGGACTCCTACCTAGGTAAGTGCTTCTGTTACACACAGTAATTATACAGATACATCTGACTGCTGTATGATGGACTCCTACCTAGGTAAGTGCTTCTGTTACACACAGTAATTATATAGATACACCTGACTGCTACAGGAAGTACATCTGACTAGGTAAGGAGTATCAATGTATTTGTAGGATTTATTTTAACAAATAAAAATAAAACATAAGTAGCTAATATGACATACAATTATTCCACAAGTGATAACTGCCTAAAATTGGGAAGGGGGGTATATAAAACATAGCTTTTATTGGTGGATTAAGAGCATGTAATAGCAAAATTATTTTGTTCGAAGAAACTTAAGAATGTGTACTGACGGGGCAAAAAAGAACTACTGACCTGGCAAAACCAGGCACTCAAAAGTAGGTCTTAATAAGAAGGAATCATTGTGTGAAGGTTCTAAAGCATTACTAGATGCCCATGTTTACATGTTTACAGCCACACTAACCATTTGAGTGCCAGTGAGGTATCCAACGAATTGCTGCTCAATGCATTTTATACCTTTGTGGCACTCAAAAGGTTAAAAATAATCTAAAGAGGGAACTGATGTTTCTCTTGTGGTACCTATGATTGACAGCAATAGCGCTTATTAGTGCTGGTAAAAGGGTCAATTTTAACTATTAGCTTGCCTCTTCTGTTGAAAGCATTAACTCAATTTGAGCTGTTAATGACTTTTGCTGTCTTTTCATGCTAATGTATATTATTACTCTCACTCTTCTGTCTGTCTAATCAGGGATTATTGATCAATTTGATAACACAGAAGGTATATCAGTCTATAAAAGCATTTTTTAAGGGTTGGTAAAATCTTGTTTGCTGCTTAGTTTTAACATACCACTAGCTGTCATCTGTATAGTTTTATCTGAGTGACAGCTCTTTGCTATTCATGATATGCCAAAATGATCCTTTTGTGTGATGTATCAGGCAATCATGTCTTGGAAAATAAGGGACTTCATATGCATTCACTGATTAGGTAATAAACCCATCTTTTTGAGACTTTTCTTTCTTCACACCTATTTTTCAGTGCCCAGTTTTAATAAAATCTGGTGGTTCATTTTCCCCCAGCACATTTAATTTTCTTTGCATAAATGATTAACCATTTGAGTGCCAGAGGGCAATGCAAAACATTGCAGAGCAATACCTTGCATAGCCCTCTGTCACTCAAAGGTTTAATGTATCCGTCCTGAACTGCAGTCTGTCAGCCACCTTTACCAGACAAGCAACTTTCATTGATTTGCATGGGGGTCTTAGTTTATTTAACACAGGAAATAGGTGGTACCATGTAAGTAGGGTTGCCACCCAGCCGGTATTTTACCGGCAGGCCGGTAAAAAATTGGCTTCCTTCCAATGTTAAGTCTATGGAGGGAATGCCTTGGCCGGTATTTTTTTGAAGAAAAGGTGGCAACCCTACATGTAAGCCATTAGTGTAGATGGGAATCAGAGTATTTCTGTAATAAAAGACTTAAAATAATGATGTAAAGCTGTTACTTTTGACCCTTTGAGTGCCATAGGGTTACAAAGCATTTAGTACCCTTCTGGCACTCAAAGGGTTCATGCTTAACTCGAAGCACAGAAAGGGCAAGCTTTCAGGACACTAAAATCACTTCTAGGGAAGAGACCTTAAGATCCTGAAAGCTTAATCTTTCTCTCAGTTAACCATTAAAAGGTATCACCTTAACTCCTTAAAGGAACAGTAAACTTTTTTTATGAAAACACATATTTTATAGATCTTTTCTTGCTGAATAAAACAAGGTCCATCCCACTGCTGTCAGATGTTTTATTCAAAATTATAGCAGTTTAAATAACCAGGAAGTGAATTTACTGTGTTTACTTCCTGATAGTTCTAACTGGCAGGAAGTGAATTTACTGTGTTTACTTCCTGATAGGTCTAACTGACAGGAAGTTAATTTACTGTGTGTTTACTTCCTGATAGTTCTAACTGACAGGAAGTGAATTTACTGTGTTTACTTCCTGATAGTTCTAACTGACAGGAAGTGACTCAGCAGTTTCTATCACATTCTATGGAGAACTGTATGTCTCTGACTTTTCTGACTTTCCTCTCCATTAGAATCTAACAAGAAATCTAACTAGAATTCGACCACTAGAGGGCACTAATGTAAAAAAAACATAGGTTTAAACTGTAATAACTCTGGAAACATAAATCTCTCGGCAGTGGGAGTACCCTTATTTTACTTAATAGGAAAATCCCTACAATATATATTTTTTCATAAAAAAAAGTTTACTGCTCCTATAAGAAACAGATAACCTAGGGGTGGATTGGGTTAAGGACATTCGGCGCCCAGCACAAGTGTCTGATAACAGGGGGTCTGAGAGAGACTGCTCCGGTCTTGGAGTGGTCAATTTCAGACCCCGCTAGTGCTTACACCTCTCCCGCAGGAACGCTCTAAGTAAAAAATACATGGGGATTCTGGCACGTCCACGGTTCCTTAAGGGGTTAACATCACTCAGGTGAGTCTTTTACATTAGGCTGACCAGATCTCACCTTTAACCGGGGACACATAGGAAATAGCCATTTTGCAGTACTTCACTGAGATCAATGCAGTCCTGCAGTATGCATTTCTCCTATGTGTCCCCAGTTAAAGGTGAGGTCTGGTCACCCTACTTTACATAACACAGCAAGTATCATAGAGGAGAGAAACATCATGATAGGCTGACCAGATCTCACCTTTAACTGGGGACACATAGGAAATAGCCATTTTTCAGTACTTCACTAAGATCAATGCAGTCCTGCAGTATGTATTTCTCCTATGTGTCCCCAGATAAAGGTGAGGTCTGGTCAGCCTACTGGTCAGCCTACATCATGAACAATAAGTACATTTACATTTGTATTTTCACTATCACACTCTCTCACTCAACATTCTCTCAGTAAACTTCATCCCTTGTCTCTGCCAGCTGTTAGGCAATTCTCATCTGTAGCAATATTTTATTCCATATAGCTATTGAGTGCTGATACTTCAGGTTTATCTGCCTTGTAATAGTTCCTTGTTTCACCTTAGTTGTGATTTGATATCAGGGTGTACTGTGAGTGTGCAGCAGTACTTATCTTAACACCTCGGTAGCTAGACAGATCTCTAATGCATTGCTTCATAATGCACTGAAACATCCAGTAGACAAACACACATATATAATAACATCTCATACTTACAGCTCAGCTTGTATGCTGCTTGGCAGATCCAGTGGGAAATATTCTAAATTCTGCAGTTGTTTATGTTCATGTCAGTGTATTTATCTGTTTATGACTCCCAAAGGGTTCCTTATTGTTAACTATCTGTCTCCCAGACGGAGAACCACCACAGTGTTCTGCAATACAATATTTGTCCCTCCTGTGACCACAGAGTTAAAATTGCATGTGTTTGTTCCGATTACAGCATCACCAGGTCTCCCTAATGGCCCTATAAGATCTGGTATTTCTTTACAGAATGCATGGACAGTATTACATTATGGTATATTTTGATCTATTAAAATGAATTGTGTAGTCTCTCTACTTTGTGGCCTTGTACTGTACACAATAGACTGACCAGATCTCACCTTTAACTGGTGACACATAGGAAATAGCCATTTTTCAGTACTTCACTGAAATCAAAGCAGTCCTGCAGTATGCATTTCTCCTGTCCATGGTTAAAGGTGAGGTCTGGTCAGCCTACTGTACACACTATAGAACATATTATAAATATGTTCAGGACCCATACCAAGGGCTCTCCAGAGACCTGGTGCTTGTTGATCCATGGAGAAATCTGATTGCCATTTTGAATCAAGTAGGAATTTTTTTCCCCCATTTAAAGCAGAATTTGAAATTGCTGTATTGAGCAGTTTTTTGCCTTCTTTTGGATCAACGACAGTAAACAGGAATAGGAAAAGGGTTGAACTTGATGGACGCACGTCTTTTTTCAACCTTAATTACTATGTAATTTAGGCTGACCAGACCTCACCTTTAACCGGGGACGCATAGGAAAAATGCATACTGCAGGCCTCCAATGATTTCAGTGAAATACTGCAAAATGGCTATTTGCTATGTGTCCCCGGTTAAAGGTGAGATCTGGTCAGCTTAATGTAACTATGTTTCTAGAAATCAATAAAAATACATATCAGAATGAATTCAGGGGCAGTATAGTTTTAGGAGAGGTAAATAATTTAACCATTTGAGTGCCAGAGGGGTACGCAACACATTGCAAAGCAATGCGTTGCATACCCCTCTGGCACTCAAAGGTTAATCTGAATCAGTGGTCTCAAGTATGAGGATCATGGATCACAACTGGTCCATCTTCATTCATCAGACCTATGGGATTGATATTGACATGGTTATGGTACCAGTGCTTTCTCATGTAAATAGATTATCCAGACACATTTTCCAAAAGCAGTTTTTTTTATTAGAGTAAAAATACTTAATAAATCAAAACAATTATAATAATAAAAATATTCTCTAGTAATCTTCACAGCAAACAAAGTGATACAGTAAATAAATGTTTCCGAATGTTAGAAAAGCAGTAGGGATGGGCGGAACATTCCATTTTCTTGCAGCGGGAATGTTGGTGAAAAAAAGCAAGATTTTTTTTCACTTTCATGCAGGAATTTCTTCCAATAGAGAAACACAGATTTTTAGCTATTTTGATAACACAACAGAAATTCCTGAGATAACCGTTCCATTTCCCGACTACGGTTTCCAATGGCGGCAAAACTTCCCTCCTCCATACTATACAAACCCAGAATTTCCCATCATGCAACGTGGTCTAGTTTAGGAGGGAGGCAGAGAGACAGAGAGGAAATAAAATTAAAGTTAAAATAAAAATAATGTTATTTGGAGAGCTGGCTAGCACCATGACCAGCTGGATGGACACAAATGCTGCTGATACAGAGGTGGATGATGGATTTATCAGCACCAGTGGTAAAGGGCGTCAACACTCCTGATCCAATGATCCCGAGTCCTGAGCCATTGTCCCTCTGGGAAGGTATATTGAAGAAAGAAGAACTAGGAAGTAGTATGAGCAGCAACACATGTCAACTGCCAGTGTCTGCTGCTACTGCTGCCTGTGTGCCTTCTTCTGGGGAGATGGCAAGTGGACCCACTGTCACACGTCATCCTCAACCATTCTCAAAGAGCAGCAAGAGACTGGTGGGGGTGGTGGTGATAAGAGCGAGGGCGATGGCGGAGCAGTTAGTGAGGAGAAGAGAATTGCTTTTTGGTAGAAAGCGATAAGAAGTGGGAGAAAGAGATGAAAATGTGGATGGGCATCAATGTCACCACCAGCTGTGATGTAGAGTTTGATTCTGTTGTAATTCCTGCTGCTACCACAGCAGGATGATGATGATGATGATGATCATGAGCAGGATAATGTGCCACAGACCACGGTGGTGACCATGGGACTGGGTTCAGAAAGCAGTGATATGGGAATACGAACGGTTCCTCTTGCCCCCTCTACTCTTTGTCCTAGCTCTAGTGTTGATGCTGAAGCTACATCATCACTTGCCCTGGCCAATGAAAATGATTCTGGAGAAGAAAAAGAAGACCATTCATCTCCACCTCTCCCTTCAGTGAAATCATGTGTGCGGGAATATTTTCCCTTGGGGCAGACAGAGTGCAGTCATCAGCAAATGCACTGTGTACTGTGTGTGATAAGGTGGTGAAAAGGGGAAAGCAAGTGGCATGTCTGCCCTCAAAAAAGCATAGACACCGCAATGTTTTAGTTAAACATGTGAAAAGTCAAAAATGTAAAAAAGATATTGTTAGCCACTGTCACTGTGCCCCCTGTCTTTCCCCAAGGGCACAAAGAAAGATGGTGAAAATCCCAAAGGAAGAGAAGAGAAATCAAGCCTGGAAGTTCCATTGTCTTCTTGTGCTAGGGTCAGGGTGCACAAGAAGATGATGGAACTTCTAGCCTGCCAGCCTAAGGGTCCTTTTCTTCCTCTGGTGTACCACCTTTGCCTCTAATATTGCCCACCAGCTGATAGAGAGTCTGTGGATGTGAGGATTTGGCAATTTCTGTCCACCCATTGTACACTGTGTGGTGCAGAGTATCAGGGAGCAGGGAGTACCTGCAAACATTCCGTACCGCTGAATATGCTAATCTGGTGTCAGGGAGGATTCATTATTTTTATTAAGTATTCTATCTTGACATGATGTGAACATAGCAGAGTGGACAAAGGCCATAGTGAGAGCAGTACTTTGTATCTTGGGGGATGGTTTTACATTGCTAAATTAAGTGTCAAGGTGTTTAGCTGCAGTTGTGCCTGTTGTTTAATATGAGTGCAGAAGTGTCGGTGGATACTTCCCATTTGGTTCTCTATTCCCTAAAGCACACTGTGCACATTGCAGTTGCTCTCATGGGAAAAATGAGTACTCCACCACACTCATGAATTTCATAGAGTTGTTGTAAATGGAACCTTTTCAACTTGGTCTAATGTTGTAAGTGGGGTGCCATAGGGTTCAGTCCTGGGCCCAAAGCATTTTAATTTGTTTATTCTTGATATAGAGGGGGCATGGCCTGGCAGCTGTGGCAGATAGATGCACCTTGGTGGAGCTCCGGTGTTCCTCTGAAAATTTTGCCCAATCAAACCTTATAGCGGTGGTTCCAACGACCAGACAGATCACTTGGGTGGTGAGAAGGTGTTTGTGTACCAGTTCGTCAATCCCGATATCTCCACACAGACCTCTGGTTTTGGAAGACCTTGAAGCCTAGCTCATGGCTCAAGGCACGCTACTCTCTGACTGAGCCCACCCGAGCTCTGGGGCCTGACAACGCTACCTTGAACGGAAAGCAGATTGCGCCATCCAAACCTCAGTAACACCAATCCGGGGCACTTGTAAGCCTATGGGTTACAGACCCATTCCACCACCCCAACCTGCTTGTGGGGCCTAGCTGCCAAAGAGCTGAGCTAAGAATGAGAGGGCATCCATTAAGACTAGAGGAAAGGTGCATTTGTCTAAAACAAAGGCCGGTCGGTGAAGATATGGGATTGTATACCCTCGGGATGTTGTGCTTGCAGATACTCTAACTATCTGACTGCCATTTGGAATCAGGAAGGAATTTGTTTTACCATTGGAAATGGCTTCAGTGTTTTTTTTTGCCTTCCTATGGCTCAACAGGGGTGTTTTGGCATGGACTGGACATAATGGACGCATGTCTTTTTTTTCAGCCTCATCAACTATGTTACTATGACTTTGCCCCCGACAGAAACACCCAAATGCTTGCACACTGTAAATATGTCATAAGATGGGCGACATTGCCTCCACATGAAATGCACAATGTCAAACCCTTGACAAAATCCACAAAAAGAAACAAACTTGCTCACTCCATGTCAGGCATGACAAATCTCCCAAATGGAAGTGTCATCACACACATTGGCACTACAAAAAAAGAGCAACCTGGTTGGCAGCTAGACTGAAAACGAAATATTAAGCAATTATCCTAGCACGCCCATCTTGTGACATTCTTACACAATGCGCATGCTTTGTGGCGTGACCGAATTTGGTGGTTATGTTAGATGCTTAATATCTGGGATATCAGAGAGGAAGACTAACAGTCTTTCAGATTGCTTGCTAGTTTTTCCTAGGAAAAGGGCCGTGAGCCAAGGAACGCGTCAAAATGCACTTGTGCATTATTTTCTTTTGTTTTTTTGTGATAAACATTTACTTAGATTATACAACAGATCCTGTTCCTCTTTCCTAATAGTGATATCACTAAGTAGGGAGGGCTGTAGTGCTCTACATACTTTATATGGATTGATTGAGGTCAGCCAGTTCATCTATACAAGTGGGTACACCTACTTATTCTATATATTGTAACGTTATGTTAAGAATGGTGTGGCCTGCACCTCCTTCTGTTGTTTCTTTTGTTTCATGAAGGATTTTGGTACCATTCTCAGTTTTTGGAGAGCAGCATCCATACCTGTTGACACCGTGGGTCCACTGAATGAGGGCATTGAGAATCCCTCACAAGTCTGTAGGAGAAGAGAACTTTTCAGTAATTTTTTTTAAAGATAGTCTACATTTGGGACATACTGGGTAATACAGATAAAATACTATCTGATGCAGAACAACTCTGTTCAACTTCTGTCATTCGATTCCAAGTGATGAATCTGCGATAACAGTTAGGATTCCAGTAATCTCTCCCGACTGCCAAACAATTCTAGGGTTATGAAACTGAAGCTAAGGTAGACCCAGGATGAGTGAAGCAGTGGGAGCAGTCAGAGACTCAGTGATGTCAAACTGGATCTCTTTCTCGTGGAGTAGCCTGGTGCGTAGGGATAAGACAAGATGGTTTCTTGTGACACAAGTCCCTTGCCCAAAGGCTAGCCATCCACAGCTGACAAGTGGAGGGGTACGGTGATGAAAAAGGCAAAAGAAGAGTACATAAACATACCAAAGGCTCCTGAATCAACAAAGGAGATTTTCCCTCCCAAGACATGATAACAGGTACCTACAATCTATTGGATCTGGATTGGGAGGTTGTCTAATGGCTTGAGAAGGCATCTCATGAACTCCTCATACCTTGCAGTTTCCCTGATGAGACAGACATTGACAGAGTAAATGGCCCTTCTGACCACAACAGATACAGAACTCTAATGTCCAGCATCTGGACTTCTTTTCATGTATGTATATATGTATCTTTTGATTTATATAGCACCAACATGTGTACTTAGCACTTTACAGTTTACACTTAGTATAGAAGGAGTACAATAAGTGCAGTAATTAAATGCTTATATAGACAATCATAATGGGCACACCAGGTAAGTATACATTATGATGCAAGGTCCCTGTCCTGTAGAGCTTACAATCTAAGTATAGGATGGGTGACATAGCGATACAAGCAGGTAAAGGAGGAAGTGCAGTTTTTGACATGTTAGATAACGTTTCCATATTATGACAGTGCTACATTTAAAGGGATAGTAATATTTCATAATAAAAGCAGCTCTAATTAATCATCATAGTATTTGGGCCATGGAGAGTGTTATTTCAGTTCGGTCAGAGTTGTAGTACAAGAGTAACTGAATGATAAAGTATCCCCCTCCCGCCCCTTTTACTGATGTAACACTGCTCAGCTTAGAGCAGCAGGGAGTGTCCAGGTAGATTGCAGAGAGGGACAATCTTCAATTAAGATAAGGGAAAAAGCTGAAAAACCTGTCAGGGCGGCAGGGCTTTCATTGTTCTCATAGGAAGAAGATTGTCCCCTTCTGTTATCTGTCTGGTCTATGGACTGGATTCCACATCTGAGAAGAGATGGCTTACACTAGGTAAAAGGGGCGGGAGGGGAAATTTTGCTTGTGAATATCTCTCAAACCATAAAGGTTTGAGAGATAAGACTTACATCGTTCTTCATGTTTTTTTAATGCCTACAAAATAAAATAAAGTTAAAATGAAGTATTACTATCCCTTTTAAGGGTGTTCTTTTAGCTTGGATATGAAGTTGTTGAGGGTCGAGGCTTGGCAAATGCTGGGTGGTAGGGAGTTCCAGAGGAAGGGAGCAGCAAGGGAAAAAGCCTTAATTCGTGAAAAAGTGATAATAGTTAAAGGAACAGAGAGTCGTCCACCATGCGTGGAGTGGGTTCACTATTGAAATGTCACCATCTATAAGGAGCGTTAAAAATGTTGCCCGTATCAAAAGTGCGACATCAGAATGTCTCCCAAATCAAAAGAGCGACATTCTGATGATGCACACTGAAAGGTCGTCAAATAAAGTGTGACACTGAATGTACACATATCAATGTATGTCTACATCTGTGAGGTCCGCAAAGCATTGCAAAGCATTGCGGACCTTTCTGCCACTCAAAGGGTAATAACTCTTTGTCTCACTCCATATTGACAGCTCACTACTTGAGCCTCAATGCTCTCCTGTTACTGGGTCCTGTGTTCTATATTTGATATCGGATATAGAACACTTGACCCAGTAACAGGAGAGCACTGCACCTATGCAAATATCTTTATTGATTATTTTGAAGCCTCCACCCTATTCTGGGCTCTTCCTCTGCCTCTTCTACCTGGGCTGCAATCCTCATCTGCCCCGCACCCTTCCTGTACCCAACGCACTTCCTCTGCCCCATGCTGCACTGTTACTCTCCGCCACCCTGAGGTGGACTTGACAGGAAGAGAGTAGCATGGGGTACTGGAAGAGTGCGGGGCAGAGGAAGATTTCTGCTCAGGTAGAAGAGGCAGAGGAAGAGCGCTGGGCAGGGAGAACGTGGTGAGGAAGAGCGTGGTGCAGAGGAAGAGTGCGGTGCAGATGAAGAGCCCAACAAGCAGAGGCAGAGGATACAAAATAATCAATAAATATATTTGCATAGGTGGGGCCACAGTGCAGTGCTCTCTTGTCCGATATTGGATATAGAACACAGGACCCAGTAACAGGAGAGCAATGAGGCTGAAGGTGTGAGCTGTCAGTATGGAATGAGACAAAGAGTTATTTGCAATGCATTGCAGACCTCTCTGGCACTCAAAGGTTTAAGGCACAGATGGAGACATACTGATTTACTCTTTGAGTGCCAGAGGGGTCTGCAATGCTTTGCAATGTGTTGCAGACCTCTCTGGCACTCAGTAGGTTAAGGCACAGATGGAGACATACGTTGATATGTGTACATTGAATGTAGCACTCTATTTGGTGACCTTTAAGCGTGCAACATCAGAATATCTCTATATGTCTATCCCCTATTGTAAAGCGCTGCGGAATAAGTTGGCGCTATATAAATAAATATTACCATTATTATTATTAATGTCGCTCTATTTTTAACATGCCGTTTTGATGGTCACCCAATATATAGCGACATTTCAATAGGATACCCATGGTGTGTAGAGGATGTGCAGGTATATAGCGTGATATAAAAGATGAACAAGTGTTGGAGAGTGTTGCAGGTAATTAGTAGGATTTTGAATGTAATATGTTGCTTTAAAGGAAGCCATGACAGTGATTTAAAAAGTGATGGGGTGAGTACTGTTCTGGAGAAGAGGAAGAGTATTCTGGTGGCCGAATAAAGAACTAATTGGAGAGGAGTGATATGGCTAGTGGGAAGACCAATAACTAAGGAGTTGCAGTACCATCTTCAGGGAGATGGGAGACTGCTCCTATCTACATATGTTTATCTTTGATAGGAATGTTTTCTGGTACAGTGGTAAGACCTGTTGATGTCCCACCTCCAAACATAGAGAGATGAACTCTCCGAGGTCCTCAGGTATTTCACAGCAGGTCAATCTGTAATTCATTCATTCTGTCCCACCTTGAGAGCATCCATGTTCAATTCAGTGTCATAGAAGAGTGTTTGGATTTCAACGGTATGTTGTGCCACACTGTGATTCTGTGATAGATCTGAATCAATGCTGTCTCAGCAGAAGCACTGTGACCAGGAGCATCAAATACTGCTCAGAAATAAAGGCATCAGAATCCTCCAGTAAAAGGGATCCTTTCTCCATTAGAGAAAATGCCCACGCCAGAGCCTCTTCCATAAACAGAGAAATGATGAAGGCTACTCTGGCGGCATGTGACCCAGTAGTCTGAGGCAAATCAGACACTGATTTAGGAACCCTCTACACTCAGAGGGTCGAACTGAGTACCTTTCAGGAAGGGGAATCTTGGGTTTTGCTCACTCAGATGCTGCAGAAGCTGTGGACCCTAGAGTAGGAACTATAGGAGTAGCTGGGATAGCGGTAGGAGTAATGGAGGAAGCCTGTAACATCTCCAGGACTGCATCCATCTTGCAATCTAAATTCTGTAGATGAGAGGCATGCGATGAAAGCACCTGCTCTTGATGCACATAATGTATCTTTTGTCTCAGAATACTGTGGATATCTTGCCCATGTCCAGCTTAGGTCTAATCTTTCTTCAAATACTCATAAAGATAACAAGACATATACATAGTAATTTAGGTTGAAAAAAGACTTGCGTCCATCTAGTTCAACCCTTTTCCTATTCCTGTTTACCATCATTGATCCAAAAGAAGGCTAAAAAAACCCTCAATATAGCAATTTCAAATTCTACCCTGAATGGGGGGAAAAAATTCCTTCTTGACTCCAAATGGCAATCAGATTTCTCCCTGGATCAACAAGCCCTAACTAAATATTATCCCAATACTAATGTACATAGCCCTCTATGTTATGTTCTTTTAAATAAGTATCCAGGCCCTTTTTATAGGCATCTAATGTATTCGATAGCACCACCTCCTCAGGCAGTGAATTCCATACCTTTATTGTCCTTACTGTAAAGAAACCCTTCCGCTGCTGTAGATGAAATCTCCTTTCCTCAAGTCTAAGCGGGTGGCCCCTTGTCCTGTGTACTGTTCTGTTAATGAACAGGTCTTTGGCGAGCCCTTTGTATGGGCCCTGAACATATTTATATAGTGTTATCATATCCCCTCTAAGACGCCGTTTTTCTAGTGTGTACAAGTTTAACTTTTCTAGCCTTTCTTCATAACTAAAACTTGACATCCCCCTTACTAGTTTTGTAGCCCTCCTCTGCACTCTCTCTAGTTCCATAATGTCCTTTTTCCAGAAAGGGCGTCCAGAATTGAACAGCATATTGTAAGTGGGGTCTTACCATGGACCTGTAAAGAGGCATAATAATATCTTCCTCCCTTTTAATACATGCCAATATCTTATTGGCCTTTGCAGCTGCCAGCTGGCACTGCACGCTACTGCTAAGTCTATTGTCTACCATTACTCACAAATCCTTTTCATTAGTAGCTTTCCCCAGAGAAACTCCATTTAAACTATATGTTGCATTTTTATTATTATACCCAAAATGCATAACTTTACACTTGTCTATATTAAATCTCATTTGCCATATGCCTGCCCAGTTACTCAATTTGTCCAAATCCTCTTGTAATGAAGACACATCCAGTTCAGACTTTATTGCCTTAATTTTGTGTCATCGGTAGTGTTGAGCGAGCACCCCGATGCTCGGGTGCTCGGGTGCTCTGACCGAGCACCCCCTGAGGCTCGAGTGCTCGGCCGAGCACCCGAGCCCCATTGAATAGAATGGGGCGACACAAGCATTACACCAGGCACCCCCTGCTCTGATGAGGGGAGGGTGCCTGGTCAATGCCCCCCTTCATCTCCGCAATGTCCCCCTTCATCTCCGCAATGTCCCCCTTCATCTCCTCTATGCCCCTCTTCCACAATGTCCCCCTTCATCTCCGCTATGCCCCTCTTCCACAATGTCCCCCTTCATCTCCTCTATGGCATAGAGGAGATGAAGGGGGACATTGTGGAAGAGGGGCATAGCGGAGATGAAGGGGGACATTGTGGAAGAGGGGCATAGAGGAGATGAAGGGGGACATTGTGGAAGAGGGGCATAGCGGAGATGAAGGGGGACATTGTGGAAGAGGGGCATAGAGTCTATGCCCCTCTTCCACAATGTCCCCCTTCATCTCCGCTATGCCCCTCTTCCACAATGTCCCCCTTCATCTCCGCAATGCCCCCTTCATCTCCGCAATGCCCCCGTACCTCCAGTCCCTGGTGGTCCAGCGGAGCGTCTTCAGATCTGTGCCTCCTCCGGCACAGATCCCCGCCACCCGAACATGGCGGGCGAGCACATGGCGGTACTCGACGAGTACCGCCATGTGCCGAGCAGAGCGATGCTCGAGCCGATCCGAGCATCGGCCGAGCACGCTCGCTCAACACTAGTCATCGGCAAACACTGATACATGGCTCCCTATGCCCTCTGGGAGGTCATTAATAAACAAATTAAAAAGAAGAGGACCCAGGACAGATCCCTGAGGTACTCCACTTATGTACGGTTTGTCCAGAACATATTTCCTCCTACAGTTATCTGCTACACATAGCACATAGAGTCAAAAAACAACCTAAGCATATGTGCTACATGATGTTCTGGACCTCTGCATAGGAACCTTATCTGTGATATATATGTGTATAGTACTAATTCTGGGCCGTGAATGAGAGACAGCACTTCTTTATCATCAAAAAATTGTTGACTTTAATAACTCAGTGCTTCATTCCACCAAACGTTTCAGTCTTAACACAGGACCGTCACACTTGATGAAGGTCCTGTGTTAGGACCGCTAACATTTGGTGGAATGAAGCACTGAGATATTAAATTCAACTTTTTTCAAGATACCGGAGTGCTTTCTCTCATTCACGGTCCAGGTTTTGGGAATATTTTTAAAATCTTTCTTCTGTATTCAGTATTGATTAGTACTCATGATATTTTTTCTAGAACCTCAAGTTGTTGGTTGCAAGTAGGGATGGGCAACATGTTTTGCGTCAAATAAAACAGGTGAAAAATTACACTTCTTGCCAAGCAGGAAATTTCCTTCGTAAAGTGCTGATCATACTCTTTTCTATCACATTTCTCATTGCATTTGTAATGGTCAGTTGAATCTTTCTGGAGTAATATTTAAATATATCATCTTAGTTTATTTAATTTATCAATATGTATTATTTGCTGCAACCAATGCCATCAATGTTCATAGAAATCTTGACTGGGATCAATATTTACTTGAGTTGGCATGGTTACGATGGACCAATATTCATAAATTTCTATTCATCCAGGTAACCACTACATCATAGGGTTTTTCTGCAACTCCTTCTTGGGATTGTTGATCATTTCTCTAATTAAGTGGCACTATCTCTTTAATCATGATTAAAAGTTCCATAAGAGAAACGCTTTGATTGAGGTGAGGGTCCTGTGGCTTTGGACTACATGAGATGTACCAGATTTCCCAATGGGCTTACTATTGAAATGTCATACTGGTAGTAGTGCTCCTCAAACCAGCATGAATAAGGGCAATTTTAAAATGTCTCCCTAAACATGTCATATCCTAAGCGGACCCTAACCTAGGTACTCCCCAACCACTCTCAACCTAACCCAAGTACCCTAAACTAACTAACCTAAACCACCCTCCCAAACCTAAAAGAGACTGACCGTAACCTAACCTAACAGATATTAATGTGGTAAAATTCTACATATTGACCCTAAAATAACAGATACAGCCCCAAAGTGAAACTGACCTTATCCTAACCCTAACTTATAGAAAAAAAACCAAACCTAACAGAGACTGAGCCTAAACTAACAGAGACTTAACTAACCTGTGACAATCTGAATGGTGACTTTTTGATACCTGTAATGTTTTGTGCATACAGTAATGCCACTCACCATGTAGGCAGCACCATTTCAATAGGATACCGTCCGACTGTTAATGTCTATTTTTATATTATCAATAAATGTTTTCTGATTTTTATTGAAATTCAGCCTTTTTCCTGTACAGGGGATGGTGCAGCTCTCTGTCATTATTTTGGAAATACTGTATATTTCTCCAATTTTTCGCTCTCCCAGTTTCCCCCATAAAACCATCTGACAATCTAAGGCAAAGTTTCCCCTCCCGCCCCTTTTACCTAGTGTAAGCCATCTCTTCTCAGATGTGGAATCTGGTTGTAAGACCAGACAGATAACAGCAGGGGGCAATCTTCTTCCTATGAGAACAATGAAAGCCCTGCCCCCCTTGACAAGTTTTTCAGGTTTTTCGCTTATCTTAATTGAAGATTGTCCCTCTCTGCAGTCTACCTGGGCACCTCCCTTCTGATCTGGCTGAGCAGTGTTACATCAGTAAAAGGGACGAGAGGGGAATACTTTGTCATTGAATTACTCTTGAACTACAACTCTGACAGAATTGAAATAACACTCTCCAAAGTCCAAATACTATGAAGATTAATTACAGCTGCTTTTATTATGAAACATTACTATCACTTTAAGTCCTTATTAAACAGAATGAATTGTTTGTAATCACATGTAATTTAACAGAACTCCTACTACTTATTGTATGTTCTTTTTTTCTTTCTTTAAAAACATAAAATTAAAATAAAGATTTCCTAGAAAAATAATAATATCATGATTTCCACTCATCTTTGTATTGCTTGCTAAAAAAAATTACACACTTTTGCTGTATGTGGCATTATTATTTAAATTCCCATAGTATTTAATCCAATATTCAGATAATTCTTATTGTGAAGAACCTTGGTTAATATCTTTTTTTATTGTTCTGGCCTAATCGATCTGTTCCACTACGAATTGGGCCCCTAGTTTTAATGATCGCGGGGTCTTAGCTTCCAGAGGTACCTGATGTAAATCAATTCTTCTATAAGGATTCATAATTATAATTTATGACTTATTTGATTTATTTATGAATTAATTATGGAAAGTCAAGGCTGTATCCCAGTTTTACAGGATTAAGGACTGGTGATTGGCTGGGAGGGAGGAGTGTCATACTAGCAAGTTTTTCTTCTGTTAAACTGTTATTTTAATAAAGTTTCCTTTGCTGCTGAGGGGGCAGTGAGGAAGAATAATGCATAATATGAAGCCTCCGTGCTGCCATAAAAAGGTATGAATTATTTAATTTATTTATGGATTATTTATAATTTATAAATTATATATTAAGACTTTTTACTCATATTTTCATTCTCATACAAGTTTACAGATCATAAAAGTGAAATATTTTCAATAAGTTATTATACAGTTACACATATATTTATGAAATATCCTAATATATAGCCTTTTGGTAATACAATCATGGACGAAGGGACAAACACATCTGTCTTACCTCCCAGAACATTTCTAATAGTTAGAAAATCTAGACCACACAGAGGATGAGCAACCTTACTTCCCAACATGACATTAAGCGGACCTTTCACCTCTATATCTGTTTATCCTTACACAATTTAGTCTGAACACTAAAGTTAGTTTTCTGTAACTGTAAATTTTCAAATGCTAGCAGACAACTGTAAAGCTACCATCAATTTGAGAGGGAGAGCGGCCAAGTCTATGACGAGTACAATGACTGGCATCTCCCTCCAATTACGAACAGTTCAGTGGGCATTGAAAGCACGTCCCCCGTCTTTCCTCATAGGTCAGAGATGCCAGGTCAGAGATGCACCTCATCAGGATTGACTGCCTTCTGGGAGGACCTAGGAAGCACTGTGGGACACTTAGTTCCGCAGCAACAAGACCGCTTCCATCATAAAGGGATGAATATCTCTTCTCTATGCAATTTTTTTTTAAAAACAAAACTCATATTACATTTCATGTACATAGGCAATAAAATCAGCTATATGGGAAAACAGGTGAAAATTCCACTTTAACGAGAAAAACACAATTTAGGACAAAAACAGAATCTCACAAATACCTTTAAACATTAATGAAGAAGGCCATAGAATCTTCTGATACATGACACATACCATAATCAAATAAAGTATTAGGGGATATGGAAGCATTTGTACTAGTCATCTCTCCATTTGTATCCATTTTTAAGAAATAATCAGAATATCTAAATGTTTCAGGATACCCTTCTGTGTGTTCATAGGTTTTTTTGTGTATATATATATATATATATATATATATATATAAGGACCTGAGAAAAATGCAACAATGAGAAAAATGCAACACTGCATTCCAAATCAAAGAGGCAGTCCATTGTATCTATAACCTGCCAATTTTTGTAAATGGCCTTTCTAGCAGACAACAATGTTAAATATACGATAGTGGGTAATTTTAAAATAAAAAGAGCTGCCTTATTGCTAAGTTAAAGTGAGATTTTTGTTAATCTAAAACATGACTTTATGCCATATTTTTTTTTATAATATTTTCAGATAACATATAATAAAAAATATCTGTTATATTCACAGCTATATTTTTATATCTGCATCAAACTGAATTTATCATCCCTGTTATATAGTAAGATCTATAAAAACACTCATTCCTCAATTTAAAATTGCAGGAGATACGAGGGGGTGCTGATAAGTATTGAGCCTTACCCAGAAAAAAATGAGCTAGGAAGCTGTAAATTGTAGGGTGTACTGGCCAATTTGTCTATATTCAATGGTGTAAAAATCAACCACCTATGATTTTAACTTATCTTTATTTTTAAGGTCCAAAGTGAACATGGCAGCACCTCCAGAAAAGTTCAGTGTGGAAGAGCATAGGACCATAATCAAATTCCTGTTTCTCCAAGAGAAAGGTGTGAAGCAGATCCATGAAGAAATGTCACAAACTTTGGGTGACAGTGGCCCTTCATATGCAACAGTTAAACGTTGGGTTGTCAATTTCAAAACTGGCCATTTCTTTGTTGAAAATGAGAAACCCAGTGGAAGGCCTGTTTCTGTCTCTGTGCCTGCAAATGTGAAAGCCATCCATGACATGATCATGCAGGACCGCCGAATATCAGCCAAACATATTGCTACATCTCTGGGAATATCACGTGAGAGAGTTGGTGCCATTATCCACAACAACTTGGAAATGAGAAAGCTTACAGCAAAGTGGATCCCAAATCTTTTGACAACCGAACAAAAGAGGAGACGTGTGGAGACATCATTGGCTGTTTGGTGAGAACATTCTTATTTGTTCCTATATGAACTGCCTTCTTACGTGCCAATAGTATGCACATATGTGTATACCTGAGGATTATACTACTGTATACTAGACCTACATAGCTCCTGCAATTTTAAATTGATGAGTGAGTGTTTTAATTATATCTATACAGGTCTGGAGTTAAATTAGTATTTTGTAATTGTGACTCTATGAAGATAACACAGTGTTTATAAAGTGAGATCTATGAATTAATTTAAATTGCATCTCTCTAAGATTGAGTGAGACCACTGAGTTTCATAGTTGTATTAGAACTATCAGTGATCTCCACCATCTGTTCAGCAGAACCCAGTGTGTCAGACTACCCAGACAGAAGAGGTTCACACATTTTCTATTCCATAATAAGGTTTGTTATTTCTTTAATTGAAAATTAACATCTTTCTTCAAAAGAAGTTTATTAGTTTAGCTTGTCCCGCAGATTTTGGGTTCTTGTTTAATCACCTTCACAACATAGTGCAACAGCTGTAAAAAAAATCCTATATAATAATTCGATAAAACTTTGTAACGGTGCAGTCATGCGCAGTAGAGACTGCCCGTGACGCGACCGAAGGGTGAGCAGAGAGGACCACATTCTGAATTTGGAGCGCCCCACTCCGTATCAGCCGCATCACGAACAGTCTCTATTGTGCATGACTGCACCGCGACCGGCCGGCACTGTTGCCGTGTACGAGAAATAAAACGAGCAAAAAAAAGGAGGTTGTAGTAAGTAAGAAATGTGTCCTGTGAAACTCCTGAGGTTCGGGGGATGCACTAACCTTTGATAAGGATCCAGTTTGGTGATTTTGTGGTGAATTGGACCCCTCTCTATCTCGTGGTGTTCACTAAGCTGTCTTTGTTATCATGTCCCTGTAATTACACCTCAATAAAGCTATATCACCATGAATTCTCCATGTTTACCCCTGGTATACAATGTTTTTACTGTCTAATTCGCTAGTGGCTAATTTGAATATTGAAATCAGACTTAATTAACCACTTAAGGACCAGACAATTGCACATGCGGCTGGCACTTAAAGGAGCAGTAAACTTTTATTTATGAAAACATATTTTATAGAGCATTTCCTGGTGAATAAAACAAGGTCACTCCCATCGCTGTCAGATGTTTTATTCAAAATTTATAGCAGTTTAAATAATCAGGAAGTGAATTTACTGTGTATACTTCCTGATTGTTCTAACTGACAGGAAGTGAATTTACTGTGCTTACTTCCTGATAGTTCTAACTGACAGGAAGTGACAGGCAGTTTCTATCACATTCTAGGAGAACTGTATGTCTCTGACTTTTCTGACTTTCCTCTCCATTAGAATGTAACAGAAACACTAATTAGAATTTGACCACTAGAGGGCACTGCTAATGTAAAAAAACATGGGTTTAAACTGTAATAACTCTGGAAATATAAATCTCTCAGCAGTGGGAGTCCTTCAACAAGGAGGGCAGGTTTTTCCTTATACAGACTTAGGGAAGATTGACAGATCATAGGGGTGGTGGCATTAGAACAGGAAATGGCGCAGGAGGGGTTAACTTCTGCATAAAATAACTGTGTAATTGTACAGTTGCGTACAAATAAGAGCAGCAGCCGGCAGTACTATTCCTTATGATGAAGGAACGGAGCTTCTTTAGAAATGATGAATTACTATCCCTTTAAGTTGCTTTCAGCCTGGCCATGGCATTAAACTAACAATCCAAGCGGCTACTCACAAAACCCCCAAATCAGATTGATCAAAACATTCACAGTCCCGTGCCTGTAGTAGTGGGTCTCCACAATGCAAGCTGCCTATCAGCTGTTACAGGTAAACACAGATCCAGCCACTGATCAGCTGTTTGATGATCATGTAAGCAAAAGACAGCCGGTTTATGGACTCTTCTCAAGGTGAACTATGCAACTCTATTTGTTTTATGGACTGTCCAGAAGATGGTTGAGTATTGTGTCCAGATTAAACAACTGATTGGCAGGTGATCCTGTGTTTACCTGTAACAGCCAAAAGTCAGCTTGTACTCTGGAGATCCACCACTGCAGGCATGGGACTGCGTATGTTTTAATCAATGTGATTTGGGGCTTTCGTGAAGAGTCAATTAATGTATCATCATGGCGAGACAGGAAGCCCTTTGAGTGCCAGTGCGGCGATCAAAGCTTCACTCCACTGGAACACAAAGGATTAAGGAAGGGCTACTACTGTTCTTGTACGGAAGTTTGATAATTAATCCTCTCTGATCCCCCACTTGTGCTCCCCAAAACTTTGGGAGCTTTAAGCTAACATCATATGATAATGAACAAAGTCTGTCTTTCTCTCAGTGCATGCTTAATTCTTAGGGCACATGGCGTATATCTCCCCACACCTCATCAAACATAACTCACTTATCAGACTTTGTGCATCTCCACCCAGGTAGAAAGGATGAATTCTGGCTTACCTGGGAATTCCCTTTCCTTGTCAGTCCCAAGGCAGCACAAACAGAGATCCCTCACTGCCAGGAAAGGAAAAAGTGCCGGTCAGAACTACACAGACTACCCCAAAAATAAGAGCATCCTCCCTCCTACCGTACTGCAATAATAAAGACAGGAGAGTAGATGATGCTAAATAAATATTTAATAGGGTGGGTAATCAGTGTGCTACCTTGGGACTGACAAGGAAAAGGAATTCCCAGGCAAGCCGGAATTCATCCTTTCCATGTCGTCCCTTAGCAGCACAAACAGAGATGTAACAATGATGAGTAGGAGGGATTAAGGACTCTACTGCTCAGAGAACTCAACGCCCAAAGGAGGAGTCCTCTGCTGCCAGCTGGTTCAGTCTGAAATGGCGACAAAATGTGTAGACCCTCTTCAAAGTTGCTTCTCTGAAAATGTAGTCAACCAAAGCCCAGGAAGCTGCCATACCTCGAGTAGAACGGCACTTAAATGATGCAGGTGGATCCACGTCTGCTTGTTGATAGGCAATAATGATAGTCTGGTTGATCCACTGTGCAATCTATCATTTTGATTGCTTCTTTCTTTTTAGAAGGGCCGGAAAAAGACATGAGCAATGATGATGCTTGTCTCCATGCCCTGGTGCCATCCAAATAAACTAGCAGACATCTTTTTACATCCAACATGGCTACCAATTCCAGGACCCCAGAATGAGACTGAGGTAGCATAAACGGTAAGATGGGCACAATGAAAAGTAGAATTCACTTTAGGTTAGAAGTCCGGAAGTAGAACCACTCTGGATAAATGTTGAGATAAGGCTCCATATAGATAAAGCATGGATTTCCCCAATCCGACCAGGTGAACACAATCAGCAAAATAATTTTCCAAGTGAGGAATTTCAAGGGGAAGGAATCTAGAGGTTCTAAAGGGTGCGTTGAGAGGCAGGTGAGGACCAAGGAAAGATCCCAGGGAGCAACCTGTGGATGGACTTTGGGTCTAAGTTTCATCATGACTGTAGAGAAACATCTCACCAGAGGATGTTCTGCAATTGATTAATTTCTCAAAGATCCTAATGCTGTGATTTAAACTTTACTCATGGAGGGCTGGAGACCCAACTCAAACCCATGACTGAGAAATTCTAGGATGGCTGGAATTCCTGCAGATATGGGTGACAAGTTGTGGGTAGAACACCATGTAGAGAAGACCCTCCAAATCTTGATGTAACGCAGAGAAGTGACTTTTTTCTGACTGAGATACAGGTTCAATCACTATGTCCAAGACCCCTTGAAGGTGGAGGAGCCGCCTCTCAAGATCCAGACTGTCAGAGAGAAAATTTGAGGATTTGGGTGAACCATTGGCCCCTGGTGCAGGTGATCTGGACGGTTTGGGAGGCAGATGGGAGGTTCCACGGATAGCTGTTGGAGGTCCGTAAACCAAGCCCTCCTGGCCAAAAAGGAGCAATCAGAATTACCTTGATCAGTTCATGCTTGAGATTTCTCAAAACTTTTGACAGGACTGGGATGGGGGAAAAATATATGTGAGCTGGAAAGACCATGGTTGTATCACAGCATCCACTGCTTCCGGACAATCCTATGGGTTCAGAGAGAAGAATCGAGACATCTGCCTCTTCAGTCTGGTTGCCATCAGGTCTATCTCTTGAGACCCCCAGTTGTTAGCGATCTGGAGGAATACATCCCGGTTGAGAGACCATTCTCCCTGCTGTATCTGGTGTTGACTCAGAAAGTCTGCCGTCTGGTTTATTCTGCCCTTGATTTGTGCTGAAGAGAGATGAGATAAGGTGGCCTCTGCCCAATGACAATGGTCTGGGTTAGTTTCAAATTGCAAAGTCTTCTGACGATTGAGTTAGGCAACGACTGCCCGATTGTTGAACATAATGCAGACTGTCGCACTCCGGAATCTATTCTGCCAATGCCTCAGTGCTCTCCAGACTGCTAGGAGTTCTCAGAAATTCAATGGTCTGACTGCCTCTGTCTGAGTCCACCAACCTGGATCATCAGGTACTGAAGGTGTGCTCCCCATCCAGAACCTCTTGCATCCGTCGTTATGACATGCTGGACTGTAATCTGCCATGACAACCTGGATATCAAATGGGAGCTGATCAACCACCGTCTCAAGGTTAGCTTAATTTGAGCCGTAACCTGAAGAGACCTGTTCAGAGAGGATGGTTCCCTGTTCAAATTCTTCAAGACGAATGCTTGGAGGAGTCTTCGGTGTAACAGTGCCAACGGGATTGCTGGAATGCATGATGACATGAGTGCCAGGAGATACATACAAAATTTGAGAAGCTTCTGAGGACACACAAACAGCACAATGGCCTTTTCTACAGCTAGTGGCCACCCAGAAGCATCACGTTTTAGCTCTACAGTGCCATTAAAGAGGAGAAATTTCCACATACATATTAGACAATCCTGCCCAAAAGGGCAGTCCAGTTCCAAAGTGATGGGCAGGTCCCCTCTGCACGGAAACACCAGCTAACACCAGACACATATTTTGGCCTTGTTGGGCCTTGCTGGGGAGGGATCTTTGGAGACAGCTTGCTTTCTTGGTGAGCCTTAGGTAGAGGCTGCTCTCACGATGAGCAAAGAGTATGCTTGGTCTCTGGGTCTGACATGCTACAGAAATGAGACAAGAGAGGAGAAAGCATAGCAGTTGAACAAAGAAAACAAAAATAGACCTACCTTTCTCCGGGGCAGGAAGAAGTGCTATGGTAGGAGGGCGGATGCTCCTATTTATGGGGTAGACAGTGTATTTCTGACCTGTGCTTTTTCCTGTCCTGGGGGGGGTGTGGAAGAGATCTCTATTTGTGCCACTGGCCCTGACATACAGTAAATCATTAAATAATTTAGTTAACATTTTGACCAATAAAGGGCCTATAGTTTTATAAAACTCTGAGGGAAATCCATCAGGCCCAGGCACCTTCCAGTTCTTGTGTGGTTGTGCTGCCTCTTCCTCTGTAACTTCCAAACTGAGATCGCATCACATTTTCCTAGGAAATGCCTCAATTCCGCTTCAAAAATTTTTCTTATTAGATCGATGAACCCTTTCAGTGCCAAAGTGGTATGCAACGCATTGCTTTGCTCTGGGTTGCATACCCCTCTGAAACCCAGAGGGTTAATCATTTGTTTGCGAGTACAGTGTAGATTGATTTAATGGGGCTATTAACCCCTTGAAGGATAGAGACGTTGTCAACATATAGTGGGTTATGCTCTAAGACTTGATAAAGAGGTGATAACATGGAGATAACTTCTCCAGTTCCTATGTTGTTAGATGCCTTTAAAAAGGGCCTGGTTACTTTTTTAAAAGAGCAGAACATAGAGGGCTATGTATGTTAGTATTGGGATTAATATTTAGTTAGTGCTTGTTGATCCAAGGAGAAATCTGATTGCCATTTGGAATCAAGAAGGAATTTTTTTCCCCCATTCAAGGCAGAATTTGAAATTGCGTATTGAGGGTTTTTTGCCTTCTTTCGGACCAACGATGGTAAACAGGAATAGGAAAAGGGTTGAACTAGATGGACACAAGTCTTTTTTCAACCTAAATTATCATGTTACTATGTTGTTCTACAGAGCCTATGCACTAGGATTTCCAGAGTTGGAAGATTCTTAGTGCTTTGACTCCATATAAAAACATAGGAACTGGAGAGGTGATATCACTGGAGAAGTCATCTTCAGGTTATCACCTCTTCATCACGTCTTAGTACATAACCCTCATTGTGACCTGAAACATCAAACCTGTGTAGCCTTCAGGAAGTTAAAAGTACCTTTAAAATCAATTGGCGTTTTGGAATATGTTATTTGTCACTTGGTGCATTCTGTTTGACCCAAAGTTACTTCTGCTCCTCTTGGTTCATCATCATCAATATGTCACCTTGATTCAAGTTAATTCTAAGGTTTCTGAAGACCTTCTCTATCTCCTGAGCAGTTTATAGAGTACATCTTTTTTATATGTTTGCTGAAAACTTCATCTTTTATTCCATATATAAAAGGACTAAGAAACCTTGGCAAACACATAAAAAGAAGAAAATTAATACTGAGCAAAAATGAAATATATTCTTTCAGGTATTGTTCCGTAAGCATTGCAAGGAATGACGACATGCATAGCAGGAGCTGAATGGCGTGGAGCATGACGGTTTTGCCAGCCTTTGAGGCAGTAGATTTTCCTGAGCCAAATTTTCGAGCAACCAACATAACCTTCATGTAGGTGTACAGGATTATCAGTGCCACAAGGGAAAAGGTGAGGATGTAGTTAAGTGTTCGTATAGTATTCTGTACTGGGTGCTTAAGGAACGTTACAGGGATGCACCTCACGTTGAGAAAGAAAAAGTTATTCTGAGCCACAGAGGTCATGACAATAAAATCAGCAATGTTGGGGATCAGTCCCACCACCCACATCAGAGCAATGGCTTTATTTGCCTTCTGCTCTGTGCAAAACCCACCATGTCTTAGTGGGAAACAAACAGCCACGTATCGTTCCAAAGACATGACTGCAAGGTTGTATGGAGTAACGGTAGCTGTTGCTGCGCTAAATATAAACGCCAAAACACAGACAGGAACAGGAAAGTAGACCACATAGACTGCCGCCATCATAAGAAAGAGTCCCAAAAAGAGATAAAGTGAATCAGTTATGAGCATGTGGGCAAAAAGCATGTAGCGAGCGTTCTCTCGGATATGATGAGAAGTAAAGAAGACATTCGTCATGCCCACCATGAAGTACAGGTAGAAGCAGTAACAAAGGAGCAACAGGGTGAAAAAAAATGTTCTGACATTGTCAGCCATCTTGTTACTGGAGGTGGATAGCTGGGTCATGTTACCAACAAGAGCTGTAGAATTCACCATCGCAAAATGTCTGCCAGTATTGTTCTTGTGGTTTTCAAGCTCTGGAATATAGAAATAATAAAAATTAGAATGGTCTGGAGCAATTTAACTTATAAGATTTTCTAATACAACTTATAATTTTATCATTAACCCCTTGCGGGCCAGGGGTGTGTGCAGCACATTGGTTTTCAAGGGGTTAACAGAGAAGAAATGTATAGTACTTGCAGTAAAATCACATAAAAACACAAAACAAATCTTATAATAGTTCTAAATCTAAAAAGAAATAGGGTTTGAATGTACAAATAGAATTCCTCTTAAAATACAAAACTGGAATCGATTTCCTACCCCAGTACCTGCCTAATGCCAAATTACTAAGCTGTCAACTTGAATTTTCTTTATTCAAAACAGTCTATGGGTCTTGTTAATCTGGGAAAAGTGAAAGTCTCCTGATGCAGCAGATAACACACACTGATAAAACACATAATGCACTGTGTGATACTTCTATATTCATTTCCTTACCTTAAATTATTTTTATCTATTTAAATAAATAATGTTATGTGTAACAATGTGATAGACATTCATCTGGCACACAGAGGGTTAACTGTGATTTACCATACGATTATGTATGCGTGACAAATCCTGGGTTTATATCCAGAGGAAATGGCCAAAAATGTTAGCTATTTGATCTCACAGATACTTCTAGAGGCTACAAATATACTGGTTTCCCACTGGAACAAATGGGGTTCCAAAATGAAGGGGGTCACAAATAAAACATACTGGGTCACCCACAAGATGCATTAGGTCACTAACAAAATGTATTAGGTCACCGACAAAATGTAGTCGGTTCCCAAAAAAATGTACCAGGTCACCGACAAATTGTACCAGGTTATTGAAAAGTGTTACAGGGTGACCAACAAAACAAATGGGGTTACCACAAAAAACATACTGGGTCACTGACAAAAGGTACCAACTTACTGATAAAATGCTGGGTCTCCGACAATAGGTACAGGGTCACTGACAAAATGTACCAAGTTTCTGACAGAATTTATTAGGTCACCAACAAAATGTACTTGGTTTCTGACAAAATGTTCCGGGTCACTGAAGAGTGTTACAGGTTTACCAACAAAACAAATGGGGTCACCACAAAAAACATACTGGGTAACTGACAAACTTACTAGGTCACTGGCAAAAGGTACCAGCTTACCGATAAAATACTGGGTCACCGACAATAGGTACAGGGTCACTGACAAAATGTACCAGGGTATTGAAAAGTGTTGCAGGGTTACCAACAAAACAAATGGGGTCACCACAAAAACATACCGGGTCACTGACAAACTTACTGGGTCACTGACAAAAGATACCAACTTACCGATAAAATGCTGGGTCACTGACAATAGGTACAGGGTCACTGACAAAATGTACCAGGTTTCTGACAAAATGTATTAGGTCACCAACAAAATGTATCAGGTTTCTGACAAAATTTATTAGGTCACCAACAAAATGTACTCGGTTTCCAACAAAATGTTCCAGGGTTCTGAAGAGTGTTACAAGTTTACCACAAAAAACATACTGGGTCACTGACAAACTTACTAGGTCACTGACAAAAGGTATCAAGTTACCGATTAAATGCACTGGGTCACCGACAATAGGTACAGGGTCACTGACAAAATGTACCAGGTTTCTGACAAAATGTACTGGGTCACTGGCAAAGCACCAGATCACTGATAAGTGGTATAAGGTTATCAACAAAACAAATGGATTCATCAACAATATTTTCTGTGTCACTGACAAAACGTACCAGGTCACCGACCAAAGGTACCAGGTCACTGACACAATGCACAGGGACATAGACAAAATGCACCAGGTCATAAACAAATTCATCCAGGTCACTGACCATACCTAAAGATCACGGACAAACTGAACAGCTCACCAAAAATAACTTCTGGGTCAGGTGACCAAGGAGAGGTACGAGCTCACCAAAAAAGTATACCAAGTCTCCAACAAGGTACAGTGACACCAACCTGTTATGACCTGGCTGAAAATTAGCTCTGCTAGTGGGTTATGTTTAAAGTTGAACTTTCAAAAAGTGTGACAATCTCCTAAACTGTACATCTGCTTGACTTATTGTTAACATGGCAAATAGGCAGTTTTTAATGCATTTCTCAATTGTGCAAACTTGAATTAAGGAGAAATTTCCACTTTAAGGTCACTGGGGAAGATGACTGTGCTTAGTTTGCCATATGAAGTCCAGGTGCAGTGGCCTCGCTGTAAAGGAATTTTGGGTTTGATTGGGATACAGAGCCATTTAGTGGGAAAATGAACCTGTTTATACTTACATTTAGCTTGTTAGGAGATGCATTCCGGAACCTAAAGGGGAGTAGTTCTAGAGGAAATAAGGCAATAGGGACTAATAAACATTCCAAATACCATAGATACTGGTAAGCTAATATATATATATATATATCTATATATATAAAAGAATAAGCCTCATTGCATAATTTATGGTACCCCACACACAGAACATAATTTATGTCTCCTCAGAAAAGAAACTCACATTGAACAGAATGTCTAATTACATAATTTATGTCTCATTAGGAGACACAACTCCTATTGGGTGATTGAATGGGGACTTTACTGCTCTCATTGGGTGATTCAATGGGGGCGTGTTTATCATACAGGGAGTTGGCCCGCCCCCTCCAGCCCGCCCACCAGTATCTGACAAAAAAAAAAAAATATATAACTGCCACTCGCTCCTGAGGTAGGGATATCAGTAACTTCTCCTGGTCTACACACACTCTCACTCAGGATCATGACCCCACAAACACACTGTTTCACCTCCCACAGATAACTGTAACCCTCCATACACTCTGTTTCAGTATGAGGGTGTAATGTTCCCATAAAATACAAACTTAATAGCAACTCTTATTTAACTCATCATCTCTTCAGTCACCTCACTGTCTCAACTGTCACTCCTCCACTTCCTGCTTCCCGCCCTTTCTCCTTAAAGGGAGAGAGATGCTTTGCTGTATGTTACAGTGGGCAAGCCTCAAACACCACTTTCTATTTGATACCTCAGCATATTGCTACATTGCTGAAGAGCCACCGTGTGTTATATTGCTATGTTAGCTCAACTTAACCCTTTGAGTGCCAGAGGGGTAAGCAACACATTGCAAAGCACACATTCTGTCTCACACTCTCACACAGTCTCTCACACAGTCGCAGTCTCACAGTCGCAGTCTCACAGTCGCACACACTCTCAGTCTCACAGTCGCACACAGTCTCAGTCTCACACTCTCACATAGTCTCACACTCTCACACAGTCTCACACTCTCAGTCTCACACTCTCACATAGTCTCACACTCTCACACAGTCTCACACTCTCAGTCTCACACTTTCACACAGTCTCACACTCTCAGTCTCACACAGTCTCTCTCGCAGTCTCACACAGTCCCTCACACTCTCTCAGTCCCACACACTCTCAGTCCCACACACTCTCAGTCTCACACTCTCACAGTCTCACACACTCTCAGTCTCACACACTCTCAGTCTCACACACTCTCAGTCTCACACACTCTCAGTCTCACACACTCTCAGTCTCACACACTCGCAGTCTCACAGTCTCTCTCACAGTCTCACACAGTCTCTCTCGCAGTCTCACACAGTCTCTCTAGCAGTCTCTCACAGTCCCTCACACTCTCACAGTCTCTTACACTCTCACAGTCTCTTACACTCTCACAGTCTCTCACACTCTCTCACACTCTCACAGTCTCACACAGTCTCACACTCTTAGTCTCACACTCTCACAGTCTCTCACAGTCTCTCTCGCAGTCTCACACAGTCTCTCTCGCAGTCTCACACAGTCTCTCTCGCAGTCTCACACACTCTCAGTCTCACACTCACAGTCTCACACTCACAATATCACTCTCGCAGTCTCTCTCGCAGTCTCACACAGTCTCTCTCGCAGTCTCATACAGTCTCTCTCCCAGTCTCACACAGTCCCTCACACTCTCACAGTCCCTCACACTCTCAGTCTCACACACTCTCAGTCTCACACACTCTCAGTCTCTCACAGTCTCTCTCGCAGTCTCACACAGTCTCTCTCGCAGTCTCACACACTCTCAGTCTCACACACTCTCAGTCTCACACTCTCAGTCTCTCACAGTCTCTCTCGCAGTCTCAGTCTCACACTTTCACACAGTCTCACACTTTCACACAGTCTCACACTCTCAGTCTCACAGTCTCACACACTCTCAGTCTCACACTCTCAGTCTCTCACAGTCTCTCTCGCAGTCTCACAGTCCCTTACACTCTCACAGTCTCACACACTCTCACAGTCTCACACACTCTGTCTCACACACTCTCACAGTCTCTCACAGTCTCTCTCGCAGTCTCACACAGTCTCTCTCGCAGTCTCACAGTCTCTCACACTCTCACAGTCTCACACTTTCACAGTCTCACACTTTCACACAGTCTCACACTCTCAGTCTCACACTCTCACAATCTCACACCGTCTCTCTCGCAGTCTCACACAGTCTCTCTCGCAGTCTCACACAGTCTCTCTCGCAGTCTCACAGTCTCACACACTCTCACAGTCTCACACTTTCACAGTCTCACACTTTCACACAGTCTCACACTTTCACACAGTCTCACACTCTCAGTCTCACACTCTCACAATCTCACACCGTCTCTCTCGCAGTCTCACACAGTCTCTCTCGCAGTCTCACACAGTCTCTCACACTCTCACAGTCCCTCGCACTCTCACAGTCTCTTACACTCTCACACTCTCTCACACACCATCTCACACAGTCTCTCACACAGTCACAGTCTCACACAGTCTCACACTCTCACAGTCTCACACTCTCGCAGTCTCACACTCTCGCAGTCTCACACAGTCTCAGTCTCACACTCTCACAGTCTCTCTCGCAGTCTCACACAGTCTCTCTCACAGTCTCACACAGTCTCTCTCGCAGTCTCACACAGTCCCTCACACTGTCACAGTCTCACAGTCAGTCTCACAATCACAGTCTCACACAGTTTCACACTCTCAGTGTCTCTCACAGTCTCTCTCAGTCTCTCTCAGCCTCACACAGTCTCACACAGTCCCTCACACTGACAGTCTCTCACACTCTCTCACACTCTCACAGTCTCTCACACTCTCTCACACACGCAGTCTCACACACACACAGTCTCACACTCACACACAGTCTCACACTCACACACAGTCTCTCACTCTCACAGTCTCTCACTCTCACACTCTCTCACAGTCTCACACTCTCACACACAGTCTCACACTCTCTCTCACACTCTCTCAGTCTCACTCTCACACAGTCTCACACTCTCACACAGTCTCACACTCTCACACAGTCACACTCTCACAGTCTCTCTCTCACACAAAGTCTCACACACAGTCTCACACACAGTCTCACAGTCTCTCTCACACACTCAGTCACACAGTCTCACACAGTCTCACACTCTCACACACAGTCTCACACTCTCACACACAGTCTCACACAGTCTCACACAGTCTCACACTCTCACACAGTCTCACACTCTCTCTCACACTCTCTCAGTCTCACACTCTCTCTCACACTCTCACAGTCTCTCACACTCTCTCTCACAGTTTCTCACTCTCTCACAGTCTCACACTCTCTCACTCTCAGTCTCACACACAGTCTCACAGTCTCACACACAGTCTCACACTCACACAGTCTCACAGTCTCTCTCTCTCACTCAGTCTCACAATCTCTCTCTCACTCTCACACTCTCACACAGTCTCACTCTCACACAGTCTCACAGTCTCACACAGTCTCACAGTCTCACACAGTCTCACACACAGTCTCACACTCTCACACGGTCTCTCACAGTCTCTCACAGTCTCACACACAGTCTCACACACAGTCTCACACACAGTCTCACAGTCTCACACTGTCTCACACAGTCTCACACTCTCACACACAGTCTCACACTGTCTCACACTGTCTCACAGTCTCACACTCACACAGTCTCACACTCACACAGTCTCACACTCACACAGTCTCACACTCACACAGTCTCACACTCTCACACACAGTCTCACACTCTCACACACAGTCTCACACACTCACACACACTCACACACTCTCTCACACAGTCTCACTCTCAAACACAGTCTCACTCTCAAACACAGTCTCACACTCACACAATCTCACACTCACACAGTCTCACACTCACACAGTCTCACAGTCTCACACTGTCTCACAGTCTCTTACTCTCAGTCTCTCTCTCTCACACTCTCACAGTCTCTCTCTCTCACTCTCACAGTCTCTCACTCTCACACTTTCACACAGTCTCACACAGTCTCAGTCTCTCACACTCTCAGTCTCACACACTCTCAGTCTCACAGTCTCTCTCTCTCACTCTCACACTGTCTCACTCAGTCTCGCACTCACAGTCTCGCACTCACAGTCTCGCACTCACAGTCTCGCACTCACAGTCTCGCACTCACAGTCTTGCACAGTCTCTCACACTCACACAGTCTCTCACGCACACACAGTCTCTCACACACACACAGTCTCTCACACACACACAGTCTCACACTCACACACAGTCTCACACTCACACAGTCTCACACAGTCTCACAGTCTCACGCAGTCTCACTCTCACAGTCTCTCACAGTCTCTCACTCTCACAGTCTCTCACTCTCACACTCTCTCACAGTCTCACACACAGTCTCACACTCTCACACACAGTCTCACACTCTCTCAGTCTCACTCTCACACAGTCTCACACACTCACAGGCTCACACTCTCACACACAGTCTCACAGTCTCTCACTCTCACACACAGTCTCACACACAGTCTCACACACAGTCTCACACACAGTCTCAGTCTCACAGTCTCACACTCACAATCTCACACTCACAGTCTCACACTCACACAGTCTCACACTCACACAG
Organism: Rhinophrynus dorsalis; assembly: GCA_037306005.1. Lineage (NCBI taxonomy): Eukaryota > Metazoa > Chordata > Amphibia > Anura > Rhinophrynidae > Rhinophrynus > Rhinophrynus dorsalis. Next base: position 624,183,950 of record CM074719.1, on the reverse strand, counting down.
TCTCACACTCAGTCTCTTACTCTCACAGTCTCTCTCTCACACTCTCACAGTCTCTCTCACACTCACAGTCTCTCACTCTCACATAGTCTCTCTCTCACTCTCACACAGTCTCACAGTCTCTTACTCTCACAGTCTCTCTCTCACTCTCACAGTCTCTCTCTCACACTCTCACAGTCTCTCACTCTCACATAGTCTCTCTCTCTCACTCTCACATAGTCTCTCACTCTCACACAGTCTCACTCTCACACTCTCACTCTCTCACTCTCACACACTCACATACTCTCAGTCTCACACTCTCAGTCTCACACTCTCAGTCTCGCACTCTCAGTCTCGCACTCACACAGTCTCACACACAGTCTCTCACACAGTCTCTCACACACAGTCACTCTCACACACACACTCTCACACACACACTCTCACACACACACTCTCACACACACACACTCTCATACACACACACTCTCTCAGTCTCGCACACTCGCACTCTCTCAGTCTCACACAGTCTCAGTCTCACACGCTCTCACAGTCTCACACTCTCACAGTCTCTCACTCTCACAGTCTCTCACTCTCACAGTCTCTCACTCTCACAGTCTCTCACTCTCACAGTCTTTCACTCTCACAGTCTCTCACTCATCCACACTCTCAGTCTCACTCATCCACACTCTCAGTCTCACTCATCCACACTCTCAGTCTCACACACTCGCACTCTCTCAGTCTCGCACACTCGCACTCTCTCAGTCTCGCACTCTCTCAGTCTCGCACTCTCTCTCTCACACGCTCTCACACTCTCACACGCTCTCACAGTCACACACACACACACACACAGTCTCTCTCACACTCTCTCTCACACTCTCACAGTCTCTCTCACACTCTCACAGTCTCACACTCTCTCACAGTCTCACACTCTCATAGTCTCACACTCTCACAGTCTCACACTCTCTCACACTCTCTCAGTCTCACACTCTCTCACACTCTCTCACACTCGCACAGTCTCTCTCACAGTCTCTCTCACAGTCTCAGTCTCACAGTCTCGCACAGTCTCACAGTCTCTCACACTCTCAGTCTCACAGTCTCTCACACTCTCAGTCTCACAGTCTCAGTCTCTCACACTCTCAGTCTCACAGTCTCTCACACTCTCACACTCTCACAGTCTCTCACACTCTCACAGTCTCACACACTCTCTCACACTCACATTCTCACACTCTCAGTCTCACACCCAATCACTCACACACAATCACACTCACACAGTCTCACTCAATCACACAGTCTCACTCAATCACACTCACACACTCACTCTCAATCACACTCTCACAGTCTCACTCAATCACACTCTCACACAGTCTCACTCAATCACACTCTCACACAGTCTCACTCTCACACTCAATCACTCTCTCACAGTCTCACACTCAATCACACTCACACACTTACAGTCTCGCAGTCACACTCAATCACAATCACACACTCACACTCAACCACACTCACACTCAATCACACTCTCACCCTCAATCACACTCTCACCCTCAATCACTCACACCCTCAATCACTCACACCCTCTCACTATCATACACACTCTCACTCACACATTCTTACTCAATCACACACACTCACTAACACAGTCACTCAATCACACACACTCACTAACACACTCACTCAATCACTCACACGCAATCACTCAATCTCGCACTCAAACGCAATCACTCACACGTAATCACACCCCGGGAGCCAGCATGATCCACCTTCCACCATAGTATGTGCAATTACCACACACATTTCAATTACATGAATGAATGCCAGTCACTCACATCCCGGGAGCCAGCACAATCCACCTTCCACCATAGTATGTGCAATTACCACATGCGTTTCAACTATATGAATGAATGCCACAGTGGAGGCATAAGTACAAACACAAACTCATTACAATGACACATAAGTCAACCCCTTATGACTCACTTCTGTGTGTGCCTGTGTGTTTCTCACTGTGTGTGTTGCATGTCTGTATCACACTCTATGTGTCTGCATGTATGTGTGTATGACTGTTTCTCTTTAAGCATCTCAGTGCATGTGTGTGCATTTGCGTGTGTGTCTCTGTGTTTGTCTCGCATCCGTGTGTGTGCATTAATTCCCTATATATCCTGACGGGCAACGCCGTCCCACATTGCTAGTATATATATATATATATATATATATATATATACATATATATATATATATATATATATATATATATATATATATACACACACACACATATATAGTAACAAGCTGGGCACTCTCGGATTTTTTCATTAACAAAAACCAATTTAATGGTAGTAAAACTGCAACGTGACAAAGGTCCCGATCTGTGGACCGAAACGTTGCAGTTTTACTACCATTAGATTGGTTTTTGTTAATGAAAAAATCCAAGAGTGCCCAGCTTGTTACTATATATGCATTCATATCTCTGGAGCACCCGGAAACTTGATGTTAAGCGTGAGTGCTTATTTGAGTGAATTTTATATATATATATACTAACCCTGACTGTCAGGTTCCCAGGTATGATTATGACAGTGACAAAATAATTCAGCAATGAAGATCTACCACAACCCTTTGAGTGCCATTTTGTTCCCCTAGTGCTGCAGCACCCTTCAGTGGCTGTACTACAGGTCCTGCTGAGGCCACTGGGAGTCAGGGTGAGTGACTGTGTGTCAGCCATATTTCTTTCTAGCTTTGTGTGTGTGTTTGGTGCTGTGTGAGTGGGGCATGTGTGTGTAATACCTGGGAACTTTTACTTGTGGAGTCCCTGGAGTGGACTTCTGTGGTGCTGATGTGGAGAGAGCAATGGGGCAATTTGGGTTAAAAGTAGGTGGGGCTTAATTGTGAGTAGGGGCGGGGCTTAAGAGAAATGTGGGAAAAGTGTTAGTAATAGGCTGGGGAAGGAGGAGAAGTGGGAGGGAAATGCAAGTTTATAGTGTGAGGGGTTTGAACACACTCCCTGAGGGGTAAAACTTGATACACAACCCTGTGGCAGTCAGTGGGTTAAATGTGTACCTGATAGCTGTCTGTCCTGTGTCTTGCATGGCAAATGATGACAGTGAAGAAATAATTTAGCAATGAGGACCTACCTTAACCCTTTGAGTGCCATTTTGGTCCCCTGGTGCTGTAGCACCCTTCAGTGGCTGTACTACAGGTCCTGCTGAGACCACTGGAAGTCAGTGTGAGTGATTGTGTGTGTGCCAGCCATATTTCTTTCTGGCTTTGTGTGTGTTTGGTGCTGTGTGAGTGGAGCATGTGTGTGTGTGTTATACCTGGGAACTTTTACTTGTGGAGTCCCTCATGTGCTGCTGATGTGGAGAGAGCAATGGGGCAATTTGGGTTAAAAGCGGGTGGGGCCTGCTGAGGCCACTGGGAGTCAGGGTGAGTGACTGTGTGTGTGTGTGTCAGCCATATTTCTTTCTGGCTTTGTTTGTGTGTGTTTGGTGCTGAAAGTGTGAGTGGACCATGTGTGTGTGTTTGGTGCTGTATGAGTGGGGCATGTGTGTGTTTGTCTGTGGTGTAGGAGCAAGTGGCATCCATTTTGTTTTTTTCTGACTTTGATAGTGGTGGGCGGGCTGCATAGTGGTGGCGGGCCAACTCCCTGCATGATTTTCACACCAATAGCAGTGGCCTTCGGCCACTGCAACTGGTGTGAAAATCACGCCCCCCATTGACTCACCCAATGGGAGCAGTAACTCCTCCTTTCTGCCTCCCCTGGGTGTGTTTTGGCTCGCACAAAGTCTTATTTTTTTATATATATATGTTACTGTTTAGTTTAGGAGTCCCTCATACAGCAGTCAGCTGTATCTATATAATTACTGTGTGTAACAGAGAGACTTACCTAGGTAGGAGTCCATCATACAGCAGTCAGGTATATCTATACAATTACTGTGTGTAACAGAAGGACTTACCTACGTAGGAGTCCATCATACTTATCTAGGTAGGAGTCCATCATACAGCAGTCAGCAGTATCTATATAATTACTATGTGTAACAGAAGGACTTACATAGGTAGGAGTCCATCATACTTATCTAGGTAGGAGTCCATCATACAGCAGTCAGGTGTATCTATATAATTAGTATGTTTAACAGAAGGACTTACCTAGGTAGGAGTCCATCATACAGCAGTCAGGTGTATATATATAATTACTGTGTGTAACAGAAGGACTTACGTAGGTAGGAGTCCATCACACGGCAGTCAGGTGTATCTATATAATCACTGTGTGCAACAGAAGAACTTACCTAGGTAGGAATCCATCATACAGCAGTCAGGTGTATCTATATAATCACTGTGTGTAACAGAAGCACTTACCTGGGTAGGAGTCCATCATACATCAGTCAGGTGTATCTATATAATCACTGTGTGTAACAGAAGCACTTACCTAGGTAGTAGTCCATCATATAGCAGTCAGCTGTATCTATATAATTAATGTGTATAACAGAAGCACTTACCTAGGTAGGAGTCCATCATACAGCAGTCAGGTGTATCTATATAATAAGCACTTACCTAGGTAAGAGACCATCATACAGCAGTCAGGTGTATTTACATAATTACTGTGTGTAACAGAAGGGCTTACATAGGTAGTAGTCCATCATTCAGCAGTCAGCTGTATCTATATAATTACTGTGTGTAACAGAAGCACTTACCTAGGTAGGAGTCCATCATACAGCAGTCAGGTGTATCTATATAATAAGCACTTACCTAGTTAGGAGTCCATCATACAGCAGTCAGGTGTATCTATATAATTACTGTGTGTAACAGAAGCACTTACCTAGTTAGGAGTCCATCATACAGCAGTCAGGGGTATCTGTATAATTACTGTGGGTAACAGAAGCACTTACCTAGGTAGGAGTCCATCATACAGCAGTCAGGTGTATCTATTTAATAAGCACTTACCTAGGTAGGAGTCCATCATACAGCAGTCAGGTGTATCTACATAATTACTGTGTGTAACAGAAGGACTTACCTAGGTAGGAGTCCATCACACAGCAGTCAGGCGTATCAATATAATTACTGTGTGTAACAGAAGCGCTTACCTGGGTAGGAGTCCATCATACAGCAGTTAGGTGTATCTATATAATTACTGTGTGTAACAGAAGGACTTACCTAGGTAGGAGTCCATCACACAGCAGTCAGGCGTATCAATATAATTACTGTGTGTAACAGAAGCGCTTACCTGGGTAGGAGTCCATCATACAGCAGTTAGGTGTATCTATATAATTACTGTGTGTAACAGAAGGACTTACCTGGGTAGGAGTCCATCATACAGCAGTCAGGTGTATCTATATAATTACTGTGTGTAACAGAAGGACTTACCTAGGTAGGAGTCCATCATACAGCAGTCAGGTGTATCTATATAATTACTGTGTATAACAGAAGTACTTACCTAGGTAGGAGTCCATCATACAGCAGTCAGGTGTATCTATATAATTAGTATGTGTAACAGAAGGACTTACCTAGGTAGGAGTCCATCATACAGCAGTCAGGTGTATATGTATAATTACTGTGTGTAACAGAAGGACTTACGTAGGTAGGAGTCCATCACACGGCAGTCAGGTGTATCTATATAATCACTGTGTGTAACAGAAGAACTTACCTAGGTAGGAATCCATCATACAGCAGTCAGGTGTATCTATATAATCACTGTGTGTGACAGAAGCACTTACCTGGGTAGGAGTCCATCATACATCAGTCAGGTGTATCTATATAATCACTGTGTGTAACAGAAGCACTTACCTAGGTAGTAGTCCATCATATAGCAGTCAGCTGTATCTATATAATTAATGTGTATAACAGAAGCACTTACCTAGGTAGGAGTCCATCATACAGCAGTCAGGTGTATCTATATAATAAGCACTTACCTAGGTAAGAGACCATCATACAGCAGTCAAGTGTATCTACATAATTACTGTGTGTAACAGAAGGGCTTACCTAGGTAGTAGTCCATCATACAGCAGTCAGCTGTATCTATATAATTACTGTGTGTAACAGAAGCACTTACCTAGGTAGGAGTCCATCATACAGCAGTCAGGTGTATCTATATAATAAGCACTTACCTAGTTAGGAGTCCATCATACAGCAGTCAGGTGTATCTATATAATTACTGTGTGTAATAGAAGCACTTACCTAGTTAGGAGTCCATCATACAGCAGTCAGGGGTATCTGTATAATTACTGTGTGTAACAGAAGCACTTACCTAGGTAGGAGTCCATCATACAGCAGTCAGGTGTATCTATTTAATAAGCACTTACCTAGGTAGGAGTCCATCATACAGCAGTCAGGTGTATCTACATAATTACTGTGTGTAACAGAAGGACTTACCTAGGTAGGAGTCCATCACACAGCAGTCAGGCGTATCAATATAATTACTGTGTGTAACAGAAGCGCTTACCTGGGTAGGAGTCCATCATACAGCAGTTAGGTGTATCTATATAATTACTGTGTGTAACAGAAGGACTTACCTGGGTAGGAGTCCATCATACAGCAGTCAGGTGTATCTATATAATTACTGTGTGTAACAGAAGGACTTACCTAGGTAGGAGTCCATCATACAGCAGTCAGGTGTATCTATATAATTACTGTGTGTAACAGAAGTACTTACCTAGGTAGGAGTCCATCATACAGCAGTCAGGTGTATCTATATAATTAGTATGTGTAACAGAAGGACTTACCTAGGTAGGAGTCCATCATACAGCAGTCAGGTGTATATATATAATTACTGTGTGTAACAGAAGGACTTACGTAGGTAGGAGTCCATCACACGGCAGTCAGGTGTATCTATATAATCACTGTGTGTAACAGAAGAACTTACCTAGGTAGGAATCCATCATACAGCAGTCAGGTGTATCTATATAATCACTGTGTGTAACAGAAGCACTTACCTGGGTAGGAGTCCATCATACATCAGTCAGGTGTATCTATATAATCACTGTGTGTAACAGAAGCACTTACCTAGGTAGTAGTCCATCATATAGCAGTCAGCTGTATCTATATAATTAATGTGTATAACAGAAGCACTTACCTAGGTAGGAGTCCATCATACAGCAGTCAGGTGTATCTATATAATAAGCACTTACCTAGGTAAGAGACCATCATACAGCAGTCAAGTGTATCTACATAATTACTGTGTGTAACAGAAGGGCTTACCTAGGTAGTAGTCCATCATACAGCAGTCAGCTGTATCTATATAATTACTGTGTGTAACAGAAGCACTTACCTAGGTAGGAGTCCATCATACAGCAGTCAGGTGTATCTATATAATAAGCACTTACCTAGTTAGGAGTCCATCATACAGCAGTCAGGTGTATCTATATAATTACTGTGTGTAATAGAAGCACTTACCTAGTTAGGAGTCCATCATACAGCAGTCAGGGGTATCTGTATAATTACTGTGTGTAACAGAAGCACTTACCTAGGTAGGAGTCCATCATACAGCAGTCAGGTGTATCTATTTAATAAGCACTTACCTAGGTAGGAGTCCATCATACAGCAGTCAGGTGTATCTACATAATTACTGTGTGTAACAGAAGGACTTACCTAGGTAGGAGTCCATCACACAGCAGTCAGGCGTATCAATATAATTACTGTGTGTAACAGAAGCGCTTACCTGGGTAGGAGTCCATCATACAGCAGTTAGGTGTATCTATATAATTACTGTGTGTAACAGAAGGACTTACCTGGGTAGGAGTCCATCATACAGCAGTCAGGTGTATCTATATAATTACTGTGTGTAACAGAAGGACTTACCTAGGTAGGAGTCCATCATACAGCAGTCAGGTGTATCTATATAATTACTGTGTGTAACAGAAGGACTTACCTGGGTAGGAGTCCATCATACTGCAGTCAGATGAATCTATATAATTACTGTATGTAACAGAAGCACTTACCTAGGTAGGAGTCCATCACACAGCAGTCATGTGTATCTATATAATTACTGTGTGTAACAGAAGCACTTACCTAGGTAGTAGTCCATCATACAGCAGTCAGGTGTATCTATATAATTACTGTGTGTAACAGAAGCACTTACCTAGGTAGGAGTCCATCACACAGCAGTCAGGTGTATCTATATAATTACTGTGTGTAACAGAAGCGCTTACCTAGTTAGGAGTCCATCATACAGCAGTCAGGTGTATCTATATACTTACTTTGTGTAACAGAAGCACTTACCTAGGTGGGAGATTATAGGTCGGCGTTGCCCGTCTGTGTCTTCATTTTTTAAGCAATAGTTAACCCTTTCAGTGCCAGAGTGATACACAAGGTATTACCAGGGCTCAAAATTTCCACTCGCCACTAACCAATGGCGAGTGAAAATTTAGCCCTGGCGAGTAGAAATTCAGCCCTGGTGGGTATGTTATGGATTGCAGTGGAGAGTAACTTTTAAGGTCTGGCTAGTAGCAAAGGACTTCAACTTTTAAGGCCTGGTATTACAATGCATTGCATATCCCACTGGCACTCAATGACTTAATGTGAGCCTCAGTGACACAGGAGTGCATTTATAATACATACTATATAGTAGCAATGTTGGCACGGCGTTGCCCTTGAGTTAACCGTTTAAGTGACACCAGATTATAAAAACACATTGTTTGCAGTATGTTGGATACCTCAAAGGGTTAAGTTTGATAATCCTACAGGTCCCAGTATGTAGAAAATGAAAAATCAGAGCTGATCACATGCCTTTCACGAATGAACGAATGTACGTAAATAAATGTGGAGCAATTCATTGAGTAGCTTGAGGTCCTCACCGGGCAGTAAGATACTGTAAATGTCCACACCTATGAGCAGTGAATGTACTGTAGTGGCCTGTGAGGAGCTGAAGGTCTCACACAGCACGAATGTATGTTGATTGGAAGATGTCCTGTAAGGGAAACACACACCGCAGCGGAGGAAGCAGCTTGGAATTCAAGCATAAACACTGAACAACGGATGAGCCACCAGCTGAAATAAACCACTGGGTAATGATAACATAATAGTTAGGTGCTCTCTAGAGAACAAAATCACAAATACATAACTAGGATAAAGGAATCCCAGAACAAAGAATTCACTTAGTGAGGCACACAACCCAAAATCTTAGAAAAATATATCACTTTATTATTACAAACAAACATGCATAGGTATGGCAATAAAACATACTTAAAATCAAAGACAAAAGGTGGGGACCATCGAATATAGTACAGCATAAATTGCAAATAAATCTAGACTGATTGACAATAATAATCCATATGTTACAAAATACTATCACCTAAAGTGCAAGTGCAAAAAAAGGACTCAGAGTCCATTTAATCATAAAACAACGTAAATACACAAATACATTGTGACATTCTATAAAGAATAACATAACACCAACCAAATACAAATTGTCAATCAAGTCAGGTATAAATATCAAAAAAGGGTCACCCCCACCTCGAGCCACACTCCCAACGCGTATCGCCAAACGGCTTCGTCAGGGGATATGGAAAATGGAGACCACAGCGTTTAAATACCCATACTTGCCAATGAGAGGAGGCATATAATAAATGCGTCATTCAACCACGCCCGCACCCCATCCCAAAATATGGGAGCAGAACGGACGCGATAAACCACGCACAAAAGTGTAAAAATGTAAAAATGTAGCAGCAATCCATAACAGCACATATCTAAATAGTATAAAGCGCCGCTGATCAAAAAAATGAAAAAGATTTCCGAAATCTATAGCCAGCGAAAAATAATGAAGGACAAATACTTCCGGGGTATAGATCACAGGCATTGCGATTGCTAATACAATACATCATACGCATGTGCAATGAAGCACTATCAATCCGGAATAAGAATCACAGGCATACTGATGCAGATACGTCATGCGCATGTGCACTGAGGCACTATCAGTTCCCATAGTTACCGCTGTGAAGAACACCTACAGGGCACCGCTCACAAAAGCATGGAGCACTGTGCCTTCGGGGTGTGGTGGTGGAGGGTGAGGGTTGTGCTGAATAGAGGTACAGGTCAGTAAAGTGCTCAACATCAGAAGAGGTGTGATGTAACGTTTGTACTCTTACTGTCCATTCATTCTACATAGTGGGAGCTGTATTATTAGGAAGTGTAAGAATCTGAGAGTGAGAGAGGTATCCAATGCATTGATGTGCAATAAGTCAGATAAGGAGGGGAGGCGAGGAGGCAACGTGCAGGGTTAGGAGATTAGGAAAAGGGAATCAGAGGCAATCATTCAGGCAAAGAGGTAAATAATGCATTGCAATGTTTTTGATATGTCTCTACCACTGGAAGGGTTAAAGGGATAGCAATGGTTAAAATTAAGTTTATTTAATATTGTAGCCCTTAAGAAAATATTAACAACGATGTAAGTCTTATCTCTCAGACCTTTATGGTGTGAGAGATATACATCGCTAAAGTTACCTCCTGAGAGATGTCAGCTCTCTAGCTGAGAGCTGCAGAATTCAGTCATTTGACCGGATTGTGGGTCTTCACCAGAGCCAAAATCGCGCAATCTCAACATTATTACTTCATTGGAATGGTCTACAAAGTGTTCCTGGTTTACAGCCACACTTTGTAGACCATTCCAATGAAGTATTAATGTTGAGATTGAGTGATTCTGCAGCTGTCAGCTAATAACTTAAGCGATGTATATCTCTCACACCATAAAGGTTTGAGAGATATTACTTGTTGTAATTATATAGATATACCTAACTGCTGTATGATGGACTCCTACCTAGGTAAGTGCTTGTGTTACACACAGTAATTATATAGATACACCTGACTGTTGTATGAAGGACTCCTACCTAGGTAAGTACTTGTGTTACACTAATTATATAAATACACCTGACTGCTGTATGATGGATTCCTACCTAGGTAAGTGCTTCTGTTACAAGCAGTAATTATATAGATACACCTGACTGCTGTATGATGGATTCCTACCTAGGTAAGTCCTTCTGTTACACGCAGTAATTATATAGATATACCTGGCTGCTGTATGATGGACTCCTTCCTAGGTAAGTGCTTCTGTTACAAGCAGTAATTATATAGATACACCCGACTGCTGTGTGATGGACTCCTACCTAGGTAAGCGCTTCTGTTACACACAGTAATTATATAGATATACCCGACTGCTGTATGATGGATTCCTACCTAGGTAAGTGCTTCTGTTACACACAGTAATTATATAGATACGTCTGACTGCTGTGTGATGGATTCCTACCTAGGTAAGTGCTTCTGTTACACACAGTAATTATATAGATACACCTGACTGCTGTATGATGGACCTCTACCTAGGTGAGTGCTTCTATTACACACAGTAATTATATAGATACGCCTGACTGCTGTGTGATGGACTCCTACCTAGGTAAGTGCTTCTGTTACACACAGTAATTATATATATACACCTGACTGCTGTATGATGGACTCCTACCTAGGTAAGTGCTTCTGTTACACACAGTAATTATATAGATACACCTGACTGCTGTGTGATGGACTCCTACCTAGGTAAGTGCTTCTGTTACACACAGTAATTATATAGATACACCTAACTGCTGTATGATGGACCTCTACCTAGGTGAGTGCTTCTATTACACACAGTAATTATATAGATACGCCTGACTGCTGTGTGATGGACTCCTACCTAGGTAAGTGCTTCTGTTACACACAGTAATTATATATATACACCTGACTGCTGTATGATGGACTCCTACCTAGGTAAGTGCTTCTGTTACACACAATAATTATATAGATATCCCTGACTACTGTATGATGGGCTCCTACCTAGGTAAGTCCTTCTGTCACACACAGTAATTATATAGACATACCTGACTGCTGCAGGAAGTACACCTACCTAGATAAAGAGTATCAATGCATTTGTAGTATTTATTTTAACAAATAAAAAGAAAATATAAACTTGCAGTGCGAGCACTCAGTAGCTAATATTAGATACGATTATTCCACATATGATAACCGCCTAAAACTAGGAATAGGGTGTGGGTATAAAACATAGCTTTTATTGGTTAATTAAGAGCATGTAATAGCAAAAATTATTTTATTCAAAGAAACGTACGAATGTGTACTGAGGGGGCAAAAAAGAACTACTGACTCGGCAAAACTGGACACTCAAAAGTAGTTCTTAATAAGAGGGAATCTTAGAAAGATGGGGTTTCCCATACAAGCTGTAAGTGTACGTGGTACGTTGGTATTTTGTGTACATGGTAAGTTTGTCAGCAGTAATAATAAAGGTTTTTGGTGCGACTCAAAGATGTTCATACAATCATTGTGTGAAGGTTCTAATATTACTGGATGCCCTCAAAAAGTTAAAAATAAAGAGGGAACTGATGTTTCTCTTGTGGTACCTATGATTGACAGCAATAGTTCTCATTACTGCTGGTAAAAGGGTCAATTTTGACTATTAGCTTGCCTCTTCTGTTGAAACCGTTAACTGACTTTGAGATGTTAATGACTTTTGCTGTCTTTTCATGTTAATGTATATTATTACTGCCACTCTTCTGTCTGTCTAATTAGGGATTATTGATCAATTTGATAACACAGAAGGTATATCAGTCTATAAAAGCATTTTTTAAGGGTTGGTAAAATCTTGTTTGCTGGTTAGTTTTATCATACCACTAGCTGTCATCTGTATAGTTTTATCTGAGTGACAGCTCTTTGCTATTCATGATATGCCAAAATGATCCTTTTGTGTGATGTATCAGGCAATCATGTCTTGGAAAATAAGGAACTTCATATAAGTTTACCATATACATTCACTAATTAGGTAACAAACCCTTCTTTTTGATACTTTCTGTTCTTCACACCTATTTTTTGAGTGCCCAGTTTTAATAAAAGCTGGTGGTTCTTTTTCCCCCCAACACATTTACATTTCTTTGCACAAATTATTAATGTAGCCATCCTGAACTGCAGTCTGAGTTACACCACCTGTATCTGATAACCAACTTTATTTGATTTGCATTGGGGTCTTACTTTATTTAACACAGGAAAAAGGTGGTACCATGTTATCCATTAGAGTAGATGGGACTTTTTATAATAAAACACTCACAAGAGTGATGTAAAGGTGTTATCTTTGACCCTTTGAGTGACACAGGAGTAAAATGCATTGCATACCCCTCTGACACTCAAAGGGTTAATGGTTAACTTGAAGCATACAAAGGGCAAGCTTTCAGGACACTAAGATCACTTCTGAGGAAGAGACCTTAACATCCTAAAAGCTTAATCATTCAGTTAACCATTATAATGTATCACTGATTAAGGAACAGAGATTCTAGGGGTGGATTGCTGTTAAGAATGTTCAGTGCCCTGGCACATGTGACTAAGGTAGGCTGACCAGATCTCACCTTTAACCGGGGACACATAGGAAATAGCCATTTTTCAGTACTTCACTGAAATCAAAGCAGTCCTGCAGTATGCATTTCTCCTATGTGTCCCCGGTTAAAGGTGAGGTCTGGTCAGCCTAGGTTAAGGAGTTGTACAGGCGGGGTTTCAGAGAGGCTGCTCCGGTCTTGGAGGTCAATTTCAGACTCCACTAGGTAGGCTGACCAGACCTCAACTATAACCGGGGACATATAAAAAATGCATATTGAAGGGCTGCTTTGCTTTCAGTGCAATCCTGAAATATGCCTATTTCCTATGTGTCACCGGTTAAAGGGGAGGTCCGGTCAGCCTACGCTACTGTTTACAGCTCTCCCCCAGGAGTGCTCTAATCTAGACTGACCAAACCTCACCTTTAACCAGGGACGCATAGTAAAAATGCATACTGCAGGACTGCTTTGATTTCAGTGGAGTGTCCCCGGTTAAAGGTGAGGTCTGGTCAGTCTACTTGAGGGGTTAATATCACTCTTGTGAGTCCTATACGTAACACAGTAAGTATCAGAGAGGAGAGAAACATCAAGAACAATAAGTACATTTATATTTGTATTTTCACTATCACACTCTTTCACTCAATATTCTCTCAGTAAACTTCATCCCCTGTCTCTGCCAACTGTTAGGCAACTATCATCTGTAGCAATATTTTATTCCATATAGCTATTGAGTGCTGATACTTCAGGTTTATCTGCCTTGTAATAGTTCCCTGTTTCACCTTAGATGAGTCAGCTTAACCCGACAGTAGCTAGAAAGATATCTAATGCATTGCTTCATAATGCACTGAAACATCCAGGGTGGCTTAAAGTTTTACATTTACATTTCAGTAGACAAACACACATATATAATAACATCTCATACTTACAGCTCAGCTTGTATGCTGCTTGGCAGATCCAGTAGGAAATATTCTAAATTCTGCAGTTGTTGATGTTCATGTCAGTGTATTTATCTGTTTATGACTCCCACAGGGTTCCTTATTGTTAACTATCTGACTCCCAGACGGAGAGCCATCACAATGTTCTACAATGCAATATTTGTCCCTTCTGTGACCACAGGGTTAAAATTGCATGTGTTTGTTCCCATTACAGCATCACCAGGTCTCCCTAATGGCCCTTTGTACCTGTAAGGACTGGTATTTCTTTACAGAATGCATGGACAGTATTACGGTATGGTGTACGTGAATGTTTTCATCTATTAACCTTAATTGTGTAGTCTCTCTACTTTGTGGTCTTTGGCTGTTTCTAGAAATCAATAACAATACATATCAGAATGAATTCAGGAGTGGCATAGTGTTAGGAGAGCCAAATAAGTTTACCCTTTGAGTGCCAGAGGAGTCCGCAATGCATTGTAAAGCATACTCCTCTAGCAAGAAGCCGGCTGAGTAAGCCACTGCCACCATGAAGAAGCAGCTGGAGATGAACATGATGGGCCACTCCGGGTAGCTGAAGCGCCTCGTATTCACCAGGTAGGTCAGCACGGTGAACAGGGTGAGATGCCACACAGAATGGGCCAGATGCCAACCCATCTGTGACCCATGACTCCTGGCAGTGAAATAGAGAGATGGGCAGCGTGGAGACCAACCACCCCTGTCACTGCAGAGATGGGCAGCGCAGACACCCTCAAACCCTGTTCCCTGTGTCACTGTCACCACGAGTGGGGTAGGAACCCTCGTAGCCTAGGTACTGATAGCTGCTTGGGTTCGACAATTGGGAGCGATGCTAGGGTGCATTGACGGCGTGGCAGGTACTCCCTTGCTGCAGCCGAAGCTGGGTACAGGTGCTGGTCGCGAAAGCAGATTGTGCAACCAGGATGAGAGTACCTGGGATCTGTGTAAACCAGAACCAGAAGGCCAACTGAGGGAAGAACAGACTAGCCAGGAAAGGATATCAGAGAGCCAGAAGTGGTCAGACGAGCCGGGTCAGAAATACCAGAGAGCCAGGAGTGGTTAGGCAAGCCGGGTCAGGATACCAGAGAGCCAGGAATGGTTAGACAAGCCAGGTCAGGATACCAGAGAGCCAGGAATGGTCAGACAAGCCGGGTCAGGATACCAGACAGCCAGGAATGGTCAGACAAGCTGGGTCAGGATACCAGACAGCCAGGAATGGCCAGACAAGCCGGGTCAGGATACTAGAGAGTCAGGAGTAATCAGAAAAGCACCGGAAGCAAGAATGCAGAACAAGCTCATGGAACGAGCAAGGACTGAAGGGCAAATTGGGGATATATATACTAATAGCTCACCAATAGGAAAAGGAGGCAGACCTGAGTCCCACTGGGTGACACTGCCCAATAGAAAACAGAAGGGCTGCCAAAAACCCAAATGGACTTATGAGATGTCCAATGGGTAAACAGAGGCCCATCCTCTCTTATTGGGTACAGGACAATGCCCAATGAAAAGAGAGGAGGACAGCGGATATCGAAAGCAGCAGATTATACACCTGGCACATGCACGTTGGCTGGGAAGAGCAAGCACATGCGCTGAAGCAGGAACCCGGCGGCTGTGTCGCGCATGTGCAGAGCGGGGAGCTCGGCTGTGGACCCGGAAATCGCGGCGGCCGTGAGAGGTGACAGTCACACAGCACAGCTCCCAACAGCACAGCTCCCATCACTGCCCAGTTTCAAACCACCCCTGTCACTGAAGAGATGGGCAGCACAGACACCCGCTACCCCACAGCTCCCAACAGCACAGCTCAGATCTGTGACCCATGACTGTGCAGCCAGGCAGTGGAAGTACAATTAGGTATGCGGCATTTCATGAGGCGACATGACAATCTAGAGCTTATATGCAGAGCGAGATTGTCATGTCGCCATTTTCATTCAGGCAACATGTTTAATGTGGTGTGCAGCAGTGAGACATTTAAAATGCGTCCATTTAAAAGGATACCGGCAAAATGTGTTCTCTCTCTTATGCACATTTTTCAAGCTCAGCATATAAATCACTAAGGCACAAGAGAGATAAGACCCGCCTGACACAGGTGAAAAGAAGGTCATGAAGGATATTGTTCCCAAACATTTGGAAAACTTCAGGAACATTACCAAAAGGCTTAAAGGGATAGTAATACTTAAAATGTAAAAAAAAATATGTTGTAGGGTTTAAACCCCTGAGTAAAACAAGAGTAATCCCACTGCTGAAAGGTGTTTCATTCAAAAGTTATTAATTTTCAATGTTGACTTTTTTAGGTGCAATATCACAGTGGCCTGAAAGTGTACAGTGGCGCTGTTGCTACACCATCCTATGGAGATTTATGGTCCCGGGACCAGAGCTGTCCATAGGATCGTGTAGCAACAGCGCCACTTTACAATTTCAGGCCACTGTGATATTGCACCTAAAAAATTCAACTTTGAAAATTAATAACTTTTGAATGAAACACCTTTCAGCAGTGGGAGTACTCTTGTTTCACTCAGGGGGATAAACCCTACAACATATATTTTTTTACATTTTAAGTATTATTATCCCTTTAACCAGGTACTCATAATATCCAAATAGAGTATTGATTGCAGCCTTCCATTCTTCTCCCTCTTTGATGCAAATCAGTGTGCCTGCACTTTGTAGATCTAATTTCATGAAAATCTCAGTCATCACCACTGAGACTATAAAAAAGTTCTGAGTTAAAGGGGAACATTCACATTGCAAAAAAATTGGAGCACTAGTTTTAGCCCCTAAGACAATATTAGCGCTGTGTTTTGTTTTAGTTTTACCTACCTAGGAGTGGAGATATTAATCTTTAAAAAGTGCCACTTCCGCATACTGCGGCACCGTGTATGTATGGCACAGAGCAGCAGGACTTCCCACTTCCCTCCCAGCTGCCCCAGCGAGCGCGTTTTCGCTTCACTTCAGAGCTGTATTGTTGTGGGCTAACGTTACATCAAGCTCAGTTTAAGATGCTACAAAACAAAACCCAGCGCTAATATTGTCTTAGGGGTTAAAACCAGTGTTCCAATTTTTTTGCAATGTGAATGTTCCCCTTTAAGGAATAACTGATACACCTAGTCCCCTTATGGAAGCCTCTACGGTTGATACAAAGGTCAAGTGACCTGTCTTTCTCTTGGATGAAGAAAAAAGTTGGCTACTGTAGGAATAGAAGATAGCTCATTGTAGCCCATAGGAGGATGTCTATAATGTATTATTTCATGATCTGGAAAGCAGGTATGTGTGAGCTTTAGGAGGAATAGTCCCAATCATAGGGAATTGTGAGGTGGTAGGATCTCGGCCTTTACAAACCATGATGCCAAAGAGAGAGTAGTGGATCAGTGATTTTAACAAGAGGAATCCCAGGTGATCATACAACCTGTACACCAATCTATATAGGGGTTACAGCATAAATGCCCATGGTAATCCGGTAGTCTAGGGTTAGACAAAAAAGTGATTACTTAACTCTTTGAGTGCCAGAGGGGTTTGCAACACATTGCAAAGCAAAAAAAAAATAGTATGATCATGATGGGAATGGATGGTGGAGACTTGCAAAGTATTGGTAGACTTAGTAATGAGACCAGCTCCAAGCATAGGCGTGCGCAGCCAATTGCATTAGGGTGTGCACTCAAAAGCACAAACACAAGCGTGCACGTGTGTGTGTATATATATATATATATATATGTATATATGTATATGTGTGTGTGCTAAATAAATGAACCATCCATAGTTAAGACCACTACAGACAGTGCTGCCAGTGCCTCCGGTCTGTGTTTCAGCTGCCTCTGTCTGCAGTCTGCGCACAGTAACTAAGCTGTGAAGTTGCGGGTGTCTGTCTCATCACAGGCAAGTCAGTGCCAGTGCCTGCAGCCTCCTCACCCGCTGCTCGCACCCTGACACCTTCCCCCAAAGTAACGAGCACTGAAAGGAAGTGACATCACTTCCTCTCAGCACGGCACCGCAATGAAGGAGGGAAGGCTCATGCAGGCTTTTGCAGAGTTTGAGCCGAGTGCTTGTCCCGCCCCCCTTGGTCTCCCCGAGCACAGCAATCAGCAGCAGATAGCCGTGGCAAGCGGCTAAGGTATAAAGCCAGTGCCGCAGCCGCATTAATATGCGGAAACGGCCATTTAACTTCTGAAAAGCCGGTGTACACGGGGCTGATTAGGGTGTGCCTAGGCACACCCGGCACACCCTGTGCACACACCTATGGCTTTAAGGGAATCTCAGTCAACAGAAAAAATATGCACAGTAAATTCCTTATGTCTCAGAGGAATCAACTGAGATGAAGCAAACCAGATGTTAATAAACAAAATGGTCACCCAGAGTCAAGAACTGCAGAAACCGAAATCCATCTCCCTGACCAATAAAGAATTCAAGGAAGAAGAAATCTGTTCCGCAGGTTCATGGGGACAGGAACATGACTTAACCCTTTGTGTGCCAGAGGGGTACGCAACGCATTGAGTCTACACTGTGTTTTGCATCTTCATCTAGCTCAGTTTCTTCACATTTCTTAATAGCAGCTTGAACACCAGTTCATGAAAATCTGGTTAAGTGTGCTAATGCTTACTGAAAATGTCCTATAAGGGGTAGTATTACTTAAATGTTACTATCCCCCATCTTGTAGCCCTTAAAAACTGAATTAAATGAGCCCAGCGGCATCTCTCAAACCTTTACGGTTTGAGAGATATCCGCTTTCAAAGTTCCCTCTCCTCTGACGTCAGAGTTCTAGCTGACAGCAGGGGAATCCGGTACCGGCTCTTCAGCAGAGCCGAGATCTTGTTATAGAAACAGAAATCCTTCACTGAAATGGTCTTTTACTTGTGCTTGGTTTGCAAGCACACGTAGAAGACCATTTCAGTGAAGGATTTCTTCTTCTATAACGTGATTTCAGCTCTGCTGAAGAGCCTCTGCCGGTCCCGGGACCAGATTCCCCTGCTGTCAGCTTGAACGCTGACGTCAGGGGAGAGGGAACTTTGAAAGCAGATATCTCTCAACCGTAAAGGTTTGAGAGATGCCGCTGGGCTCATTTAATTCAGTTTTTAAGGGCTACAAGATGGGGAATAGTAACATTTAATTAATACTATCCCTTGAAGTCTTTGTTAGCTCGGTGTTTACAAATCTGTCCTTGAGGCACCCCAGCCATTCTACGTACTGTATTTGGTAAATTCCACCAACTGCACATCTGGATTAGCTAATCAATACCTCATTAGGCTGACTCAGGGATGCTTTTGTTAAACTGTAACTGGAATGAAACTGCGCCTAGAATGCTTGGAGCGGATCAAGGAGAGGTGTAGGAAACTGACCTGTGTTCTTCTAGCCATCTAGCAAGATATCAATAACTTCATAGTAAACACAAATTCTTGATACTTTTTATTGTATTAATGTCTGGTTAAATTTATTCTAATGTTATACAGTTTTTTCCAGGCAAATAATAATAATATCAAAAATTTTTACCAGGAAGGATATATTGAAATTCTCTATCATTTTTTCCAGCGGAACTAACTCAACAGCATCCAATATCATAATTCGCTAAGGATGTTTGTCAGAAGCCGTCATGTGCAGTAGAGACTGCTGCAGTCATGCACAGTAGCGATTGCTGCAGTCATGCGTAGTAGAGACTACCCACGGGTGGGCAGTCTCTACTGTGCATGACTGCAGCGCAGCCAGTGACAAGACAGGATCCGGCCGGTTGCTGGGTGGCACTGTGGCCCATGTTAATGGGTTTTTTCAACTAATACTTAATAAATAACAGAGAGAGAGAGAGGATCAGACCTAAACAAACATCCCCCTTTCTACCCTAATGCATAATAAAGCCACTGATAAACAACATACCCCTAAACCAATGGGGACACAAACATACATATACTGGCTATGGCCAGTATTACTATTATTATTATTTATAAAGTGCCAGCAGTTTTACCAAGTTAACATGTAATTAAGCATTATATAAGATACTAGCAGTGTGGGATCGCGTTGCTTAAGCAATGCTTAGCCCTTTGAGTGGCAACAAGTTAGGTAACACTTTGCAATGCATTGCTTACCGTAGCACTGAAAGGGCGCAGTCAGTGTCCTGCTGCATTTTGTGTGTGTCTATGAACTTATGCAGCGTCTGTCCTCCTGTGTGTCTGATCTCCTGCAGTCTATGTCTTCCTGCGGGTGTGTGTCTGATCTCCTGCAGTCTATGTCTTCTTGCGGGTGTGTTTCTGATCTCCTGCAGTCTATGTCTTCCTGCGGGTGTGTGTCTGATCTCCTGCAGTCTATGTCTTCCTGCGGGTGTGTGTCTGATCTCCTGCAGTCTATGTCTTCCTGCGGGTGTGTGTCTGATCTCCTGCAGTCTATGTCTTCCTGCGGGTGTGTGTCTGATCTCCTGCAGTCTATGTCTTCCTGCGGGTGTGTTTCTGATCTCCTGCAGTCTATGTCTTCCTGCGGGTGTGTGTCTGATCTCCTGCAGTCTATGTCTTCCTGCGGGTGTGTGTCTGATCTCCTGCAGTCTATGTCTTCCTGCGGGTGTGTGTCTGATCTCCTGCAGTCTATGACTCCTGCGGGTGTGTGTCTGATCTCCTGCAGTCTATGTCTTCCTGCGGGTGTGTGTGATCTCCTGCAGTCTATGTCTTCCTGCAGGTGTGTGTCTGATCTCCTGCAGTCTATGTCTTCCTGCGGGTGTGTGTCTGATCTCCTGCAGTCTATGTCTTCCTGCGGGTGTGTGTGATCTCCTGCAGTCTATGTCTTCCTGCGGGTGTGTGTCTGATCTCCTGCAGTCTATGTCTTCCTGCGGGTGTGTGTCTGATCTCCTGCAGTCTATGTCTTCCTGCGGGTGTGTGTGATCTCCTGCAGTCTATGTCTTCCTGCAGGTGTGTGTCTGATCTCCTGCAGTCTATGTCTTCCTGCAGGTGTGTGTCTGATCTCCTGCAGTCTATGTCTTCCTGCGGGTGTGTGTCTGATCTCCTGCAGTCTATGTCTTCCTGCGGGTGTGTGTGATCTCCTGCAGTCTATGTCTTCCTGCGGGTGTGTGTCTGATCTCCTGCAGTCTATGTCTTCCTGCGGGTGTGTGTGATCTCCTGCAGTCTATGTCTTCCTGCAGGTGTGTGTCTGATCTCCTGCAGTCTATGTCTTCCTGCAGGTGTGTGTCTGATCTCCTGCAGTCTATGTCTTCCTGCGGGTGTGTGTCTGATCTCCTGCAGTCTATGTCTTCCTGCGGGTGTGTGTCTGATCTCCTGCAGTCTATGTCTTCCTGCGGGTGTGTGTGATCTCCTGCAGTCTATGTCTTCCTGCGGGTGTGTGTCTGATCTCCTGCAGTCTATGTCTTCCTGTGGGTGTGTGTCTGATCTCCTGCAGTCTATATCTTCCTGCGGGTGTGTGTGATCTCCTGCAGTCTATGTCTTCCTGCGGGTGTGTGTCTGATCTCCTGCAGTCTATGTCTTCCTGCGGGTGTGTGTCTGATCTCCTGCAGTCTATGTCTTCCTGCGGGTTTGTGTCTGATCTCCTGCAGTCTATGTCTTCCTGCGGGTGTGTGTCTGATCTCCTGCAGTCTATGTCTTCCTGCGGGTGTGTGTGATCTCCTGCAGTCTATGTCTTCCTGCGGGTGTGTGTCTGGTCTCCTGCAGTCTATGTCTTACTGCGGGTGTGTGTCTGATCTCCTGCAGTCTATGTCTTCCTGCGGGTGTGTGTCTGATCTCCTGCAGTCTATGTCTTCCTGCGGGTGTGTGTCTGATCTCCTGCAGTCTATGTCTTCCTGCAGGTGTGTGTCTGATCTCCTGCAGTCTATGTCTTCCTGCGGGTGTGTGTCTGATCTCCTGCAGTCTATGTCTTCCTGCGGGTTTGTGTCTGATCTCCTGCAGTCTATGTCTTCCTGCGGGTGTGTGTCTGATCTCCTGCAGTCTATGTCTTCCTGCGGGTGTGTGTGATCTCCTGCAGTCTATGTCTTCCTGCGGGTGTGTGTCTGGTCTCCTGCAGTCTATGTCTTCCTGCGGGTGTGTGTCTGATCTCCTGCAGTCTATGTCTTCCTGCGGGTGTGTGTGATCTCCTGCAGTCTATGTCTTCCTGCGGGTGTGTGTCTGATCTCCTGCAGCCTCTGTCCTCCGGCGGGTGTGTGTGATCTCCTGCAGTCTCTGTCCTCCTGCGTGTGTGTGATCTCCTGCAGTCTCTCTGTCCTCCTGCATGTCTGTGTATGATCTCCTGCAGAGTCTGCCCTCCTGTGTGTGTTCTCTTGCAGCATCTTGTCACATTGTGTGTGATATCTTGAAGTCTGTCCCCATTTTTTTCATGTTTTGCAGTGTGTGCCTTGATGTGTGTGATCTCTTATAGGCTTTGATTCATCAAGGTACAAATGGATTAATACTCAGGAAAATCAGAGGATTAACCATTTGCCCATTCTGCAACTTTACGATTGTATCAGGCCATCTCTTATTCTTCAGTAAGCGATGGCCAGATAGATCCAAAAATGTGATCCGCTGGCTTCAAGCTGGCATATCCCATTTGAATGCATGGGGCGAACACACACACATACACATTTTCGATTATGCATATACGTGTATTATCACCATAACTTACCAATTTACACAAGTTTCCCTGCTTCGCAATCACAAAGCTGGGAACCACGCAGAATCAATGATGACTACCCGAAGGTATCCATCAATGATCGCGGCAAAGAGCAGCGTATTTGATACGCTGCTCTTCCCGCAGTTTGATGAATCCAGGCCTAAGTGTCTTTCCCATTGTGTCATGTGATCTCTTACAGTGTCTTTCCCATTGTGTCATGTGATCTCTTACAGTGTCTTTCCCATTGTGTCATGTGATCTCTTACAGTGTCTTTCCCATTGTGTCATGTGATCTCTTACAGTGTCTTTCCCATTGTGTTATGTGATCTCTTGCAGTGTCTTTCCCGATTTGTGTGTGATGGCTTGCAGTGTTTTTTGTAGTGTGCGTGTGATGTGTTTTTAGCAATATTTCCATCTCTTAGGTGTGCAATTAACAGATGTCTTTGTTCAGTAGTCTGTCTGCCTACTCATAGATAGACTATATGCAAGTCATTTGTGCCTATAGAGCACAACCTTGCACAACCTTGTGGTGGTTGTTGAACTACAGCTCCTCAAAGAGGCAGGTGCTGAGGCTGATGGTTGTTGTAGGGAAAAAAAAAAGAATGTCCACAATTTGTACACCTCTCTTTTAGGCTCGGTCTGAAATTGTTAGATGAGTGCAGGGCGTGTGGGCAGTATTCAGTATGTGGTAGCCAGGATAGTGGTGTTGTTATCAGAACTGTTAACCATACCGGGGAAGTTTGATATTTAGTCGTCCCGGAGGGGAGTCCTGCTGTGCAGCTGAGGGTAGAAAAATTACGCAATTCACTTCAAAAAGGTGACTCAGCCTTCCAGACAGTGAATTTTTGTGGGTACTAAGTGGTAAGGTGGAAGAAGCAGCCAAAGTGAGTGACAGTCATAGTGGAGTGGATGTGTCCTCCTCTGCACTATGAGTGCCAGACAGTGCAGTAGTTTATTCTGCTGCTCTACTTGTTAACTTGGGAAATAAGAGAGACAGACAATAGCGTGAGCCATAGGTTTCCTTCCGGCAGCAGGTGGTGGTGTTCTCATTCAGTGTTAGTTACATGCAGTGAAGTGAGGGCTATATGTGTGTGTATCAGCCTTATTTTCATGTTCTGTATCTGCCCAGCAAGTTTCTTGTATTCCAAGGCTCTTTTTCATGTTGTGAGCATGCTCATTCAGTTCCTTTAAGTTCAAGCCTCGTTTTCATGTTCAGGAGGAAGCTGAGGGAGGGGAAACTCCTTGCCCATTCCTGTCAAATTCATGCCCCTCTGTATCTCCAGAACTGGCAATAGGGAGGGGCTATGAATAACTCCTCTCCACTGCAGCCCCTGAGTGTATGTGCCAGGCACACAGAAGTCTTCTTTTGTATATAAAGATGTAACATTTAACATAAAAAGGTTTTGAAGGTTCTACCCCTGTGAGCTTACAATCTAGAAGGTGTATGGGGTGGAAGACAAAGAAAGTAAAGTGATTACATGGATCTATATTACACTAGGAACATCCAATTGATGAGCGAGATGGCTATACCTTAGGGAATAGTGAGAGTTAGAGAAGGGAAAAGTGTCACTCTACTTCCATTTGTTCTGTCACTTGTCCGTTCCTGATCTTATTACTTGCCCTGTCTCTCTGGATTCCATGTTTCCTGTTCTGGTTTTCATTTCTGCTCCTTAGCCTTTGTAACGAGCCATAGGCCGTTACTAGAAGAACTTGTTGGGCCTTGGACTTACGACCCCTCTTCTAAAAACGCGACTACATTATTTGTTTGGGAATGTCAGACAAAAGAGACATAAAAGACTCAAATATGTTGGTCGAGGCTAGACAGCTCATCAACGAGAAACCCCTCGACAGAGCAGGGCTCGACACACACTCGTACACTTTGAAACTGGGCTCCCAGGCAGCCCTCTGATTGGTTACTCCAATAGACTCGACAGTCGAACATTTCCCATATGCGTAACATGGGGAATCGTAGGCGACCTGAGGATTGGTAGACGAACAAACCGACTGACTGACACGGATTGGTCAGGGTTTGAAGCCGAATATGCAAGCCGGCTTTGATCCCCGGACCATTGTTCCCCAGATGTGTATTCGAGCCACTCACGCCCTTATTTAATTAGTGCAAGCCTTTGTTTAAATAGTGTCCCCATCCACCTCCCTTTATGTTCCAATTCATAGTAACATAGTAAATTAGGTTGAAAAAAGACAGAAGTCCATCAAGTTCAACCTTTGCCTCATACCTCAGTAACTGAGAATTTTATAGCTTTCCTGCTACCAATTAAATTAGTCTTTATCAGACCTTCCTGATCAGCCTACTGATAAACAGTATAACTCTGTATGTTCCCTTTTGAAAGAAATGTATCTAATCTTCTCTTAAATGTATCCATTGTATCTGCCATAACTACCTCCCTGGGCAATGAATTCCACAATTTGACAGACCTTACCGTAAAAAAAACCCTTCCTCTGCTGAAGTTTAAACCTCCTTTCCTCTAATCTCAAGGGGTGTCCCCTGGTCACCTGATCAGGCCTTGGAATAAATAGCTCACCACTGAGATCCTTGCATTGACCTCTCATATACTTGTACAATGTGATAAGGTCTCCTCTTAGTCGTCTTTTCTCTAGAGTAAATAAACCAAGTTTGTTTAGTCGTTCCTCTTATGTCAAGTCCTCCATTCCATTAATTAATTTTGTTGCTCTCCGCTGTACCCTCTCTAGTTCTAGTATATCCTTTTTCAGAACTGGTGCCCAAAACTGCACTGCATACTCAAGGTGAGGTCTTACCAATGATTTGTATAATGGCAAAATAATGTTATCCACTCTTGCTTTGATACCTCTTTTTATGCAAGACAGGACTTTGTTTGCCTTTGCTACTGCTGTTTGACACTGGTCACTGTTTCCAAGTTTGTAGTTGACAAGGATACCCAGGTCTTTTCCAATTCAATCATGTCTGCCCTATTGTATACACCTGTGTTGTCTATTTACTGTTTATTCTATTCTTTGTCTTACATTGGGGGACTAGTCCGTGAAACCTGTATAAAAGAGAGATCTGTGTTTCAATAAAGTGTGTTCGTTTGGAGTAAGCAGTCTCCTGTGTCGTACTTGCCCGGGTGGTCTAAAGAGTCCTCTCTGACTCCCACCCCTGAAGGGCGCATCAGAGCAATTCACTCTCCTCATTCAGCAGATCCTACTCCGACCATCTCAACACCTCGAGTTACGACTGGATTCACTCGACTCCGCTCTCCAAGATTTGGCGACTCTCCATTGCCACACTTCGCTCCACTCAATGTGTCGAGTGGTCGACTATGCAGCTGTTCGACTCTACCGGCCTGGCATCGACAGTCTCTTCCGACATCGCTCAGCCAACCTCGGGAGAGAAGGTTCAGGACTTCCCAGCATCTTGGGTTCCTGTTCAGGGGAAGGCTGGCAATTTGTGGCCTGGAGGGCAGCTACAATCAAGTGGCCCAATTTTACTATCATTCCAGCCCTCTGTTCCAGCCCACCCTCTTTTGTTAATTTTAAAATTGCCATTAACCCTTTGAGTGCCAGAGGGGTATGCCACTGAAATGGTTAGTGTTGTGAAGTAAGGCAAGTGATACCACAGAGCTGACAATTGAAATGGGGTTACACTGGTGCAACTACAGAGCTTACAATGTAAGTAACGCTGCACTAGTGATACCATATAACTTACAAGAGAAATGGGCTATGCTTCCAGTGAAGCTCCACTTGGATTGTAGCTCCATTTCAAATGTAAGCTCTGTGGTATCACTACTGTAGCTACATTTGTAGCAAAAAGAGGGAGTGGCCCACCAGCCCAGACTTATGACTGGCCCAGGGGGCACTTGCCCCCCTGCCCCCCCAGGCCAGCCCTCCCCTGTTCCTGTTACAGCCTTTATCTAGCATCACTTCGGGTCTGCTAATGAGTGATTTTCGTGCCCCAGTTTGTGTTCTAGTGGCTCTAGCATTGTTGTGCCCTTATTTGTTTGATTCCTATCTGCTGACCTTAGCCTCGTTTATACACCTCTTTTCTGGCTCCTGCTTCTGTATCTTGCTTCAATGGACTCTCAGTTTTGACCCGACTCTGTTATTCGACTTTTCTCTAGCCTGTTGATTTGTTGCTTATTCCTCTGCTGCTGTTCCAGCCTGGAGAGCAGTTTTTCAGACACTACCTCTACTGGCTCACCCTGTTGAACCCTAATCAAACTCTCCTGTGGCCTAGCACATTGCAAATTCCTTGTCTCCTAGATTCAGCTCCTGGTTTCACCTCAGACCCAAGGAACATCTCTAGCATTCCCAGCATTTAGCTACTACACCCTGGGAGGTTACCTGGTGTGGGCCGGCTCCTCCGGTCAGTGCCAATCTGGTCTTGTGACCAGCAAATCTAATTTGGCCTAGGCCATAGCAAGACCTCCTAGGGTTAGTCAACACTAGCCAGCTCCACTCACCATCCATAGCACTCAATCTTCTAGCCTAATGGTGTAGCTTCTAAACCTCTCTGTTTTTAGTCTAATCTCCTGTTACCCTGTGTAATGTTTGCCTAAGTGTGCCAGCACTGCTCTCCATCCCGTGGACCCAAGCTTCTAGCCTACTGGGGTATCCTTCCAGTCATCTCCCCGTTTTCAGCCTCTGTTCCTGCTACCCGGTGTATTGTTGCTTTGAGTTTCCTTTTCCATATTAATAGCTATCTGCGCATACTCTGTGGAGATCTTCTTGAGAGCCAGGTATCAGATACGTTACATCTACTCCTGCCAGATCGCAAAAGCACAGCTACAGAAGTCTGTATGGCAGCTTTTACAGGCCTTCGCTAACAGTTGGGTTTTCAAAGAGGGTGGTTGGGAGAGGATTTTTAGAAAAAGGATGAGCTATAGGGAGGTGCTGTGTTATATAGGGGCTTTTTAGGTTTTGGACAGGACTTTGAATGTTCGTCTGGAGACAATAGGTAGCCAGTGGAGGGATTGGCAGAGAGATACACCTGATGAAGAATGGTGGATGATATGTATGAGTCAGGCAGAGGTGTTCAGTATGGATTGGAGCTGGGATAGCTGGGTGAGGAGAAGGCCAATTAGGAGTGAGATGCAGTAAAGGAGAATGGACATTACGAGAGAATAGATAAGTATTTTGGTTGTGTGAGAAAATGTCATATCTTGGACAGGGCTTATAATTTTAAGTCCTTTGCTACTAGCCAGACCTGAAAAGTTACTCTCCACTGCAAGCCAAAACGTACCCACCAGGGCTGAATTTCTACTCGCCAGGGCTGAATTTTCACTCGCCATTGGCTAGTGGAGAGTGGAAATTTGGAGCCCTGTCTTGGAGATGTTTTACATTTGGAAGTAGCAGAACTTACTGAGAAAATAAAGGCAGATGCATGTTTAGGATGTGAAGCTTTAAAACATGAGATGCCATCCAAGAGGAGATTTCAGATAGGCAGCTCCTGGTCCTAATTAGTAGGAAGTGCATCAGGGAAGGAGAGGTATTTTAGAGTATAATCAGCATAGAGGTGATACTGGAACCCAAATGAGTCTATTCGTTTGACAACTGAGGATGTTTAGATAGAGGAGAGCAGAGGGCCAAGAACTGACCATTCACATATTAAATTAGAAAGTAGTGAACAGCATGAAGTACCATAGACGTAGACACTAAATGGATGGTCCAAAATATAAGATTTGAGGCCAGAAAGAGCAGTGTCACATGACAAAGAAGTGAAGTGTTTCGGGGAGAAGGGGGAGATCAACATTGTCAAATGCTGAAGATAATCAAGCAGGATGAGAAGGGAGAAGTAGCCCATGGCTTTGGATGTGAGGAGAACCTTTGTAACCTTATCATTTGTAATCTGTTTCATTATAGTGTTGAGGATGGAAGTCAGATTGCATGGGGTAAAGTAAAGGGTTAGAGCAGAGAAAGTTTGATAGGTGATTGTAAAATCCAATAAATTACAGGCTAAGCATACACAAGTAATAGTATCAGCACCACAGTTTATGAAAAAATCACTGAACTTTATTGCCGAGATTAAAAACTTGATGGAAGCAAACGGATACAGAACAGCAAGATATCCTGTAACACCTTACGCGTTCCAGACCAGCCAGTACTTAATCATAGGTTAAGGACTGGCTGGTCTGAAACACTTCAAGTGTTGCTGTTCTGTATCCATTTGCTTCCATCAGGTTTTTAATCTCGGCAATAAAGTTCAGTGAACATACAAGAAACACACAAAATGAAGCCCTGCGCTCAAATCGCTGTCCAAATTTCTGAAAATTTACAATGAAATTTCGGACTAGGTTTGTTTCGTGTTCTGATTTTTTTTTTGTGGGAGGACCTTGGCTTTTGGAACATCCGAATGATGCCGAATACGCCTTATTCCTCCGAATTCCGAAATTAGCCAAACCAAATCGCACAAGTCTATTGTGCGCTGGCATTCCTGGATGAAACAGATTGCACCAACTGAAGGTGTCCTTCAACATAGTTTGCTACATTGTGTGGCTGAGTAAGCTTTCCTTAACTGCTATCTTTTCATTTCAAGCCTTGACAGCGAAATACTTTGAGTGGTTCATGTTTGTTATTTGTTGCACATGTTAAGGGTAGTAGGAATAAAGGGCAGTAACTGGATGAAGAGGTAGGATCAAGAGATGGTTATTTAGAATGGGTATGATGTGTGATTGTTTGTAAGGAGTTGAAAAAGTGCCAGTGGGGAGAGAAGGATTTCACAGATGTGTTAATGTTGAAGGTAGAGCAGCAGAGAGAGAGAAGGGAGTAGGTGAGAGAGAATGGGGTTAAGAGGACAAGTTATGAGAAAAGAGGATGAAAGGAGGTCAGAAACTTAGTCTCCTTTAACAGGAGTGAAACAACTTAGAGTATGTTTAGGTGTGGAACGTGGAAATTCTAGTCCAAAAATGAATATCATTTAAAGCTTTTCCATAGCAAGCAAAATGTCTGGATATCACCTGTAACAGAGTAGGAAAGCAAAATGAAACCATGTTTGTATTGTTTTACATAACTTTATCAAATGTAATAGAATCCATCAAACCAAACATCCATGTATTTCTTAACATTGACTTGAGATTGTTTTTAGTTTATTGTAGCAACTAGGACTGAGAAAAGTGAGAAGGCCCCTTTCCCTTTTTTGAAGGAGTTCCCCGGGAGAGTGATACCTTTCTGCCTCGACCTCCACCCTTGTTCCACTGAGCTAGCAATATGCAACCAGACCCTCCAGTCTTGTCCCGTTGCACTGGTAGCCACAGAACCACACATACTGACCTCCAGTCTTGTCCCACTGCACTGGTAGCCACAGAACCACACATACTGACCCTCAGCCTTGTCCCACTGCACTGGTAGCCACAGAACCACACATACTGACCCTCAGCCTTATCCCACTGCACTGGTAGCCACAGAACCACACATACTGACCCTCAGCCTGATTTCACTGCACTGGAAGCTCCTGAACCAGACATAATGACCTCCCAGCATTGTTCCATTGTTAGCTGTAGAACCACACATACTGACACCCCAGCCTTGTCCCATTGCACTGGTAGCCACAGAACCACACACACTGACCCTCAGCCTTGTCCCATTGCACTGGTAGCCACAGAACCACACATACTGACCCCCAGCCTTGTCCCGTTGCACTGGTAGCCACAGAACCACACATACTGACCCCCAGCCTTGTCCCGTTGCACTGGTAGCCACAGAACCACACACACTGACCCTCAGCCTTGTCCCATTGCACTGGTAGCCACAGAACCACACATACTGACCCCCAGCCTGATTTCACTGCACTGGAAGCTCCTGAACCAGACATAATGACCTCCCAGCATTGTTCCATTGTTAGCTGTAGAACCACACATACTGACACCCCAGCCTTGTCCCACTGCACTGGTAGCCACAGAACCACACATACTGACCCTCAGCCTTGTCCCATTGCACTGGTAGCCACAGAACCACACATACTGACCCCCAGCCTTGTCCCACTGCACTGGTAGCCACAGAACCACACATACTGACCCTCAGCCTTGTCCCACTGCACTGGTAGCCACAGAACCACACATACTGACCCTCAGCCTTGTCCCATTGCACTGGTAGCCACAGAACCACACATACTGACCCTCAGCCTGATTTCACTGCACTGGAAGCTCCTGAACCAGACATAATGACCTCCCAGCATTGTCCCACTGTTAGCTGTAAAACCACACATACTGACCTCCCAGGCTTGTCCCACTGCACTGGCAGCCATAGAACCACATATACTACATACTGACCCCCAGCTTTGTCACTCAATAGCCATAGAACCACACCAACCCTTGCCCAAAAAGACATTTTATATTGCACTTTATAGGGGATCTTGAGTCATAGACTATGGTTCTTCAGTGTATGTGATACGATCAGCACCACCTGGGGGCCATAATAGAAAATTGCAGTTTATTGTATGAAAGATACGTTTCAGCTGTAATGAATTTTAAATGAAACATTTCCCAGCAGTCGAATTTCCTTTCTTCCACTTGGCTTGAAAAGTACTATAACATACAGTTTTTCCAAGAAAAAGTTCACTGTTACTTTAATGCATTGAGTGCCAAAGGTGTATACAACGCATTGCTTTGCAATGCGTTGCATACCTCTCTGACACTCAAAGGGTACTCATGATCTTGGACATAGTTCAACACATAAGTGGCATAACTGATTCTGTGGAGGTGGTATTTTGTACAGATTTTGATAAATGTTATTGGACTACTTCATTTGTGTGAAGAAAGTGTAATAAAAAGCATTGACTGCAGAGGCACATAGAATGCACTGGAGATGTGCTTGAGCAGAATGTTTTTATACACTTTCTGAACACTTCATCTCTTATGCCATAAATCAGAGGGCTGATAAATCTTGGCAGGAACATGAATAGAAGGAAGTTGATTATGGTTACAGGTAGTGCAGAAATAAAATCTGTCAAGTAATTTTCTGTTAATGCAGAAGTAAAAGAAGTCAGGCATAAGAGAAGCTGAAACGCGTGGAGCATCACTGTTTTCCCAGCCTTGATGGCAGAAGATTTCCCTGAACCAAACTTCCGAGACACTAACATAACTCTGACATATGTGTATAAGATTATCAGTCCCACTGTGGTGAAGCTTAAAATATAGCAGACGGATCTAATAATGTTTTGCACTGGGTTCATTTGATACATTGATTTTGATGTGCATATGATTTTAGCAGACAAAAAACTCTTCCCGGCTAGGAAGCTGGTAGTGATAAATTCAGCTGTTATGGGGATTATTCCTACCCCCCACATCACAGCAATAGCAGTATTACATCTCTGCTCAGTGCAAATCACTCCATGTCTTAGTGGGTGGCAAATAGCAACATATCGCTCTAGAGACATGATTGCCAGGTTGTATGGAGTAACTACAAATGAAGATGCAATCAGTGTTGTTATAACAAAGCAAATTGGCACTGGGATGTATATCAAGTATGAACTAGCAATCAGCAACACAAATGCAATAGAGAGAAAAAGAGCATCATTAATAAGCATGTGTATGAATAGAATATAGCGAGCATTCTCTCGTACATGTGGTGTGGTGAAGAAGACTCTCAATATGGAAGTCATGAAGTATAGAAAGATGCAGAAACAAAGCAGCAGGAATACTAATAGAAAGGTCCCAAGACTCTCACTGACTGTGTTCATATAGTTGAAGACGTTGGTCATATTCCTGGAGAAATCAGTGTGGTCATCCATGGTATAAAGACTGCATTCCTGATTCATATATTAAAGCTAGAAAAAAAGAAAATGAGTTTAATCACCGCACAATAGTCCTATTCACTGAAAACAAGCCAATGACTACTCACATTTTAGACAAAAGTACAGAGCATTCCAAGTGAGACTTATGTGGACTAATCTCCGATGTTACTGAAAACATATATATTGTAGGGCTTTTCCTATTGAGTAAAATAAGGGTACTCCCACTGCAGAGAGATTTATATTTCCAGAGTTATTACAGTTTAAACCAATGTTTTTTTACATTAGCAGTGCCCTCTAGTGGTCAAATTCTAATTAGATTTCCTGTTAGATTCTAATGGAGAGGAAAGACAGAGACATACAGTTCTATATAGAATGTAATAGAAACTGCTGAGTCACTTCCTGTCAGTTAGAACTATCAGGAAGTAAACATAGTAAATTCACTTCCTGTCAGATCTATCAGGAAGTAAACACAGTAAATTCACTTCCTGTCAGTTAGAACTATCAGGAAGTAAATACAGTAAATTCACTTCCTGTCAGTTAGATCTATCAGGAAGTAAACAAACAGTAAATTCACTTCCTGTCAGAACTATCAGGAAGTAAACACAGTAAATTTACTTCCTGGTTATTTAAACTGCTATAAATTTTGAATAAAACATCTGACAGCAGTGGGAGTGACCTTGTTTTATTCAGCAAGAAATGCTCTATAAAATATGTATGTTCATAAAAAAAGTTTACTGCTCCTTTAAGCTGGAAATTGCTCATGTGCATTGACATCTTTCTTGAGAGTAAATATAATGTCTGATCAACTAGTGAGAGATATTATCTGAGACCGAGATGACTTACGCTCTTGGCTCAAGTAAGAAATTTCTTATTGCTCAATGTATTTCATGGAACATGACAATCAACTTTATGAAGAGCAAATTATTAGTTTGATGGAGGAATCCATTTTTGAATACCTTGTCCCAGAGCCTCTGTTGGTTAACCTCATTTTGGGTGTCATTAACAAAAATATGACTCTAGGGTTACTTTGGGCCAGTGTCTATACAATAAAATGGAACAGGATTACAATCACAGAAGCCAAATTAAGTGTAATAAATAACAGATAAAGTGCAATAACATTCCATGTACTTGAATAAGAATATATGAGCAAGAAATGTGCATTAAAGAAGTT
Organism: Rhinophrynus dorsalis; assembly: GCA_037306005.1. Lineage (NCBI taxonomy): Eukaryota > Metazoa > Chordata > Amphibia > Anura > Rhinophrynidae > Rhinophrynus > Rhinophrynus dorsalis. The sequence continues at coordinate 624,150,273 of CM074719.1, read as the reverse complement.
ATATTGTATATAACAGTAATTTAGAAATAAAGCGGAACTATCACTCCCAAATAAAGTCCCCCCAATAATTAGTCATATAGCAATAAGCTTAGAAATAGTATTATCCACAATAAGTACAGTGTTATCAAGAAATCCTACTTCTGAGACTGGCGGCCAGGCATTAGCACAGACATCTTGGCTTAGAGACATCTGCGTGCCTACGATGTCCGTCCCGGTCTCCTCTAGGAGGTGCTTCATTGTACCGTAATGTATGCACAATGAAAGAATGGGATGGTAAGAGACAGACCCAATCCATCCAAAAGTGAGTCACTAAACAGAGGGACTCAAATCAAGGATAATGAAAAAATATAAAATCATTTTATTGGTGAAAATATAAATCACAAAACAAGGTGGATTAAAAACAATTAAAAACACACAGGAGAGGGACGCCAACCAGAACCTTCAGATTTCCACTTCCCAAACAATTTACGTATTCAAACCTTAGTGAAGCCCTGTACTTATACCAAATGTTCTGAAAAATCTACATTTCAGCCTCCTTTATTTAGGAGGCACATGTCCCGTCGTAGTCCTCTTCTTTTTCCTCCGATTAAGTCCCTTGGTTCTAACTTTCAGCTTTTTTAATCTTTCCCTCCTGAACTTGAAGGTTTAAGTCAGAAGCCAAGGAACACATTTTTGGGTTGGTTAGGGGATAATACACTAAACACAATTGACACAATTTTTCTACTTGAAGTTTACACTTTATTATGTTGTTTTATATATGTTATTGTTGTAATACATATCAATTATATGTTTAACTATCTGATAATAGGTTTGAACTGTACCACTCAGGATGATGGAAACTGTTGTCCAACAAGAGATGGAGACCACAAGTTATCCATCTCTTGACTTAGAGAGAACACTGACTTTTAGTGGTTCATAAAGATAAAGGATGGGAAGGGACTATATGTGTGTGTCTGTCTAAGTATGTGTGCACTCTCTCTGCTGAAGTCTGAAAAATTGCTAGCAGCTGTCATATACTCCTCCATGGACATGAGCTTCATGACCCATTGCAGATGTTATCTCCTGAACAAAGGCACAAATTCATAGGGCCATTAGGATTTTCTTGACAATGGAGGGCTTTTTGTAGGTGGTTTTAATTGTCCTTTAAAATTATACTGTTGATATTATTCAATAAAAAGGATGACGTTGATTAAAGTGATGGGTAGGAAGGTGTTATAATGTTTCAAGTAGGTTTCTGTGAATGTGGAGGTAAAAGAAATGAAACACAAAAGAAGCTTGAAAGCATCGCACACAACAGCTCTTCCAGCCTTGAAGTCAGATGACTTATCTGAACCAGCTTTCTGAGAGACTAGCATAACTCTCATGTATGTGCATAAGATTATCAGTCTGATGACAGTGAAGCTGGTATGAAGCTGAAGGATCTGATAGCTTGTTGGATTGGGCTAATTTCGTATAATGAATTTGATGTTGATTTGTATATGATTTTGATGGGCAAGATATTCATCCCAACCAAGAAGCTCATAGTGACAAACTCTGCAATTATAGGGATTAATCCTACCACCCATATTGCTGCAACAGAGGTATTACATATATTCTCAGACTATAACTCTGTATGCCTTTTCGTATAACAAAACTCAACAAATTGTTCCGAGGACATGACAGCCAGGTTGTATGGAGCGACTAGAAATGATGGTGCAACCAGTGTGGTTATGGCCATGCCGATTGGCACATGAATGGATATTAAGTATGAAACAACAACAAACAGTAAGAATTAAATAAAGAGAAAAAAAAACTTAACATTAATGAGCAAATGGGCAAAAAGGACATAGTGAGCGTTCTCTCGTACATGTGGTATGGTGAAGAAGATTCCCAGAACTGATGTCATGAAATACGGGAAGATACAGAAGAGACAGAGTATAAAAATGTATAGAAGGGTCCCACAAATCCCAACAGCTTTGTAGCTGAAGCCAATGGTTATATGGGTCATATTACTGGAGAAATCAGTAGAGTTGGCCATGGTTTACAGACTGCAGACATTTTTGTTTGATGTATTGAAGCTAGAAGAAAAAGATTGAATGTAGTAAATGCTCATTAGACATGTTCCTTGAAAACAATCTGAATGGACAAAACAAATGAATAAAAAAAGTCAGAGCCAACATAGCTCCTATAGGGGAGAATTTTCCATTTTATTACTTAAATTGGGACTTTTATCCCTTGAACACCAGGGAAGTCTACATTAGGGATGGAAGAAAAGTTGTGTTTTCAATTTGTGGGTATTTTTTATGGAAAAAACAAAACTGTTCTCTTTTTTGTGGGTATTGCCATGGATAGAGGATCCTTTAAAATGTCTGCCTTTTGGCTACAGCCAATGACATTTCTGAGAGATCCTGCCAATTTCTACACATACCTTATTGGACTCCACCAATACCTGCTACAATACTATAAAACCTGGGACTTCCCACCACACTGTAAGGTTATATTACCTTGTGTGCTGTCTGTGTACTTGGAATCAAAATACACTATTATGCTTGATAATATAGTTTTCAAATTATATGAATAAACAACATACACTGTGATGATATGAAATTATAATTAATAGCATTCAACAACATAAAGCTAATTAATGAAAGGTTGAATTTAATATTTTTGGATGGTTGTGAACATTTGATGATTAGGAAGTAAATGCTAGACAAATTTCTCACTCCCACACACTGACCGGCAGTTCATGTCGCAGAAGGCACTTACACACAATAGTGCTTACTCCTTCTGTGTCCAACCTTCCTTTCTCTAGACTGTAAGCTTTCACCAGCAGGGGGCCCTCTGATCCTTCTGTTCTCCAAATTTGATTGTATTATTTAATACCTCTGTATGTCTATTCCCTAATGTAAAACGTTGGTGCTATATAACTAAAGATTAATAATAATAATAGTATCATGTATGACTCCATTATAACATCACATTTTTTCTCAATCGATTATTCCTCAATGACCATAGCACTGGTCCCAAATGTCATAAGTGGTGACAACTGTGCAGATCCCACCTCCTCCTCAATGCGGTTACCACCATTGCATGTGCTGTATGCCTCTCTCTCTCTCGTGGGTCCTTTTCCCTTCTGCTACATACTCGTACGGTATAAGATGCTGGATCATTTTAAAAAATGTAAGTCTACCAACACTGCTACTTGATAGACATAGTCTATGGTGATTAAAGGGATAGTAATACTTTATTATATTATATATTGTACATATTTGTAAAATAATTTAATAGCCCCCAGGTTCATCTCTCAAACCTTTATGATTTGAGAGATAACCAAAGGCAAAGTTTCCCCCTCCCTCCCCCTTCCCTGAAGTCAGTGTTGTACTGACTGCAGGGGAAGTCTGTCGTACGACAGTCAGGCGGCTCTGCAGCTGAGCCGAGATCCCATAAATCATAAATAATTATTTCACTGAAACGGTCTTCTACATGTGCTTGGTTTGTTTTTGGTTTGCAAGTACATGTAGAAGACCGTTTCAGTGAAATAATAATTTTTTACTAACACGATCTCAGCTCTGCTGCAGAGCCGCCTGATGAAAATAAGACCGGATATCCCTGCAGTCAGTACAACACTGACTTCAGGGAAGGGGGAGGGAGGGGGGAACTTTGCCTTCGGATATCTCTCAAACCATAAAGGTTTGAGAGATGAACCTGGGGGCTATTAAATTATTTTACAAATATGTACAATATGGGGGATAGTAATAATAAAGTATTACTATCCCTTTAACAGCTGCACTGAAAACCCCCTCTGTCTATGTGCCAGCCAGTGCATAGCTGTTACCTTAGCAGTACTTATAAGTGCAGACCAAGAAACACTGTATTGTTTGCCGGTCCACTCCTAATGTAACGTGCGGCAGTCATGCGCAGTAGAGACTGTCTGCGCCGCGGCTGATACAGAGCTGGGCGCTCCAAAGGAGCGTCCTGCTCTGTATCAGCCGCGGTGTGGGTAGTCTCTACTGCGCGTGACTTCCCCGCGACCGGCTGCCAGAGGCACTGTGGCCCGTGTAACGTGCTGTTCAACTAGTATTTATATATCTTTCTTCCTCCACAATGCAATCTTCCTCTCAGCCTATAATGCTTGTATGCTTTCACAGAATTTGATACCTCAGGGTGCTGCTGCTTACTCTTTGTTTAAAGGGATAGTAATACTTTGTTTTATCTTTATTTTATTTTGTAGGCATTACAAAAACATGAAGAACGATATAAGTCTTATCTCTCAAACCTTTATAGTTTGAGAGATATTCACAAGCAAAGTTCCCCTCCCGCCCCTTTTACCTAGTGTAAGCCATCTCTTCTCAGATGTGGAATGCAGTCCATAGACCAGACAGATAACAGAAGGGGACAATCTTCTTCCTATGAGAACAATGAAAGCCCTGCCCCCCTTGACAAGTTTTTCAGGTTTTTCCCCTTATTTTAATTGAAGATTGTCCCTCCCTGCAGTCTACCTGTGCACCTCCCTTCTGATCTGGCTGAACAGTGTTACATCAGGAAAAGGGGCGGGAGGGGGATACTTTATCATTGAATTACTCTTGAACTACAACTCTGACAGTATTGAAATAACACTCTCCAAAGTCCAAATACTATGATGATTAATTAGAGCTGCTTTTATTATGAAACATTACTATCCCTTTAAGGAGGGGGGTCCACCAATGTAGCAAGAATGTATTTCTCATTTCTTTCAATGGAGACCAAGTCGGGATCATCCTCAATGCATGCTAACATGTCACTCACCAGCTGGTTCATGTCTGTGTCTTTACTACTGTAAAAATCATCAACCGTGTTCTTCCTTTTCTTTATTACTTTTTATTGAAAGTATCTCAGTGATTCCTGCAGTGACACAGCTAACCAGTAAGCTGGCCTCACAAAGGTTTTGGTAGTTCCCTTAAGTCACACATTAGCTGCAGTGGCGTACTAAGGGGGGCGGTCTGCCCCGGGTGCCACTTATTAGAGGGATGCAGCCAGGGGCGGATTGTGGTGCAATACCAGCCCGGGGGATTTTCTTATTTAACTGGCCCACTAGCTGGTATTTGAGAGCCAGGGTGGGGGTGTGGGTACACAGTGCATTGCTCAGCAATAAATACTGTATGCAGTATATTATAAGTTATTAACCACTTGCATGCCAGAGAGATGTATAGTAATGCATTCTGAGATTAACCCATTGATTGTCCCATAGGTGCACACCACATTGCACAGGAATATGTATCTCAATGAATAACCCCTTGTGTGCTAAAGAGGCATAATTAATCTGTAACTGACATCTTTATTCACCTTTCTGGTATACAAGGGGTCAATTACTCATGAATTAAGCCTCTAGCATACAAGGGGTTAAACAGTGAGGTACTGCCTAAGAGGAATTCAGTGGGTTAATAGTAGAATAAAACAGTGCTGTAATCCTGTCTGGCATGTAAATGGTTAATAACTGATTATTTATACATATCTAAAAAATACAGGGGGTTAAAGGGTTAACACATCATACATTAAACCTATCTAGCAACAATACAGTTAGTTAATAAAAATTAATACCATTTGGAACTGCCTGGTAGTTGGGACCCAGAAGCTTTGCCTGCTAATCTTGCACTGCACCAGGACACACTGCAGGCAGAGCAGGGACAGCTAAGTCAGCCTTGGGGGTGGGACAGATAGAGGGAACAGGACCCAGTCTTCACTGCTGCTCCAGTGAGTTGTGCCTACGGTCCACAAAGTTGTGGACTGGAGAGGTGAGATCTTCTGATCTTCCTACGGCCCATAACTGAGCGGCCCACCGGGGGATGCCCGATCCCCCGATAGGACAATCCGCCCCTGGATGCAGCCTTGCAGGATTTGATTTTTTGCCCTTAAAGGAGCAGTAAACTTTTTTGATGAAAAATTATATATTGTAGGGATTTTCCTATTGAGTAAAATAAGGGTACTTCCACTGCTGAGAGATTTATATTTCCAGAGTTATTACAGTTTAAACCTATGTTTTTTACATTAGCAGTGCCCTCTAGTGGTCAAATTCTAATTAGTTTTCCTGTTACATTCTAATGGAGAGGAAAGTCAGAAAAGTCAGTGACATACAGTTCTCCATAGAATGTGATAGAAACTGCTGAGTCACTTCCTGTCAGTTAGAACTATCAGGAAATAAACACAGTAAATTCACTTCCTGTCAGTTAGAACTATCAGGAAGTAATCACAGTAAATTCACTTCCTGTCAGTTAGAACTATCAGGAAGTAAACACAGTAAATTCACTTCCTGTCAGTTAGAACTATCAGGAAGTAAACACAGTAAATTCACTTCCTGTCAGTTAGAACTATCAGGAAGTAAACACAGTAAATTAACTTCCTGGTTATTTAAACTGCTATAAATTTTGAATAAAACATCTGACAGCAGTGGGAGTGACCTTGTTTTACTCAGCAGGAAAAGTTTTATAAAATATGTGTTTTCATAAATAAAAGTTTACTGCTCCTTTAACCGAAGCAACAGCAGTACCAGCTGCTGCCTGGAAGGTAGAACTTAGAAGACGGCAGTCACTGCTGTGGCTGCCTTGTGTGCGCTTGTCACTTTGTGTGGACGGTGACTTGAGGTGATGGAGATGCTTCATGCGTCATGGCCATGAACTATAAGGGGAGGCAGTACTACTGAGCACTGTGAGCAGTGACGCGATCGCGCATGCTGTGGAGGCAGAGCGCACTGTTGCTCGCAAAAAGTTGGTGGACAACAGGACACGTCGCAAGCACAAGGAGGACGCGTGCGAGAGAGGCCTACTAGAGAATTTCAATAGACATTTTCATGGAGATAGATAACCAAAACGCACTAAACAAATTTGAAAGCTTAATTACTCACTAACAGCAAAATGACCCCCTAAAAGCATGATAACCCACTGCATAAAATGAGGGGTTACATGCCTTTCTACTCTAGCCTGATGTGCACAAATGTTTCCAGATGATGGCGCTAAAGGACAAAATTTTTTTTTTTTTACATTTTCCATTCTAGTTTGAAAATTATGGCATTTCATACTGTATTCATTATCTACTACTCATTCAAGGAAAATGGCACCTATTGAGATGAGATGACATACTGTAAAGATTGCCAGAAGCTCAAAAGTACACAAACTTCAAGTTTTCTTAACATTTTATTTTTTTTTTAAATATGAATTCTCTGTGCTAAATGGTTGCAGCAACTAAAGAAATTAATAAAGGTAGAAACAACCTACTATAAAATGAGGACAGGACAAAATGGGGAGTAACTTGACTATCTACCCCTAGCGCACAAATGTTTCCAGAAGATGACACGTGTGTCCAATAATAATAAATCCTTCCTGACTTCCAATGGCAGGATCTGGGGAAGTGATATCACTGGAGAAGTCATCTCCACCTCATCACCTTTTTATCACACCTTAGTGCAAAACCCCAATAGCAATTGTCTCTATCTAGCCTTCCCATTTCCAATTTATTTAAACATCTCAGACTTATTTACTCCTTAAAGGGATAGTAATACTTAAGATGTAAAAAAAATATATGTTGTAGGGTTTATCCCCCTTAATAAAACAAGGGTACTCCCACTGCTGAGAGATATCTTATTAAAAAAATTGTAACAGCTCAAACTTGAATTTTTTAGGTGCAATATCACAGTGGCCTGAAAATTTTCAGTGGCGCTGTTGCTACACCATACAATGGAGATTTATGGTCTACAGATCAGAGCAGTCCATAGGATGGTGTAGCAACAGCGACACTGTAAATTTTCAGACTATTGTGATATTGCATCTAAAAAATTCAAGTTTGAGCTGTTATAACCCTACAACATATATTTTTTTACATTTTAACTATTACTATCCCTTTAACATAGTCTTGTCCCACACTTTGTAGCACCTGTCATTTCCACTAGGAGACAGTTTCTTGTGTCAGCATTTATCCGTTCGAGTGCCAGAGAGGTATCCAGTGGATTGTGCTGCAATGTTCTGGATACTGTTCTGTCAATCAAAGGGTTAAGGCAGTTTTTTTCAAACTTTTTCTTTTCCTCTCACATTTCCAAATTAAATTATAGATTGTGTTCTCTAGTTCTAATATTCCTCTTCATTAGAAATCATGTTTCTTGTCTAAACTTTATCAAATCATATAATAACCTTATCGCCCCACTCCCTTCTATCCTCCAAGCTATATATATTAAGACCTAGGTGGTTATGCACTAGCTGTGATAAAGAGGGGATAAAACAGAGATGAATACTCCAGTGATATCACCTCTCCAGTTACTATGTTATTCTATAGAGCCAATGCACTGAGATTTCTCCAGTGATATCACCTCTCCAGTTCCTATGTTATTCTATAGAGCCAATGCACTCAGATTTCTCCAGTGATATCACCTCTCCAGTTCCTATGTTATTCTATACAGCCAATGCACTGAGATTTCTCCAGTGATATCACCTCTCCAGTTCCTATGTTATTCTATACAGCCAATGCACTGAGATTTCTCCAGTGATATCACCTCTCCAGTTCCTATGTTATTCTATAGAGCCAACGCACTGAGATTTCTCCAGTGATATCACTTCTCCATTTCCTATGTTATTCTATAGAGCCAACGCACTGAGATTTCTCCAGTGATATCACTTCTCCATTTCCTATGTTATTCTATGGAACCAATGCACTGAGATTTCTCCAGTGATATCACCTCTCCAGTTCCTATGTTATTCTATAGAGCCAATGCACTGAGATTTCTCCAGCGATATCACCTCTCCACTTCCTATGTTATTCTATAGAGCTAACGCACTGAGATTTCTCCAGTGATATCACCTCTCCATTTCCTATGTTATTCTATAGAGCCAACGCGCTGAGATTTCTCCAGCGATATCACCTCTCCACTTCCTATGTTATTCTATGGAGCCAACGCACTGAGATTTCTCCAGTGATATCACCTCTCCACTTCCTATGTTATTCTATAGAGCTAACGCACTGAGATTTCTCCAGCGATATCACTTCTCCAGTTCCTATGTTATTCTATAGAGCCAACGCGCTGAGATTTCTCCAGCGATATCACCTCTCCACTTCCTATGTTATTCTATGGAGCCAACGCACTGAGATTTCTCCAGTGAAGTCACCTCTCCAGTTCCTATGTTATTCTATACAGCCAACGCACTGAGATTTCTCCAGCGATATCACCTCTCCACTTCCTATGTTATTCTATAGAGGCCTATGCATTAAGGTCTCCAGAGTTGGAGAAATCTTAGTGCATTGGCTCCAAAGAATAACATAGGAACTGGAGAAGTGATATCACTGGAGAAGTCATCTCCGCTTTATCACCTCTTTATCACAGTTTACTGCAAGAAGTTTTGTTATATAGCACATGCACCATTTTAGTGACCCTTTCCTAATTTATTGATATCATCCCGAAGATATGTCTATATCGAACTGTCCCCTTTTCTCTTGGTGAGGTCTAATTAGTGAAACACAGAAACACAGAATGTGACAGCAGATAAGAACCATTCGCCCCATCTAGTCGGCCCATTTTCCTACTGTAAAAACCTCAATCCTTTTTTGGTCCTTGGTCTTTTCTTATGTTAAGGACCGCCTTATGCCTATCCCATGCTGTCACTGTATTAACTTCTACCACTTCTGCTGGTAGGCTATTCCACTTATCTACTACCCTCTCAGTGAAGTAAAACTTTCTTACATTACATTTAAACCTGTGTCCCTCTAGTTTTAGACTACGGCCTCTTGTCCTAACATTTTTACTCCTTTGAAACATACTTCCATCCTGCACTTTGTGATCTTAGTGATCTGTAAAGTGGTATTATGACCTCTGTTTATCTACTGCTAATACAGTTACCTATACAATCTAGTGTCCTGCTGGTAATTTCTTACACATTTTCTGCATTGTCTCACTTCTGACCATAAATATTTTCCAAGTCAATGATATATAAAGCCAAACTGCCTATTTTTTTTTAATCTACACAGATTTTGTTTATACTTTTATATCTCTGACAGTGAACTCTAAGAATAGCTATTTCCAAGATAGATTTCTGTGTGGGACAGGGAAAACAGGTACGTGCACAGACATTTTGGGGGGCAGGGGCTCAAATGAAAAAAAGGGCACTTCTCATAATTATTTATTCAAAATATATATTTGAAAAGAAGAAAATAATTTACATCTCAGGAGCCTGTAGGCAGAGAAATCTGAAGCACCCCTCCCCACTGGCCATCTCCACTGGAAACCTCCACAATTCTCCTAATCTCCACATTGCCCCCCATCATCTCCATATTGCCCTTACATTGTCCCCTGTCAGCACCATATTGCCCCCATCAGCTTCACATTGCCCCCATCATCTCCAGATTGCCCCATCATCTCCATATTGCCCCCATCAGCTCCAACTTACCCTCACATTGCCTCCATCAGCTCCATATTGACCCATGAGCTCCAACTTACCCTCACATTGCGCCCATTATCTCCATATTGCCCCCATCAGCTCCATATTTCCCCATCAGCTCCAACTTACCCTCACATTGCCCCCTTCATCTCCATATTGCCCCCCATCAGCTCCATATTGTCATCAGCTCCAACTTACCCTTAGATACATTGTCCCATCATCTCTACATTGCCATCATCTCCATCTTGCCCCCCATCAGATCCATATTGCCCCATAATTTCCACATTGCCCCCCAATGTCCATTTCCTACCTCTTCCCTGGTGGTCCATCGGCAGGAGATCTCTGTATGTGCCTCCTTTGGCACAGACCTGTAGCTGCTGGAGCTCCCGCGTGGTCTTCTGTTCATGCAGAGCGCTGGGAGATGATGTCATCTCTCAGCGTCTGTAATACTAAAGAGCGGACAAGGAAGCGCAGCATCTACAGGTCTGTCCTGAAAGGGGCACAGACCAGACTTGGCAGTGGGGGGGTTAGTGCGGGAGGCAAGGCAACTTTTTTTTTTTCTGTTAAAAGGGCACAAGGGCACTTTGGACAAAAAGTGCAGGTGCTCAAGTCCCCCTTGGTGTCAATGTGTGCATGTGCCTGGGGACAGGGAAAATAGGGATAGCAAAGTCAGTAAAGGTCAGCTCTACCTACAGTGTTGGTGTTAATATAGTTAGTCTGTGTAATCATATTAAAGTGATAGTAATGTTTCACAAAAACAACAGCTCCAATTAATCATCATAGTATTTGGGCCGTGGAGAGTGTTATTTCAGTACTGTCAGAGTTGTAGTACAAGAGTAATTGAATGATAAAGTATCCCCCTCCCGCCCCTTTTACCTAGTGTAACACTGCTCACCTCAGATGTGGAATCTGGTCTCTTGACTGGACAGATCACAGCAAGGGACAATCTTCTTACTGTGAGAACAATGAAAGCCCTGCTCCCACTGACAGTTTTTTCCCTTATGTTAATTGTAGATTGTCCCTCTATGCAATCCACTTGGACACCACCCTGCTGCTCTGAGGTGAGCAGTGTTACATCAGTAAAAGGGGTGGGAGGGGGATACTTTATCATTCAATTACTCTTGTACTACAACTCTGACAGTACTGAAATAACACTCTCCATGACCTAAGTACTATGAAGATTAACTGGAGCTGCTTTTATTATGAAATATTACTATCCCTTTAAGTCCTATAGGTCTTGAATGACTGATCTACCTACCTCCTACAGTGCTCTTTAGGCAGCAGACCTCTATGCTCCCAGCACTTTGGGAGTTAATATGATTACTCTATACAACTTTATTAACCCCTTGATGATGAGGAGATATGTAGCGCACAGCGGAGTCACTGACTAAAGCTCTTGATAGAATATGATAGTAACAGATCCATCCCTTTTGACAGTTTGGACAGTTATGACTTTGGAATAAAGAAACTGTCTGTAGTGGGAGTATATGTGATTTATTCAGCTTGTACATAACTCTATAATATATGACTTTTTGTTTTCATAATATAACTATACTGATCCTAAACAAATGACAAACTGCAATAGAAGTAGTTTTATTTCTTGCCATATAGGTATCTTGGTTTATTGTATCACTTATCCATCTGCAATATGTTATTTTGCATATTTTGCCCGTAACACCTCACCCTTGTTGATCCAGAGGAAAGGAAAAAAAAACAAACAAACATTGAAGCAATTTTCAATGAATCCCCAAGTGGGAAGAAAATTCCTTCCTGATTCCAAAAGGCAGTTGGATATTTTCCTGGATCAACATCCTAACTGCACTGAAACCAACTGTCATGATTTGTCTACACTAGAAAGGTATCCATTACATATTTGAAAGCAACTACATTATCTATAAACACAGCAACCCCAGCATCTTGAGTAAATAATTCATTGGATAGTTCTTTGTATTGACCTTGAATATATATGTAAATAGTAATCGTATCACCCCTTAGATGTCTCTTCTCTAATGTAAACAAACCCAGTTTGGTCAGTCTCTCCTCCAATCCCGGTACAGGGGAGCAGTCTGTAGGGCTAGGCCCCCAAGGAGGTCCCCACGTGGTGGACTGAGGGATTTGCAATCCAGTAGATTGTGCAGACTGCCCTATAAAAGGGCTGTATGGTACACAGGTTTATACATACTGGGGGGGGGGGGCTATTTCAACAACAAAAAGGAGAAGGGGGATTCAGTCCTAAAAGTTTGACCACCTAAATATGGAGACTATTTTTTTACCCTTTCAGTGCAAGTTGGATAACTCTCTGGCAATCAAAGGGTTAAGCGACAGATCAAATTCTGGAAACCAAGTGTGATCTGCAGTAACTTTTAAATGAAAAATCAACAGCAATATATTTCTCTCTAGTGTAAAAAGCCTGTGTACACGGGCCAAGGTCCGGAACCTTTTGAGTGCCAGAGTGCCTGGCACTTAAGGGGTTAAGCGGCCACTACCCCATGCCTCCACGCAATGTAGTCTTGCGTCGCCTCACTCACGCGTCTCACTCACACAATGCAATCATGCGCAGTAGAGACTGCCGAACTCGCCCAGTCTCTACTGCGCATGACGGCTTCAGACAAACATCCTAGTGAATTATTATAATGGATGATAACATTTACTGCCCTGTGCCTTTAAATCAATGGGAATTATTTGAATGATTATTCCACCCCTATGGTGCCTTTGGATTGTTCAAGAATTGCTTACCATTCACTTTCTGCGTAATGCGCCTAGGGCCGTATTCATCAATATAAAAAGGTGCAATTCTGGAACAACACACTGGAACCGCTCGGGGGGAAATGATAATCCCCATTGATCTGAATGTGAATTCTAACCACTTGAATGCCAAAGAGGTTTCAAAAGCATTGCTTACCCATTTGTTAGACATCACTTTTAATACTCAGTGGTTAAAACCTATTTTAAATCAATGGAGATGTGCAGAACTGTATTTTCCCATATGGAGCAAATGGTTTATACAGTAACATATTTGATGAGGTTGAAAAAGACGTGTCTATCTATTCCGCTATATCACCATGGTTCATCCAGAGGGAGGAAAAATATTGCCTTTTCCAATTATGCTCCATACAGATAAATATCTCCATGAAGCAATCTCCTATCTGCATTTTATCCAACTGTTATAATTATCTGTATTGTTATGAGATACAGTGGTATGATTATCTATATTCTTATGAGATACAGTGATATAATTATCTATATTGATATGAGATACAGTGGTATAATTATCTGTATTGTTATGAGATACAGTGGTATGATTATCTATATTGTCATGAGATACAGTGGTATAATTATCTATATTGTTATGAGATACAGTGGTATGATTATCTATATTGGTATGGTGGTGTGATTATATTGTTATGAGATACAGTGGTATAATTATCTATATTGTTATGAGATACAGTGGTATACAAGTCTCTTATGACAGTGTGTATGGTATCTGTAAGCAGACTCCCAAGACAAAGAACTGCACAGCCTTACAGCTCATACTGTATACACATCCCTGCTCCAGAATTGCACAGCCTTACAGCTCATACTGTATACAGATCCCTGCTCCAGAATTGCACAGCCTTACAGCTCATACTATATACAGATCCCTGCTCCAGAACTGCACAGCCTTACAGCTCATACTGTATACACATCCCTGCTCCAGAATTGCACAGCCTTACAGTTCATACTGTATACACATCCCTGCTCCAGAATTGCACAGCCTTACAGCTCATACTTTATACAGATCCCTGCTCCAGAATTGCACAGCCTTACAGCTCATACTGTATACAGATCCCTGCTCCAGAATTGCACAGCCTTACAGTTCATACTGTATACACATCCCTGCTCCAGAATTGCACAGCCTTACAGCTCATACTGTATACAGATCCCTGCTCCAGAATTGCACAGCCTTACAGCTCATACTGTATACAGATCCCTGCTCCAGAATTGCACAGCCTTACAGCTCATACTATATACAGATCCCTGCTCCAGAATTGCACAGCCTTACAGCTCATACTGTATACAGATCCCTGCTCCAGAATTGCACAGCCTTACAGTTCATACTGTATACACATCCCTGCTCCAGAATTGCACAGCCTTACAGCTCATACTGTATACACATCCCTGCTCCAGAATTGCACAGCCTTACAGCTCATACTGTATACAGATCCCTGCTCCAGAATTGCACAGCCTTACAGCTCATACTGTATACAGATCCCTGCTCCAGAACTGCACAGCCTTACAGCTCATACTGTATACAGATCCCTGCTCCAGAACTGCACAGCCTTACAGCTCATACTGTATACAAATCCCTGCTCCAGAATTGCACATCCTTACAGCTCATACTGTATACAAATCCCTTCTCCAGAATTGCACAGCCTTACAACTCATACTGTATACAGATCTCTGCTCCAGAACTGCACAGCCTTACAGCTCATACTGTATACACATCCCTGCTCCAGAACTGCACAGCCTTACAGCTCATACTGTATACAAATCCCCACTCCAGAATTGCACAGCCTTACAGCTTATACTGTATACAAATCTCTGCTCCAGAACTGCACAGCCTTACAACTCATACTGTATACAGATCCCTGCTCCAGAATTGCACCTATTTAGATTGATAACTAAGGCCTTTTGTGTTCCCGTCCTTTAATAAATACAATATAAACACTTGAGACTTACAGTACAACTGGTCCTCTAGCTGTCCAGCCCTATCACACAGGCGGATATTGGCACCTCACGTCCCGTCAGTATGATCCTGATAAAACTCTATGGACAGTTCATGTCATCCTGAAGTATTTATCCGTTTCTCACTCCCTATGGTCCCAGACTGACAAACAGCAGGCGGACCTGCAGTGTATTGTTTCCCAGTTCCCATAGGAATGAATGTGACTGCACTTTCCTGTGTTACAGCATTGATGGGTCTACCAGTTGATACACTAAATATTTCCTTACGGGGCACTCAGTGACACAATGAGTTATACATGAGTGCACTGATAGATCCAACTTAATGAATGTCTGTAGCTTTATCTCATCAGTGTAGTATCAGATATGTTGTTTGTATGGCTAGCAGTTTTATCACAAATACCTAACATTTTCTATTATGTGCTGTATTCTGTTAGCAAATGAAAGAAATTTCATTATTGGCATATTTGTAAAATACAGTTCCTATATGCAGAAAACATATGAAAAATATTTTGTTTTACCTCCCCCATTATTTTATGCTATACTGAAAGACTATCAAATCAATACAGCAATGCTGAGCTGGCTCTGTTATCTGTGGTAGAAAGTAATATGTAGGACTGTGGTGTCTTCCACATGGTGACTACTACCTGCATGAATGGACCAAAGTTCACCATACAGCAACTTTACTGTGTTCCTTCCTGATTGTTATAGTAAGGAAGGACTGTGTGGTGGCCTATGGGACCAGCTAGCAGTCCATTCACACTAGCAGTGTTGTAACTTGTGATCCTCATCACAGCATCCAATGAATGGCTGACCCACGTGGACACCAGCCAGTCATATTGTCTGAAGATCACACGGCCTAGTCATCAGACACATGATACAACTGGTGGTGGAACTCAGGAGACTTGTGACAAGGGACAAGCAAAAAAGTCCTGCATTTTGTTTTGTTTTGTTTGTTTGTTTGTTTTTTATTAGTGGATTTTATCTGGAAAAAACACAATTTATACCTTTTTATATAGAAATTCCTACATAGAAAACACATATAATTTCCATCCCTTCACTATTGCCAATGAATGTCCTGTCTTTGCAATTTTTCACCTACGATTCCAATGGCAGCAAGAATTCTTCCTGCAACACTACTGTTGCTGACTAGTGAGGTGGAAAAAGCCACCGCTGAAAGTAAAAGTTGTTAGAAGGATCAGTCCTACAGCTAGGGTGACCACGTGTCCCTGATTGCCCAGGACAGTCCCTGATTTTAAATGTGTGTCCCTTGTCCCTGAAAGCCCCCTTCTGGGACAATGCAAAGTCCAGGATTGAGGACTCCAGAGCACAGCAGGAGAACTGCCCATTGCTTACTATGACAGGAAGTGATGCCTCTGTGGGGCTACAACAAAATGGCTTCCAGACAGACCTCTAAACACTAGACAAAGAAATGAGCCTTGATATTGGACAGGAGCTAAAGTGCAATTTTGGTGTAGTGTAATGCTAGTCTAAGGCTTCGGGTGTGATGTATATTATCTTGTAGCCCACAACAGGCATTGCTTTCTGTCACATCAGTCAATTGGAAGTTCTCCCTCTAATATTTAGAACTCTGGGGTGTATGTTGTGCACTGATGTCCAGAAATGCATAGTGACCCCTCCCACATAGCTACACTAGAGCCGAGGACATGTATTCTGCTTTTTTCATCTCTGCAGTGTCCCTGAATGGCAGAATGGAAATATGGTCACCCTACCTACAGCAACATAAGCCTTGGAAAAATAGTTCTTAGGCCGAGTGCTTTTGCCTTGTACATCAATAATGTTCTCTATGTCTTATATATTCTTCAATTTTATATACAGCACTGTGTAAATGTTTTACACAGGTGTGAAAAAATGCTGCAAAGTAAGAATGCTTTAAAAATAGTTTCCTTTTATCAAATAGAAACATGCATAATGAGTGAACAGAAGAAAAATCTAAATCAAATCAGTATTTGGTGTGACCACCCTTTGCCTTCAAAACAGCATCAGTTCTAGGTACACTTGCACACAGTTTTGTAAGGAACTCTGCAGGTTGTTCCAAACATCTTGGAGAACTAACCACAGTTCTGTGGATTTACGCACCTCAGTTGCTTTTCTCTCTTCATGCAACTGAGGTGCCTAAATCCACAGAAGAACTATGATTAGTTCTCCAAGATGTTTGGAACAACCTACCTACCACGTTTCTTAAAGGAACAGTAAACTTTTTTTTATGAAAACATATATTTTACAGAGCATTTCCTGCTGAATAAAACAAGGCCACTCCCATCGCTGTCAGATGTTTTATTCAAAATTTATAGCAATTTAAATAATCAGGAAGTGAATTTACTGTGTGTTTACTTCCTGATAGTTCTAACTGACAGGAAGTGAATTTACTGTGTCTACTTCCTGATAGTTCCAACTGACAGGAAGTGAATTTACTGTGTTTACTTCCTGATAGCTCCTTCTGACAGGAAGTGACAGGCAGTTTCTATCACATGTATGTGTATGTCTCTGACTTTTCTGACTTTCCTCTCCATTAGAATCTAACAGGAAATCTAATTAGAATTTGACCACTAGAGGGCACTGCTAATGTAAAAAAAAAAACATGGGTTTAAACTATAATAACTCTAGAAATATAAATCTCTCAATATATATTTTTTCATAAAAAAAAGTTTACTGCTCCTTTAAAAAATTGTGTGCAAGTGTACCTAGAAAAACTGATATTGTTTTGAAAGCAAAGGGTGGTGACTCCAAATATTGATTTGATTTAAATTTTTCTTCTGTTGACTCACTTTGCATTTGGTTAATTGATAAAAATAAATTAACACGTCTACTTTTGAAAGCATTCTATATTGTAATAAGCTTTATTTGTAGTAAGCAACCTGATAGTGATGTCCATGGAACATTATGTTGCCAGTTGTTACCCACTCAGACATTTCTCCAATCTGTGTGTAATTCTATGGAGTCTATGCAATGTGTTGGATAACTCTCTGGCACTCAAAAGCTGAAGAAAAGATGATGTGTCCATCAACTTGAATCAGAGGAAGTCAAAACAAATACATAATCATAAATCATACTAAAGGATCAGTCATTTTCTTAATTAGACAGTCTAGGGATTTTGCTGTTGAAAACAAATTTCACTCTTCTGGGGAATTTTTCGTTCAAAAGTTATAGCAGCTCAAACTTACCTTCTCTTTACATTGAAGGGATAGTAACACTTATTATATAGTAAAATCTATATTGTAAGGTTTACCCTCCTGAGTACAGCAAGGGTACTCAATGGCCTGAAATTGCACAGTGGCGCTGTTCTTATGCCATCTTATGGACAACTCTATGGTCAATTGACCATAAACCCCCATAGGAATGTGTAGCAACAGCCCCACTGTACAATTTCAGGCCATTGAGATAATGCACCTAAACAGTTCACAACTCAGAGGCGTAACTTGAAGCCTCCGGGCCCTGGTGCAAGAAGCGCCATGGGCCCCCCCCGACCACATTCGCCCCCCTCGACTATATTTGCCCTCTCCAAAATGCCCCCATCTCCTACCTCCTTGGAGTGGCAGGAGCCCGGAGAGGTGTGTTGATCTCCCGCGCGGTCCTCTTCAGTAATGCAGAGCGCTAGGAGATGATGTCATCTCCCAGCGCTCTGCATTACTACAGTGCCAGACGGAGATCACAGGCGGCAGGCAGAGGGGTCGCAGGGGGTGGCCGGGCGGGTGCGACCCCTATAGTTACGCCACTGGTTCAACTATCAATTGTTGTAACTTTTGAATAAAACACCTCTCAGCAGTGGGTGTACCCTTGCTCTACTCAGGAGGATAAACCTTAGAATATAAATGTTACTATATATTAAGTGATACTATACCTTTAACCCTTTGAGTGCCAGAGGGGTATGCAAAGCATTGCGAAGCAACGTGTTGCGTACCCCTCTGGCACTCAAAGTGTTAAACTGTAATTTTCTATTGTTGTCACTAGATGGGGCCAATCTTATAATTTCCTAAACTAAGGAGAGCCATAGTTTATGGATCAAGCTTCCCCATTGAAGGCATTATAAATTAAATAATTTGTCTTATGGAAAATAGTTGGCACAGTCATTAAAGGGGATGTATCACTTAAAAATGTAAATTCTTTAGCAGATATTTAATTATTAAGTCAGATAGTGCTGTGCCGAAGAATAAGCGTACTGCATTATGCTGACCTGCACAGCTCTGACTGCCTAATTCTCCTCCAACCTCCCTCCCCGCTGCCCCAGGGAGTGCGTTCAAGGGCGATACATCCCCTTTAACAATTTACTATACTACAAATACACATAAACACATATGAGTTGAAATATCTCTTAAATGAAAAGTATCCCAGCAGATGTACCCTTTTACTCAGCGGCAACAGACCTGTAACATAAAAATAATATAACTTTAATAGAATTATTACTATCCCTTTAAAATATTATATACTCTTACATTTCCCGGTGTGACCCTTCTATTTTTCATGGACACTACATGGCCAGGAAGATCCCTGTTCTTTGCTCAACTCACAGACACCCAGCATGACCTCTCCACGGCCGAAAACCCTGCCAGCCCCTTTGAGTACCAGAGAGGTAACTAATGCATTGCACCACAATGCATTGGATGCCTTTCCAGCACTCAAAGGGTTAACTGACACGACACACCACTGTATACTGCATGGCACTCTATGGATTAACATGCTGGTATAAGTCTCTCTCTCACACAATCTTTTATTTCCTGCTTTCCACTTCTACACGTCAAACACACAGAGGCATAATACTACAATTCTGCCCCAAAGTAAATAACAAATACCATTGATTTCATGGTTTCAGGACCACAGTGGGGATGGCAACACGTTGTGAAGCGATGTTCTCTGGTCACTAGGGGGGCTACATTTTACTTCTAACTCTCTGAATACTGCAGATTGTTACCTACACACCACTGTAACGCTCCTACACTAATCCCAGGGTGGCCACAGCCCCCACTTCTACACTCAGAACCTGCAGATTCAGAGAACCAGCAAGAGCCGTAACCTCCACACACAGGGGTGCCTATCACTGTGTGTGTAGGTCTGTTGCATGTCTATGTATGTCTGTTGCGTGTCTGTGCATCTGTTTCGTATGTGTATCTGTTGCATGTCTGTGTATCTGTTCCATGTCTGTTCCATGTTTGTGTGTGTACTTCTGTTGAGTCTGTGTGTGTATGTCAGTTTCATGCGTGTGTGTGCATGTCTGTTGTGTGTGTCTGTAGCGTGTGTGTGTCTGTAGCATGTATCTGTAGCATGTGTGTGCATGTGTCTGTAGCGTGTGTGTGCGTGTGTCTGAAGCATGTGTGTGTCTGTAGCGTGTATGTGTGCCTGTTGCGTGTATGCATATGTTTGTTGCATGTGTGTGTGCGCATATGTCTGCTGCATGTGTGTGCATATCTGTTACCTGTGTGTGAGCATGTCTATTTCACGCATGTGTGTCTGTGCATGTATGTTGTGTGTGTGTACATCTCTGTTACATATGTGTGTCTATGTGTGCATCTCCGTTGTGTCTGTGTGTGTGTCTATGTCTTTTGTATGTTTCTGCAGCTCACTGTGTGTAGGTGTCTGTGTGTTGCATATATCTGTGTTTATCAGTGTGTCTACATTTCACACATGTGCGCCTAATGGTCATAACATGACGGGCAACGCCGTACCACATTGCTAGTGTATATATATATATATATATGTGTGTGTGTGTGTTTTTACTACTTGCCCTTCAAATATGTATGCACCATATAATTTCCACTTTATCAAACTGAATGACTTGAGAATAAGTGCAGAAAACAAAAGATTGGCAGAATATGTATATTACCTGTATATATATATATATATATGTACTAGCAATGTGGGACGCCGTTGCCCGTCATGTTATGACCGTTGGGTGCACGTGTGTGAAATGCAGACACACTGATAAACACAGATATATGCAACACACATACAGACACATACACACATTGAGTGGCAGAAACATGCAAAAGACATGCACACACACAGACAGACCAGAAATGCACACATGGACACACATATGTAACAGAGATGTACACACACATTCAACATACATGCGCAAACACACATGCATGCAACAGACATGCTCACACACATGTAACAGATATGCACACACACACACATGCAGCAGACATACACACACACACATGCAACATGCATACGCTCACACACACACATGCGACAAACATATGCGAACACGCTACAGACACACACATGCTACAGACACACACTACAGGCACACACATGCACGCACACATACACACAGACGCGCAACAGACATACACACATGGAACTGACATGGAACAGACACACAACAGATACACAGACACTCAACCGACATAAACAGACACACAACAGACATACACACACAGAGGGGAGACTGACACAGTGATAGGCACCCCCGTGTGTGGAGGTTACGGCTCTTGCTGGTTCTCTGAATCTGCAGGTTCTGAGTGTAGAAGTGGGGGCTGTGGCCACCCTGGGATTAGTGTAGGAGCGTCACAGTGGTGTGTAGGTAACAATCTGCAGTATTCAGAGAGTTAGAAGTAAAATGTAGCCCCCCCTAGGGACCAGAGAACATCTCTTCACAACGTGTTGCCATCCCCACTGTGGGTCTGAAATGGTGAAATCAATGGTATTTGTTATTTCCTTTACTTTGTGGCAGAATTCTAGTATTATGTCTCTGTGTGTTTGACGTGTAGAAGTGGAAAGCAGAAAATAAAAGATTATGTGTGAGAGAGACTTATACCAGCATGTTAACCCATAGAGTGCCATGCAGTATACAGTGGTGTGTCATGTCAGTTAACCCTTTGTGTGCTGGAAAGGCATCCAGTGCATTGGTAACCTCCTTGGCACTCAAAGGGTTAAATAGAGTGCTGTTAATTTGTCCCAGTGACATAAATCATGTAGATTCAGCTCCCCACATTACATTACAGCTGCCTACTCTGCCTTTTGGGAAATCTGACAATGGCCATGGTTACCTTCAAAGAAAGGCTGGCAAATGTTAGCTTGGTGGTACCAAGATGTCCTACACCATAATGTGTGTGTACCAGGCACATAAATCAGAAGCATCCATCCTTTGTCACCCAAGCTGTTGAAGACTTCAAATTTACTACTCCCTAAACTACGGTGACCACGTGTCCCTGATTTCCCAGGACAGTCCCTGATTTTAAAGGGATAGTAATGCTTCATAATAAAAGCAGCTCTAATTAATCATCATAGTATTTGGACTTTGGAGAGTGTTATTTCAATTCTGTCAGAGTTGTAGTACAAGAGTAATTCAATGACAAAGTATCCCCCTCCCGCCCCTTTTACTGATGTAACACTGCTCAGCCAGATCAGAAGGGAGGTGCCCAGGTAGACTGCAGACTGCTGTTATCTGTCTGGTCTATGGACTGGATTCCACATCTGAGAAGAGATTGTTTACAGTAGGTAAAAGGGGCTGGAGGGGAAACTTTGCTTGTGAATATCTCTCAAACCATAAAGGTTTGAGAGATAAGACTTATATCGTTCTTCATGTTTTTTTAATGCCTACAAAATAAAATAAAGATAAAACTTAGTATTACTATCCCTTTAAAGGGTTAAGATCAGGTTATACTTGGCATTAGATTTAATCACTAAAACTGCCTTTATTTTAGGTGCGTTTAGTAAATTTACACATATGCTGTGATACATTTCTTATCTGGAAGACATCAGTTTATACTCCACGTTTCAAAAATGTCAACTAATTGTCGTTAGTACTTAGCAAAAATGTTGCTAAACATTTATTAATCTCCTTATGTCTCTTTGCTACCATTTTACAGACATTTTCCTTATTACCCCAAGTTTTATATCCCCTTAGAGCCTTATGTATGAAAGCAAACTGGTAGAATCCTGGATTAAACCAGCTGTACCATACAGATTGATGTAAATAGGGCCTTTCACGCCTTGAATACGAGACAGCGGTATCCAACACATTGCTTCTCAATGCACTGGTGACCTCTTTCAAATTAAAGGGGTTTAAAAGTCCCACTTAAAGGAGCAGTTAAACTTTTTATGAAAGACAAGTGAACTCCCACTACTGTCCTCATAAGAGTTCAAATTATCAGGAAGTGAATTACAGCGTGATTACTTCCTGAAAGTTCTAATTGATAGCATTTTCTACCACATTCTGTGGAGAACTGTTTGTCAGTTACTCACTTTAATGAATGAATATGTTTATTTATATAGAGCCACAAGTGTATGAAGAGCTTTACAATTTAAGGGTTTAGACAATACAGGGTTACAAGTGAAACTTTGTAAGTGAGGTCCCTGCTCGAAAGCTTACAACCTAAAGTGGTAAAGGGAGACATACAGATTACATAAAGGTTCACTGCAGAATACAGTGCTAGATTTCTGGTCCACCTTTCCCACTGAATGTAACAGAATAATTAATTGGAATTTGGCCACTAGAGGGCACTGTTAATGTAAAAAAAAAGTTTAAACTGTAATAACTCTGGAAATATGTATATCTATTCAGTGTGCATGAAAAGCATGATTAACCCTTGGTGTGACAAAACAGGTATGCAACTCATTGAAACACAATACATTGGGTTGCTCTCTGGCACTCAAAGGGGTAAATTTGGGGACATTTTTGTTTGTACCCTGTCGTGCAGTTGGTTTCTATTGAAATGTAATCCTTTGAATTCTAGTAAACAGCATGGAAACTTGTGTACAGTCCAAGGAGTTAAAAGCCTCCTTTTGATAAATGGGAGTATGGAGACGTTTTATTTCCCCCCCTATGGTGCAGTTGGTTGGTCCCAGAATTACCCCACATTTTCTTTGTGTATATGGACCTTGTTTTCCCTGCAGATTTATATTGTCTCTTTCTTGTTTCATCAGTACTGAGATACGAAATACACACACACACCTTACTATGGCCTAGGCTGACCATATTTCCTTGAGACAAAAAGGGGACGGGGTGTGGGACAGACGGACAGTGGGACTCCGTCACTCAGAGTCCGATCGTAGTAAGCTGCAAGCAGAGAGAACTCGTTTGCTCCATTTTTTACTAGTGCTGTTCTCTCTCTCTGGCCAAAAATCCTGTCCCTGTAGCAAATCAGAACTTCCTCTCTTCGTCACTCACACTAGCGGTTTTACTCTGTTTACTGCACGCATTGATTACCATAGAGTCTTATGACTCGTCGTCATATCACTGTCCAAGAGACTCTATGTTAATTTACCATAGACTTGAGAGTCTTAGACAGTTATGAGTCACTCGAGTCATAAAACTCTATGGTAATCAATGTTTACAGTAAAACCACTAGTGTGACCAAAGGAAGTTCCAATTTACTTTATCGTATGCGAAATAAACAAGCCTCATTCATTTTTTTTTACAAAAAATTAAAAACTATATATGTTATAATAAAAAAAAGGACAAAAATTTACATTTATATTAAAAAGACGGGACACTCTGGAAATATGAAAAAAACGGTACTGTCCCGTTTAAAACGGTATGTATGGTCAGCCTATTATGGGCAGAAAATCCTAATGGCCCCTATGAATTTTGCCCTCATTTGTTTGTTCAAGAGAAAACATAGTCGATCAGTTCTGGATGGCCATGGAGGCGGACATGACAGTTACTGGCATTTTCTTTAAAGCAAAGGCAGCAGAGTGCGTGAGTGTACTTAACTTTTTAAGGACCAATGGGGTGTGCAATGCAGTTCGGTCAATCCAATGCACAGACTCCACCCCCTGTCCTTAAAGGGACACTGATGTCACAATATAAATGCATATTAAATTATTCTTTATAATTTTTAATAATACTCTGTACCATCCAATCTCTCCATATCAGTATAGTTTTATCTTAAAGTTTCCCCCCTCCCGCACCTTTGCCCAACATCGCTCTTCTTCCTATAGAACAGAAAGCCACTCCGGATATCAATCTTGTGTCAGAATAAGGAAAACCCTGCTCCACTTCACCAGTGGGGGCAGTATTTTCTTTATACTGACACAGACAAGATTGTCCTTCATTGCGATCCGCCCTGGACAGCTTTTTGCTCTGCAGGAAGAAGAGTGATGTCGGGAAAGGGACAGGATGAGAAAATTTTACTATAAAATTACTATAAAACTATACAGATAGGGACTGATTGGACAGTATTAAAAATTATAAAGAACAATCAAAGATTCATTTAGATTGTGATATTACTATCTCTTAAGCTAGGTTAAAGGAGCAGTAAACTTTTTTTATGAAAAAAATATATATTGTAGGGATTTTCCTATTGAGTAAAATAAGGGTACTCCCACTGCTGAGAGATTTATATTTCCAGAGTTATTACGGTTTAAACCCATTTTTTTGTATATTAGCAGTGCCCTCTAGTGGTCAAATTCTAATTAGATTTCCTGTTAGATTCTAATGGAGATGAAAGTCAGGAAAGTCAGAGACATACAGTTCTCCATAGAATGTGATAGAAACTGCCTGTCACTTCCTGTCAGTTAGACACTTCCTGTCAGTTAGAACTATCAGGAAGTAAACACAGTAAATTCACTTCCTGTCAGAACTATCAGGAAAAAAACACAGTAAATTCACTTCCTGTCAGTTAGAACTATCAGGAAGTAAACACAGTAAATTCACTTCCCGATTATTTGAACTGTTATAAATTTTGAATAAAACATCTGACAACGATGGGAGTGACCTTGTTTTATTCAGCAGGAAATAAAATATGTGTTTTCATAAATAAAAGTTTACTGCTCCTTTAAGATAACCATGAGCCGGGGGTGGATTTTTTGTTCTGCAGTCCTACTAGGAACTGCCTTGTTGCCTTCATGGACATGACATCTAGGACAGATTCAAGAGGTTATCTCTTGAACAAAGGAACAAGGGCAAATTAGTATTTTCTGGCCATTATACAATATGTGGGGGTTGTTATTATTAGAAGGTGTTACTTCTCATTGAATCTAAAGGGGCTGCACCCATGTAGCCATTCTACTGTTGATGACCATCTATCTTACTATCTAAACAAGTGTACAGTTCTCATATGTTTTTTAAACACTTCATCTCTTAGCCCATAGATTAGAGGGCTAATGACCCTCGGTAAGCACATGAAGAGGAAGAAGTTCATAATCTGTATGTAGGCAAAATAGTCTTTTAAGTATGCCTCTGTAAATGAGGAGGTAAAAGAGGTCATGCACAAGAGGAGTTGAAATCCATGTAGCATGACCGTCTTTCCAGCCTTGAAGACAGAAGATGTTCCTGAGCCAACCTTCCGAGCAACCAACGTAACTTTGATATATGTACGAATGATTACCAACCCAACTCCTGTGAAACTGAAAATATAAGTTATGAATCTTATATTGTTTTGCAATGGGTTCCTTTCTAACAGTACTGATGACTTGCATATGATATTTAAAGAAAAGAAACTTCTCTCCACCGAGTAGCTCAAAAATATAAGCTCAACAGCAGTTGGAAGTATTCCCACAGCCCACATGATTGAAATAGCTGTTTTACATCTCGGCACAGTGCACATCTGTCCATGTCTGAGTGGGTGGCAAATCGCTATATAACGTTCCACTGACATCACTGCCAGGTTGTATGGGGTAACTACAAATGAAGCTGAAGAAACCATAATTAGGACACAGCAGATGGGTACGGGGATGTATAGAAAGTATGCAACAGCTATTACCAAGGAAAATGAAAGTGCAAGATAAAAAATGTCATTAATGAGCATATGAACAAAAAGGACATAGCGAGAGTTCTCTCGGACATGATCCGTGGTGAAGAAGACTCTTAGTATTGTAGTCATGAAATACAGGAAAAAGCAGAAGAAAAGGAACATCAAGATTAATAGAGCAAGCTTAAAGTTTTCTGTACGTTGGATGGTATTGTGCTGCAGAGCAGAAGAGTTTGTCATTATTGATAAAGTTGTTTTTTCTTTGCTGAATAACTTTGGTTAATCCACTTCAAAAACATTAGATGTCGTCAACATTCTGAAACAATCAGAAAGTAGTTATCAGTAATAAAATATAACAATGCAATATAAAATGATTCAACCCCTTCGATATTAGAGACATTTACTGAGTTCAGATGGCCTAGCGACAGTTCAGATGTTCTATAATGAAGATGTGGTGCCAACTCAGACATTAGTGCTCATCTACTCTGAGACCGCCGCCAGTCACTCTAGCACAACTCAATCCAAGTAAAATGCGTGGGGTATACATGGCATGTTATGTGCTCAGCCCTTCATCAGGTGTAACAAAAAAGTGCACATCTACATCCTATATAATAATTTGCTAGGATGTTTGTCAGAAGCCTTCATGCACTGTAGAGATTGTCCAAACACACAGAATGCTGGGAGCACGGAATGCTGGGAGGTGTAGGACACACAGCAGGACCGGTCTCTTAACATCACCCAGACCTTGGCCCATGTGCATACCTCCCAAGTGTCCCTCTTTAGGAGGGACAGTCCCTCTTTTAGACCCAAATCCCTCTGTCCCTCTTTCTCACTCTGATGTCCCTCTTTTTAGGAGATCAGACTGTGTGGTGTGTATATAAAAGAGTATCAGATTGCTCCACAGCAATAAAACTCACAGTAATGTTTGTTTAAATGTCAGTATATGTGTTTATAAATTAGTCTGTGTAAATAAAATACTTTGTTCTTGTTATAAGTCAATTATTAGGTTACACAAGGAGGTGTCAATAGGTCATGAAATAGCCTAAAAAAATCCTGGTAATGCCCCGCCCAACAGCCACACTTCCAAAAACATAAGTGTCCCTCTTTGGCAATTTGAAATGAAAATGTTGGGAGGTATGCATGTGGGCTTTTACATTTGTATAAACATTAAAACATAGGATGTCCAGGTAAGGAAACTACAAGAGCTGCATCAAGTATGACCCGATACATCAACTAGTCGCCATGGAAACTGTTCATTACTGAGTCTAGCCATGTTATGAAATATCCATGACGAAGGTGTAAGGGCTCCATATACCAAACCCATAACAGGTGAACATTAGCATACCTCCCAAGTGTTCCTCTTTTAGACCCAAATCCCTCTGTCCCTCTTTCCCACCCTGATGTCCCTCTTTTTAGGAGATCAACTGTGTGGTGTTTATATAAATGTATCGCACTGCTCCACAGCAATAAAACTCACATTATTGTTTGTTTAAACATCAGTATATGTGTTTATAAATTAGTCCGTGTAAATAAAACACTTTGGTCTTGTTATAAGTAATTTATTAGATTACACAAGGAGGTGTCAATAGGTCGTGAAATAGCCAAAAAAAGTATTGGTAATGACCTGCCCACCAGCCACACCCCAAGCCGCACCCCCTAAAACACAAGTGTCCCTGTTTCGCAATTTGAAATGTTGGGAGATATGCATTAGCAATACGTTCAAGTACAATACCAAGTATATAAAAAAAAAAAATCTGCATTGAAAAATGTACCTTCTGCCTACCTAACATCCAAGAGCTGTATTTATACCAAATTACAAATACATACTTTATTAAAAAAAAATCCTGCTGAAATAATCAGTTGTGTTTCATTGTATTTAATCTATTCATCTGCTTGCACTCAACCTTCAAGAAGAGCGTTTTAATACCAAAGTTGGCTCCATAGAATAACATAACTGGAGAATTAATATCACTGGAGAAATCATCTCCACTTTATCACCTATTTATCATGCCCTAGTTCATCTCCCCCATTGTGTTGCTTACTGTACGTTATGTGCTTGATTAATTTACAAAACATAGTCATGAGACATCACTGGGCAGTCTCCAGACTATGACTGAGAAAGAATTCTCCACTGCTTTGAAAAAACATTTGAGTAAAGATATACATAGAAAATGTATTTTTATTACCTACATTTGAAAAGCAGTGCAGGAATATTGGTAACGTCAATCAGCCAAGTCTTACGCGTTTCACATTTTCAAACGTTTA
Organism: Rhinophrynus dorsalis; assembly: GCA_037306005.1. Lineage (NCBI taxonomy): Eukaryota > Metazoa > Chordata > Amphibia > Anura > Rhinophrynidae > Rhinophrynus > Rhinophrynus dorsalis. The sequence goes on along the minus strand of CM074719.1, from coordinate 624,121,256 downwards.
ATCATAGATAACACTTCTGCTAGTACAAAATACATACTTGCACAGGAAATACAAAGTATCACTTGGAATTGATAGTAAAATTACTTTTTCTAAGCTAACGTTTTCTCAGAATAGACATTTTTGAGTTCCCTATCAGTATTAATTCCTACTGCCTCTGCTGGGAGACTGTTCCATGAGTCTATCACACTTTCTGTACAGTAGTAATTACACACGTTACCTCTGAATTTTCCACCCTCTAACTTTAGATTATGGCCTCTTGTTCTAGTATTCTGAGAAATATTTGTCTCCTGAACGATATTAAATCCCATAATATGTTTGTAAAAACCCCATATTTGTGTATGTTATTAGTATAGTTTGACAATTATGGTGTTATCCCTTTGCGTGCCATCGTACTGCGTTGGGTACCTCTCTGGCCCTCAAAAGGTTAGAATAAAACATTACACAAAAATAAACAATGACTTCTTATATATGTTTTATACTATTTTAAACTAAATTGGTACAAGATGATGGAAACAACCAGCCCTCCTCATTCTGGGGCATGCACACTATCATGACCCTGTCCGTTTAAATGAGACTGCCCGGACACACAGAAGCAGTCATAAGCAATAGAGACTGCCTGAACGGCAATCTCTACTGCACATGATTGCTTCTGTGCATTTGGGAAGTCTCTACGGGGCATGACTGCATCGGACAAACATACATCTGGTCTTTTATATTATTCAATGATGTTTAAATTTTTTTGCATGTGCATTGTTATCATCAGAGATAGCCTTGCTTCCCTTTTTACTGGGCCAAACTAAGTGAATCCGTTCTCAGTAATAAGACACCTTAAAGGGATAGTAATACTTAGTTTTATCTTTATATTATTTTGTAGGCATTAAAAAAAGATGAAGAATGATATGTCTTATCTCTCAAACCTTTATGGTTTGAGAGATATTCACAAGTATCCCTTCCTGACCATTTTACCTAGTGTAAGCCATCTCTTCTCAGATGTGGAATGCAGTCCATAGACCAGACAGATAACAGAAGGGGACAATCTTCTTCCTATGAGAACAATGAAAGCCTTGCCCCCCTTGACAAGTTTTTCAGGTTTTTCCCTTATCTTAATTGAAGATTGTCCCTCTCTGCAGTCTACCTGGGCACCTCCCTTCTGATCTGGCTGAGCAGTGTTACATCAGTAAAAGGGGCGGGAGGGGGATACTTTATTATTGAATTACTTTTGAACTACAACTCTGACAGAATTGAAATAACACTCTCCAAAGTCCAAATATTATGATGATTAATTAGAGCTGCTTTTATTATGAAATATTACTATCCTTTTAATGCGAACCCCATGACCAGTTGTTACAGAAGTCACAATTTTGGGTGTCAGTAACAAAAATATGCCTCAATCTCTAGGGTTACTTTGGGCCAGTGTCTATACGATAAAACGGAACTGGATTACAATCATAGAAGCCAAATGAAGTGTAATAGATAACAGATAAAAGTACAATAATATTCTATATACTTGAATAAGAAGATATGAGCCTGAAAGGTGCATTAAAATAGTAATATTATATATAACAGTAATAGTAATACTTAAAACAAAGTGCATATCTCTGTGAATTCAGTGATGCAGGATGTTGTAAAAATGAAATATGTTTATATATATTTTTTTTAAATATGCTTGACAAAGATCCAGGATAGCGGACCAAAATGTTGCTGAATATCCTTTTCCAAATCGTGCTATATTATTTTTAAGAGATTTTGATATTTTTTGATAATTGACCTGTGAATACATATTTTTTAATGTCTTCTCTGCATACTCTGATACATGGCACCGAGGTTAAAGCTTTGTCCTTTTGGCAAAACGTGTTTTTTTTTCTCTTGTATTAAATGTCAGACCTCATGGTGGGGTATCAGGACCCCTCCTGTTGCCCCCCAGCCAGAGGCGTAACTAGAACATTCCGGGCCCTAGTACAAGAAGTGCCATGGGCCCCCCCAACCCCCGAACGCATTGGCCCCTGGGCCCTCCACAATGCCTCCATTTCCTACCTCCCAATCCCTGGTGGTCCAGTGGAGTGGTAGGAGAGACGGGCTGGCGCGACATGCTCCCACGCTGTCCTCTTCTGTAACGCAGAGCACTGGGAGATGATGTCATCTCCCAGCGTTCTGCATTACTAGAGAGCCGGAGGGAGATTGCGGCGCCAGGAGGAGGGGGTTGCAGGGGGCAGCCGGGCCCGTCACTCGGCGACCCCTGTGACCCCTATAGTTATAGCCACTGCCCCCAGCTATTGAACTCCCATCCGATTTGGCTGTGAGATCAATAGAGGTTACATAGGGGAGCAAGAGATGCCCCCTGTTTCCATTCTACTCTGAGCCAGGTAGGAGTGGCGAGATCGGGAAACCCACTCGTGCCACATTAGAGAAAGCCACCCTCGTTGATGTGAGTAGGATTCCTGATCAGTCCACTCTTACCTGGCTCAGGGTAGAATGGAAGCAGAGGAATCCACTTGCTCCCCTGTGTCACCTCTATTGTTCTCACAGCTGAATTGGCTGGGAGATCAGTAGCTGGGGGGTATCAGGAGGGGTCCTGATGCCCCACCACAAGATCTGACTTTTGTCTTTCTAAGTGGCTGGCTAAGAAGGCAGGGGGCATTGCCACTGAGGGGCTGAGGACAGGTTTGTGTGTCCTTTCTATAAGAATTCTCAATGGAGAATTTCTTGAGTAAACCAACTGCACCATAGGGGACAAACAAAAATGTCCAAATCTCCCATTGATAGAAATGGGGCTTTTAAAGGGATAGTAATACTTAAAATGTAAAAAAATATATGTTGTAGGGTTTATCCCCCTGAGTAAAACAAGAGTACTCCCACTGCTGAAAGGTGTTTCATTCAAAAGTTATTAATTTTCAAAGTTGAATTTTTTAGGTGCAATATCACAGTGGCCTGAAACTGTACAGTGGCGCTGTTGCTACACCATCCTATAGACAGCTCTGGTCCCGGGAACATAAATCTCCATAGGATGGTGTAGCAACAGCGCCACTGTACAATTGCAGGCCACTGTGATATTGCACCTAAAAAATTCAACTTTGAAAATTAATAACTTTTGAATGAAACACCTTTCAGCAGTGGGAGTACTCTTGTTTTACTCAGTGGGATAAACACTACAACAATTTTTTTTTAACATTTTAAGTATTATTATCCCTTTAACCCCTTGAATTTGAGAGGTCTCCAATTCATAATGACAAGCCATGGATTAGACCCATTTAAATCAATCTGAGTTATTGTTTGTTCCCTGTGATTCAGTTGGTTTGACCCTGAACTACTACTGTCCTTTACGGTACATCAGACTCAGTGAGCTCTTGTTCTCAATGTCTCTAACAAATTCATATATTCTTCGTCTCTGTGGTCCTTTTGTTCCACCAATGTGCTGGAGAGGAGACCAGATTCACAGCAAATAGCGTCATTCCAGAAAATGGGTATGTTTTCCGATAGCTACATCTTTGAGCTGGTTTTAACCCTTTGAGTGCCAGAGGGTTTGCAACGCATTGCTCTGCAATGTGTTACGTACCCCTCTGGCACTCAAAGGGTTACATCCCTAATAGTATCGACCCCCCTGGTGTTTTATCCCCCTCAGCCAGAACCCAGAAAGGCCCCTGCATGGATATTTTACACGCCTAAAATTGACCATTAGACTAGGGTTGCCACCCAGCCGGTATTTTACCGACAGGCCGGTAAAAAATTGGCTTCTTTCCAATGTTAAGTCTATGGAGGGAATGCCATGGCCGGTATTTTTTTAAAGAAAAGGTGGCAACCCTACATTAGACCAAAGTTGCTATGAGCTGTGATGACACGTGTCATGCATTGAGACAACTCCCTCATAAGAAATAATGTTACCAAACCCATGTGTATTTAGTGTATATTTATATAGTGTAATATATAACTATACATAGAAATCTCTGGTGTTAAAGAAGTACAGTTCTGGATCATACCAATTACATCACAGGAACAAATACATTTTTCTATTGCTTTAAATGCGGCTCTTAACCCTTCAAGTGGTAGAGAGGTTTCCAACCCATATACATGCATATAAATATATAAAGATTTCAGGCCTGGGTGGTACATGTCCAGTCTCAGTCATCCTCTTTTCCCTCAGATTATGTCCCCTGGTCCTAACTTTCAGCTTTTTTAATCTTTCACTCCTAAACTTGAAGGTTTAAGTCAGAAGCCAAGGAACACGTTTTTGCATTGGTTAGGGGGATAATACACTAATCACAATTGACATAATTTTTTTACTTAAAGTTTATTATGTTGTTTTATATATGTTATTGTTATAATACGTATCAATTATATTTTAAACAATCTGATAATAAGTTTGAACTGTACCACTCAGGATGATGGGAACTGAAGTCCAACAAGAGACGGAGACCACAAGTTATCCATCTCTTGACTTAGAGAGAACACTGACTTTTAGTGGTTCATAAATATGGGTGAGAAGGGACTATATGTGTTTGTCTGTATGAGTGTGTGTTTGTGTGTGTGTCTGTATAAGTGTGTGTGTGTGTGTGTGTGTGTGTGTGTGAGTGTGTGTGTTAGCAACTTTCATGTACTCCTCCATGGATATGAGCTCCACGACCAATTGCAGATGTTATCTCTTGAACAAAGGCACAAGGGCAAATTTCATAAGGCCGTTAGGATTTTCTGGACAGTGGATGACTATTACTAGGTGGATATAATTGTCCTTTAAAATTATACTGTAGACGTTTTTCATTAAAAGGAAGACATTGATTAAAGTGATAGGTAGGAAGGTGTTATAATCTTTCAAGTAGGTTTCTGTGAATGTGGAGGTATAAGACATCAAACACAAAAGAAGCTTGAAAGCATCGCACACAACAGCTCTTCCAGCCTTGAAGTCAGATGACTTATCTGAACCAGCTTTCTGAGAGACTAGCATAACTCTCATGTATGTGCATAAGATTATCAGTCTGATGACAGTGAAGCTAATAATAAAGCTGAAGGATCTGATAGCTTGTTGGATTGGGTTCATTTCGTATAATGAATTTGATGTTGATTTGTATATGATTTTGATAGACAAGATATTCATCCCAACCAAGAAGCTCATAGGGACAAACTCTGTAATGACAGGGATTAATCCTACCACCCACATCACTGCAACAGAGGTATTACATATATTCCCAGAATACAACTCTCCACGTCTTTGCGGATAACAAAACGCAATAAACAGTTCCAAAGACATGACAGCCAGGTTGTATGGAGCGACTAAAAATGATGGTAAAACCAGTGTGGTTATGGCCATGCCGATTGGCACATGAATGGATATTAAGTATGAAACAGCAACAACAAACAGTAAGAATGAAATACAGAGAAAAAAATTAACATTAATGAGCATGTGGGCAAAAAGGACATATCGAGCGTTCTCTCGTACATGAGGTATGGTGAAGAAGATTTCCCGAATTGATATCTTGAAATACGGGAAGATACAGAAGTGAAGCAGTATCAAAATGAATACAAAAGTCCCAAAAAATCCCAACAGCTGTGTTGCCAATGGGTACATGGGTCATATTACTGGAGAAATCAGAAGATTTGACCATGGTTTAAGGGCTGCGGACATTTTTGTTTGATGTATTCAAGCTGGAAGAAAAAGAATGAATGAACGATTGTAGTAAATGCTCATTAGACATGTTCCTTGAAAACAATCTGAATGATCAAAAGTAATGGAATACGACAGAAGAAACAAATTGCAGCAAAATATATAATTCATACGGGACAAGGAAGGAAGCAAGTACCCATAGTGCGGTATCCAATAAGCTAAAAAGGCGCAAGTCTGGCACAAACCAACTATACCATAGGGGAGAAATGAACATTTGCAATTATTTAAAATGGGGATTTTACCCCTTGAATGCCAGCGAGATCTCTATTAGGGATGGAAGAAAAGTTGTGTTTTCATTTTGTGGATACTTTATGGAAAAAACAAAGCTGTTCTCTTTTTTGTGGGCATTGCCACAGATAGAGAATCTATCAAAATGTCTGCCTTTTGGCTACAGCCAATGTCATTTCTGAGAGGTCTTGGAAATTTCTGAATGTGCTTTCTTGAACTGCAGCAATACCCACCACAATACTATAAAACATTGGTTCTCATCCCGTGCCCTCAGTGGCCACTAACAGGTCAGGACATAGGAATTTCCCTCCTAGAACACAAGTGTGTTGATCAGAGGCTCAGTCGTATTGATTAACTCACCTGTGTTCTAACAAGGAAATCATGTGATCAGAGGCTCAGTCGTATTGATTAACTCACCTGTGTTCTAACAAGGAAATCATGTGATCAGAGGCTCAGTCGTATTGATTAACTCACCTGTGTTCTAACAAGGAAATCATGTGATCAGAGGCTCAGTCGTATTGATTAACTCACCTGTGCTCTTAAAAGGAAATTCTCAAATCCTGGCCTGTTATGAAACCTGGGATTTCCCACCACGCTGCCTGTGTATTGTCTGTGTACACCAGCGGTCAAAAAGTTTGAGAACACCTACATTTTTGCTACTTTTAGTTATTGCCAAATAACATTAGAAAAACATGTAAACATTGGGTATTTCTAAAATCAAGACAAATATTATAATCTATTTGGCAGGGTTTTTTTTAGCTAAACATAAACACAGTAGAAGTGTTAAAACAGCCATTGTCCAGAAGTGTTAAAACACCCATGGTCCAGAAGGACAATGGCTGTTTTAAAGCTATAGTAATACTTAAAAACTACTATCCCCCATCTTGTAGCCCTTCAAAACCTGAGTAAAATGAGCCCAGCGGCATCTCTCAAACCTTTATGGTTTGGGAGATATCCACTTTCAAAGTTCCTTCTCCCCTGACCTCAGCGTTCTAGCTGACAGCAGGGGAATCCGGTCCCTGGACCGGCGGAGGCTCTTCAGCAGAGCCGAGATTGCGGTAATAAAAAATAAATCCTTTACTTAAAATGTCTTCTATGTGTGTTTGCAAACCAAGCACACGTAGAAGACCTTTTTAGTGAAGGATTTCTTTTTTATTACCGCAATCTCGGCAGAGCCTCCAACTGAGCCCAGGAGAGGATTCCCCTACTCTCAGATAGAACGCTAACGTCAGGGTAAAGACAAAAAGAGGGAACTTTGAAAGCGGATATCTCTCAAACTATAAAGGTTTGAGAGATGCCGTTGGGCTCATTTTACTCAGTTTTTGAAGGGCTACAAGATTTATATTTAATATTTAAGTATTACTATACCTTTAACACTTCTACTGTGTTTGTGTTTAGCTGTAATTTTCCTCTTACTCATTTAATGTACCCACATGTATTATATACTGTTTTTCTTGCCATAAAGATACCATTATTTTCATCAAATTCCCTGTAAAATAATGTATAATATATGATGAAACAAATGTACTTTTTTAAACTTTGGCACTAGAAATATTTTACACATCTACAAACACTAAAAAAAACCCTTCTGAATAGATTATAATATTTGTCTTGATTTTAGAAATATCCAATGTTGATAAGTTTTTCTAATGTTTTTCTCAAGTTATATGGCAATAACTAAAAGTAGCAAAATTCAGGCATCCCAAAAAATTTGACTGGTAGTGTACTGTGAATCAAAATACACTATTATGCTTAAAGGGAAAGTATTGCTTGAAAATTATTTTATTTTATATTATAGTCCTTAAAAAAACATTAAAAATGATATAAGACTTATCTCGCAAACCTTTATGGTTTGGGAGATATTAGCAAGTAAAGTTAAGTAAAGTTCCCTTTTTCTGGCTGTTTTAGCCAAGTCTGCCATCTAGTGGACAGATTTGGAATCCAGTCCACAGATTATCCGGCAGCTCTTTAGCAGTGCCGAGATCACGATCTTTAAAAATAACTACTTAATTGGAACTGTGTACAAAGTGTGCCTAGCTTGCAAGCACACTTTGTAGACCATTCCAATGAAGAAATTTTAAAGATCGTGATCTCAGCACTGCTCAAGAGCCGCGGCCAGTCCCGGGACCGGATTCCAAATCTGAAGGCTTGAGCAGTGACGTCACTCCAGGGGAAACTTTACTTGCTAATATCTCCCAATCCATAAAGGTTTGGGGGATAAGACTTATATCATTTTAAATGTTTTTTAAGGGCTACAATACAATACAAATTATTTTCGAGCAATACCATCCCTTTAAAGTTATATTAATAAATAAGATACACTGTGATGATGATAAATTATAATAAACATCATTCAACAACATAAAGATAATTAATGAAAGGTTGAATTTAATGTTTTGGACGGTTGTGAATGTGTAATGAATAGGACGTAATGCTAGACAAATTATATGAAGTATCATGTATGATTCCAATATAACATCAATCAGGTCTGTTTTTGTTTTGTTTGTACACTTTGGGTTTTGGCCCAGTGTTTTGGGGTACTGGGGAACCCTTTCATTCCTTGCTGCTATCTAGATGCCAGTTATTTGATATCTTTCTTATGCTGTTCACTAAATGTATATATTATGGTGAGCTAGCGCTTTGAGCTTTTTTTTTTGCTTTTGTTTATGCTACATATTGGAGTATACTAACTGCTGCATGGGGGAGTTAACATTTTAGGTGCCAGAGGGAAGCACAAAGCTTAGCCCTCTGGCACTCAAAGGGTAAAAAACTACTAATTATTTAACTCCTCAGTGCCACAGTCTTGGGCAATTTTTCCTACCCTGGGGACTGAACACTTTTACATAATTTTTGCTATTGACTGTGTTAGAAAAATTCCCATAGGTAACTTTCTAGTTATATATGTAAAACTATATATTGTTGTTTTTTCGTTTGTTTTAAATAGGAACTACTACCTGACACAATCTCTACCTTCACTAAGTCCCCATCTGGCGACTAGCTGCTTAGTAGCGCTAGTCTCCAGAATAATTACCTTATTTAATTGATTTCTGCTCTCTTCGCCGGCTGACAGGCAGAACGGAGCGAGAACATCTTGCCATAATGACGTCTGTGCGCCTGCGCTGTCAGTCCCAGCCGGAGCCAAATGGCTCCTAACAACACCTCCTAGACCCGGCTAGAACTGACAGGTCAGGTGCGTGGACGTCACAATGGCAAGATGTCCTCGCTCCGTCCTGCCTGTCAGCCGGTCTTAGTCTTTATCTCACCTGAATTGAATATACAAAGATCTAAAAACTCAGCCTTTGAAGTACTCAATTTCAAGGTCAGTTTTATATTCAAAGAGTTGGTATTCAGACTCTTAACAAAATCCACTAACTGTTCCTGTGAATCATTTCAAATCATAACTATATCATCAATAAAGCGCAACCATAGGGCCACATGCTCCTCAAACCCATGCTCACCCACCACTACATGCTGCTCCCACCAGCCAAGTTGTAGGCAAGCGTAGGTCGGGGCGCACGTGGCCCCCATGGCTACACCCCTGCACTGCCATCAAATATAAAATAATTATTGGAGAAAACAAAATCCAGCAAATCCAAGATAAACTCATTTTGTCCTGCAAACTAATTGCCCCTCATACTCAGATACTCTCCACAGGCCCGTAAACCGCACTTGCGGGGAATTGACGTGTACAGGGACTCCACATCCAGTGTAACCATTAGGAGTCCCTGTCCACTGTCAAGCCCACGAGTCGGCGTAATACGGCCCTAGTATCCTGAATGTATGAGGGCAATGAGGTCACAAATAGTCGCAACCGTACATCAATGTATCTGCTCACTTGTTCCATCACACTTCCAATCCCAGCCACCACTAGCCTCCCAGGAGGGGAGACCAGTGATTTGTGGATTTTTGGGAGAATATAAATTGTTCGTACCCTTGGCTTATCTACATACATATATTTAAATTAATTAATTGAGATCACATTTGATTCCAATGCAGATTGAAACATATTAAGCAAATTCCCCTGAATCCGCTCAGTTGGGTCCTCTTTATGGGAGGAGGGGTGGGGGGCTTCAGTATTGGGGTGGTCATCCTGGTCATGTGTGTTTTTTATATGTGAACCTATTTTGATACATGTTGTTATTTTTATACTTTGTTTTCAGTAAAATTGGAGAAGTGAGTGCCGATGCTGTGGATCTTCTTTTTTCTTTTTTTGCACTAGTACTATTTTGGATCCTGTCGGCACCCTGTGTGTGTACGCACAGATATACTTCCCATAGCTAATATTCTTGTGCTCACCATATATATTTTTTTTAGAAACTTGCACTAAATTCACAATTTACCGAACAAGCAAATTTAGTGTAACAACAAAAAATATGAAATATTAATGCCACATTGAGTAGACATCTCCAGTATAAAGAGGAGCATAAATGTATGTCCCTTTCCCCTGTGGTAATGGCTTATAACAGAATATCAATAGACATTTTCTCTATCATCCAATATAGCTTACATAGCTTATCCTCATCCTGGAAACCCACCACTTCATTCAGGTTTGTGGCCCCTAAGGCCCCCGGCATTCCTGATTTATCTGATTCCTCTGAGGAGGAGTCATTTGAGGAGTCTGAGGATGGTGCGTGTTCAGAAGGGGCTTCTTCCCAGTTTCATGGAGACCCCTTTGAGGCTGGCCCTGAGCCCTCTGCTGAGGGTCTCATCAAGTCGGTTTTGTCTACCTTTAACATTCCTGTTAACCCTGTAGAATCTCAGTCTACTTCCGACTTCTTTTCAAAGTGCAAGAAGTCCTGCACTGTATTTCTGCCTAATCCCACTCTAGATCTAATCATCCTGGATGAGTGGAAGACTCCTGACAAGTGTCTCACTCTTTCTAAGAGATTTTCTAAGCTGTACCCCTCCTCTGATGCAGCTTTGTTACAGTGGGCTACACCTCCTCAGGTTGAACCCCCTATTTATAGGCTTTCTAAATCTACTGCCTTGCCCATTGTGGATGCTTCAGTGCTTAAGGATTTAACTGATAGGAAGCTGGAGGATATCCTGAAGTCTGCCTTTGCTGCCATAGGTACATTCATGAGGCCTACCTTGGCTTCTGCTCAGGTTAATAGTCATTGCTGTCTGGACTGCACGGTTGACTGATGCTGTCTGCAAGGGTGCCCCTCAGGAGGACCTTTTATTCATTTTGGCTAATATTACTGAGGCTTAGCACTATATTACTGAAGCCCTGTTTGATGCTGTTAGGCTTGAGGCTAAGGACTCTGCCTTCTCTGTTGCTGCCAGGCGCACACTGTGGCTCAAGATTTGGTCCGCTGACCTAATATCTAAGAAATCATTGGTTTCTCTTCCCTTTCAGGGCACATCTCTTTTTGGCCGTGAATTGAAGAACATAATCAGTGAAGCCACTGGGGCAAGAGCACCTTGCTACCTCAGGTTTCTAAGTGCAATCCCCAGGACAGGAAGCAGTGTTCCTTTCATTCCGACCATAGTGAAACGCAAAGGCTGATCCTGGTTGCACCTCAGGCCAGCACTCCACGCTCCAACCCAAGTCCAGGCAGCAATGGTGGTCCAACACACCTCTACCAAACCCAAATCCACAGAACATGCTTCAGCATGACTTGCCGAACTCTGGTCCACATATACCTGTGGGTGGTCATCTGCAACACTTTTTAAGTACATGGACAGGCTCTGTTGCAGATCAGTGGGCATTACAGGTGGTCTTCAGAGGTTACAGGATTCTATTCGCATCTCTACCTCCCTTCAGATTCTTCCCTTCTCGCTCACCTCGGGGACAGGAAAAGCTTAGTCTTGTCAATGGGGTGGTTCAGGCTCGCTTGGACAAGGGAGTTCTGGCTCCGGTTCCTCAGTCAGAAATAGGTTTAGGTTTTTATTCCAACCTCTTTGTAGTTCCCAAGATGGATGGTGGCTGCCATCCTATCCTAGATCTCAAGGATCTCAACTTGTTTGCGGTCCATACTCACTACAAGATGGAGTCTTTGTGCTCTGTCATTGCAGCGATGTGTCCAGGGGAATTTCTGGCCTCTTTGGATCTGCAAGTTGAGTACCTGAACATTCCAATTCATTCGGACAGTCAGAAGTACCTCAGGTTTGCTTGAGACTTAGGGCACTTCCAGTTCACCTCTGCACCCTTTGGGCTCACCATGGTTCCTCAGGTGTTTGCATGGGTCTTAGGGTCCTTGATTGTCTTGTTGCACACCAAGGGGATTCAGGTAACTCCATACATGGACGACCTTCTCTTGAAGGCTCCCTCCAGGGATCTCCTGGACAGTCAGGTCCAAGACTGTGCTCAGATCCTTCAACACAGTGGGATCCTGAATATGGACAAGTCTGCTCCGGTCCCTTCACAGGACCTGGTTTTCCTCGGTCTCTGGTTCAACACTTGGCAGGGCATGGTCTATATGACAGAAGACTTTGTTCAGCAGCTCACGTCCAAGGTGTCTTGTGCTCTGGAATGGACATCAGCTCTGGCACAGAAGTTCTCTTCTATGGAGGCGGTGCCATACTCCATGGCTCACACCAGAGAACTTTGAAGATTTACGATCCAGGTTTGCCAGGGGAACCCAGACCTTCTAGATCGTCCTGCCCCTCTTCCCCCCGAAGTGAGACATCCGCTGGTGGTTGGACAGCTCCAATCTGAGGAAAGGGAAACCGTTTGTGATTCCCTACTGGACCATAGTAATGACCGATGCCAGCTTGTTTGGCTGGGTCACATGGGTGTTCAGGGTTGTTGGTTGACGGAGGAAACCCTCCTTCCTTTCAACATCTTGGAGCTCAGGACAATTCTGTCAAGGTTTGTTGAACTGCTCTAACTCTGCTGTTGATTCGGCTGTCTGAGCTTATCTAGAGTTCCTGGGTCAAGCTGAATCAGCTGACCTCTCTGTGATTACTCACCTGATTGTTATCAGCCAACACTATCAGGGTACTTAAAGCAGCTTGGCTCACTTCCTGATTGTCCTTGTGTCTGTTGCTGGCTGCTATGGATCCTCCAGTGCCAGAATCCCCTGGGAAGCGAACAAATCTGGAATCATGGAGGGTTGATACCCATAATTCACCATGAAGGGGGACAGCCGGGTAGAAGCCGAGACAGCACTGTTATGAGCAGGTAGCAGGTCCGACCAGTTATTCTGTTGGTCTGAGATGTAGAGGAGGATCCACAAACACAAGGACAATCAGAAAGTGAGCCAAGCTGCTTTAAATACCCTGAGAGGGTTGGCTGATAACAGTCAGGTGATTAATCACAGAGAGGCCAGCCTGACCCAGGAACTCAGAAGGCAGCAGCAATGGATAGCAGAGTTAGAGCAGCTCAGCCAAACCTTGACAGTTTCTCCATGCTTTGAGGTATTGGTCCTCTCATCTGAAGGGATACCTAGTCCGCGTCCAGTCAGACAACGCTATAGCCATCACCTACATCAACAAGAAAGGAGACACCAGAAGTGCAGCTGCTTGGTTGGTGGTAAAGGATATTTTAGCCTGGGTGGAGGTGCATGTTGCTGCCATCTCCGCTTTGCACATTCCAGGTGTAGAAAACATCTTGACAGATTTTCTCAGTCACCAAACAGTGGACTCTGGAGAGTTGGAACTCCATCTGGAGGTTTTTGACCTGTTGGTGCAGAAGAGGGGTCTTCCTTGCATAGACCTGATGGCCACCAGGGACAGGGATCTTTTGCTCTCGCTGGAGGGATACTCTAGCATTTGCACCGGATGCTCTGTCAATTCCATGGCGATTTCATCTGGCCTACATTTTTCTTCCACTTCCTCTCCTTCACAGGTTATTGAAGAAGATTCAGATGGACAGTGTGTCGGTCATTCTGATGGCACCTTATTGGGCAAGAGACAGCCATGGTTTCCAGAACTGCTGGCGCTGGCTGTTCAGGATCCGTTTCCTCGCAGACCAGATGTCCTCCTCCAGGGTTACTTATAGAGAGAGGATGTGGACAGTTTGGCTTTGACAGCATGGCCACTGAATCATCCATCTTGAGGAGGAAGGGCTTTTCTCCTGAGGTGGTTTCCACCATGATCCAAGCCTGGAAACCTGTGTCCTCTAAAGCCTACCACGGGGTTTGGTCTATTTTTCATTTTTGGTGTGTGGACAGGGATTTGTCCTCACAAGAGTTTGATCTTCTGTCCATCCTGTCCTTTTTGGAGGATGGCATGAACAAGGGTCTTAGTCTTAGTTCCTTGAAGGTCCTCAGCTCTTTTGGTCCTTTATCAGAGACTCATTGCCACTCTGTCAGATGTCAAAGCCTTCTTTCAAGGTGTCGCTAATACTTTCCCTGCCTATAAGGCTCCCACACCCCAGTGGGACCTTAACTTGGTTCTGGGAGTCCTGCAGTGGCCTCCTTTTGAGTCTTTGGCTACCATTCCTCTACGTCTTCTGTTTTGGAATATGGCCTTTCTTTTGGCTGTGGTCTCTGTCAGCAGAGTTGCTGAGTTGCAGGTTTTGTTCTGCAAACCACCTTTCCTAGTGTTTCACAAGGATAAGGCTGTTCTCCATACCTCCCAGGAATTTCTTCCTAAGGTGATCTCTGAGTTTCACATCAATCAGGAGATTGTTGTGCCTTCCTCTTGTCCTGACCCTAAATCTGACATGGAGATGGATCTCCACTTGTTGGATGTGGTGCGTTGCCTTACATTCTATGTGCACCACACTGAGTCTTTCCATTAGATGGATGCCTTGTTTGTCCACCCATGGGTCATAGGGTGGGTTTGTCTGCATCCATGGTGACTATTGCATCATGGATCAAGTCTACCATCCGCAAGGCTTATGAGCTCAGAGGGAAACCTGTTCCTGTTGAGGCCTCCTGGGCCTACAAAAATCAGGCCTCTGCTGATCAGCTGTGCAAGGCGGCCACTTGGTCCTCTGTGCACACCTTTGCCAAACACTACCGTGTGGATGTTCTGACTTCGGCTGAAGCCAGCCTTGGCAGGTAAGTCCTGGAGGCAGTTTTGCCTGTTTAGGGCTTTACTTATTGTGCCTTATAGCTCTTTAACTGTTCAAGCCCTGTTAGATCTTGTTCTTGTGTGCTGTGCTATGTTATTCAGTGCTCGTTTGTTGGTTTGGGCTGTTCCGTGTCCTGGATAGTCCATAGGAACTCTGGTATCATGAGGACCAGCGCTTGGTCATTTCCTTCTCTTCCCGCCCATGAGAGTTTAATGTTGGTATACCCCCATGGTACCTGTAAGCTATATGGACAAAGAGAAAAGGATTTAACAGGTAAGACTAAAATCCTCTTTTCATGGAGATAGGTAAATAAAATGCATGGACGGCTCAAGACATTGTGCTGCCTGGGTCCAAGGATGAAATTCTGGTCCCCCCACCACCAAAACCACACCCACCAAAACACCCACGCTCAGTGTATGAGTGCCTTCTTGCAGAAATCTTTATCACCATTAGAATTTAAAGCCTCAAGTCCAGTACTGTTGGTCCATAGCGTGCTTAGGAACATTTAGTTAAATTATGCAATTTCCTCTATGCCTTTTTTAATACAAAGTGTTAAACAAAACATAGGGGTGAAGGAACACTCCAAAACAGCCATTTCTATAGCAGTGATAAGAAAAAAATATAATAATTTTTCACTTATTATCTTTTCACAATATTAGTACGTGACGTTAGATCGCAGAGGAAAAGCTAGCCCAAAAATGCCAAGAAAAGCCAATCTCTTGAGCTTAATTCAGAATAACTCCAGTTTGCTTATAAATAAAGGCCAGTGTATCTTATGAAAAACAGCCAACTGCCATGCAAAAAATAAATGTTTTCTAAATTGACTAGTTATTTAGCGACTTGCTTTTCATAATACATGCCCCCACTGTGTATATGATTGAGACCTGCTTGACCACATAATGTCATTTTTCTGCAACATGATACGCACTAATTTATATCAAACTAGCTGTCATGTTAGGTGAGCAAGCTAAGTGGTTATAGCAACTTTAGTTTCTTAATTGGAATTTCAGTTCACTCAGCTGGATTTCATCATTAAAGTCAGGTTTATTGTTCACAGATCTCTGTGACCTGTTTTTCAGAATTCTGCCTCTCTCTTATAGTGAAGTTAGCAAGAAGAAGAGAATGTAACTTACCTAACCTACATCATCACCCTTAGTCTGTCGGCTGAGGATGATGGAAGTTATGATCCAACAACAATACCCACATAGTATAAACCACATGGACAGATCAAAATTACACTACATGATCAGTAGTACACGTAACTCTATGTGTAATCTTAATGGTTTATTTTTTATGTGGGTGTTTAAAAGACTGACCAGTTAACATGGTATTACAAGTATGGCAGTTAGAGCATTTAAAAGAGCCTAGTTTAGGCTGTTTGGCTTTCAGCCTGTCACGGTTTTTTGATGAACACTCAGACCCGAATGGTAAGGTTAAAATAACTTTATTAAGATAAAGTACATACAAAAAAATAGGCCCACAAACCCACAAAAAAACAGATATAGTAATAAAAAGCCATTCCCTGGAGAGATAAGGAGAGATGGAGGCAACAGCTGGCTGGAGAGAGTTCTGATCTTGAACCCAAATGACTGGAGGCTCACAAGACGATAGGCAACCAAACCCTAGCGGACTAGGGGCTAGTGGAGGCTACGCAGCCCAAGTACTGGCGGCAGGACCCTAAATCACTAGGAGTCCACAGGAAGGTAACTGGCACGAGACCCAGACGTCTGGGGAACACTGAACCCAGCAGCAACGAGCCAACACTGACCCTAGACTAGGGTCACAGTAAGACCAAGGCAACCACTTATGGTAGGAAAAACCTAGAATGCTAGGGGTGGATAGAAACAGCACAACACGTGCAAGGTGTAATGTCACACAACAGCTGACTCTTGAGCCTTGTGGCTACTGCAGGAAGGAATGGAGCACTGACCCTGCCTAGAGGATCTAGGCACTGAAAGGGTCCTGAGGTAACGCCCATAGTAAAGTCTGCAACTCCCACAGGGAGTGAGCCCAGCTAGGATAGCGGAGGAGGACTCAGATGGATCACAGAGTAACACAGTCAGAATTATACTGCATGTGCACACCACCTGAGGCGGTTTAACCAGTATAAGCGGCTATAGCACAAATGCTCAGCCTACGGTCGGCAAGATAACGGAATCGCCACGCGGCGCACTACAGACAAGCGCAACAGGCTAGGCAGCAAGTGGAATGCTAGCCTGATAGAGGCAACAGAGCGGGTTCCAGCCAGGCACAGTTAGCAACAGAGCGGGTTCTCAGCCAGATAATGTCAGCAACGTAGCAGGTTCTCAGCCAGATCGGCAACGGAGTGGGTTCTCAGCCAGATCAGTCAGCAACGGAGCGGGTTCTCAGCCAGATCAGTCAGCAACGGAGCGGGTTCTCAGCCAGATCAGTCAGCAATGGGAACAGCAACACAGGATGAGCAGGAACATCGTCAGGCAGGCCAGGTCATACACAATCAGAGCAAAAACAGGAACTAACGTAAAGGAACAGGACACCACGAAAGGGCGCCCTAGTATAGACATGACAGAGTATATAAAGGCTGGCCCTGGGTGGAGTCAGGATCACAAGACCAATAAGAGAGAGGCAGTGAATCAGGAATAATAATGAGAGGTCTGCAACTGAGGTTATAGATGGGGACCGGTTTTCTTCCCCTTCTGGTGTTTCCCCCTGTGCCTTGGACTGGGCCTTCTACAGTACCTCCTCTCTTGGCTGCTCTGGTGAGGAAACCCAGGACACAGTCTGACTCTGAACCAACTGCCAACACTTACGTTCCCACATTACCATCCACTTCTACACAGCCGAAACCTCCTTTTTGGGTGTCCTCACCAGGACAGCCAACAAAGGAGGCACGGTAGGAGGCCCAATCCAAGGCGTGGGGGGAAACACTGGAAGGGAAAGAAAACCACCGAAGGTCCCCAAGATACCATCTATAACCTCAGTTGCAGACCCCTCACCCCAATAGAATCTAAAGTTCTCAACAGAGGTTTGTCTTTTGTACCAACAACCCATTTTGATCTATTCACTTTTGAAGTAGACTGTCATAGGTTTCAAAGAATGCTCAGTTTGGCTGATTTTTACAAACATCGCTTACAGTAACGGCCCGAATAGGGGCAGAGGCAGTGACGTGCACAGTACGTTTTCCAATGGTTTACTATGGTCTCCATTGACTCTTTGGATTCATTTTTCTGTCCGCAACATAGTTTATTCTATTTTTTTCCTATAGATATTTTCAGCACGTGCGCATTTGGTTGTTTTACTTGTCCATAGAGTCGCCTTAGCACCACACCGGCGGGCGTGACTTCATATCATCTTTAGCGCCATTTCTGTGTTTTCACAAGGTGCGGGGTTTAAATGAGTGCCATTTTCACTGTTCCTTCGTCCTGAGGAAGGCCAGCTGCGTCTGCCCGAAATGTTGACATGAATTTCTGTTAAAGGGACAGTAAAGTCCCCAAAAAATTATTTATAGTTTTGTACAGCTGAAACCATAAACAAAGTGCAACAAACCCTATCTCTCAAACCGCTATGGTTTGAGAGATATAGGGATTTCAATTTCCCCCCTCCCTCCCCTTCTCTGTGGGACCAACAGGCGGCTCTGCAGCAGAGCGGGAATCACGTTACTTAAAAAGAATTTATTCATTGGAAAGGTCTACAAAGTGTGCTTGCAAACCAGGTACGCTTTTTAGACCTTTCCAGTGAATGAATTCTTTGCAATAATGCGATTTTCACTCTGCTGAAAATATGTAAATGGTAATCATATCAGCCCTTAGACGTCTCTTCTCTAATGTAAACAAACCCAGTTTGGTCAGTCTCTCCTCCAATCCCGGTACAGGGGAGCAGTCTGTAGGGCTAGGCCCCCAAGGAGGTCCCCACATAGTGGATAGAGGGATTTTCTATCCAGTAGATTGTGCAGACTGCCCTATAAAAGGCTGTATGGTACACAGGTTTATACATACTGGGGGGGGGTAAGATTTCAACAACAAAAAGGAGGAGGGGGATTCAGTCCTAAAAGTATGACCACCTAAACATGGAGACTATTTTTTTTTACCCTTTGAGTGCAAGTTGGATACCTCTCTGCCACTCAACGGGTTAAGTGACAGATCAAATTCTGGAAACCAAGTCTGAGCTGCAACAACTTTCAAATGAAAAATAAACAGCAATATATTTCTCATGATATCATTTACTGCTCTGTGCCTTTAAATCAATGGGAATTATTTGAATGATTATTCCACCCCTATGGTGCCTTTGGATTTTTCAAGAATTGCTTACCTTTCGCTTTCTGCGTAATGCACTTAGGGCCGTATTCATCAATATAAAAAGGTGCAATTCTGGAACAACACACTGGAGGGGAAATGATAATCCCCATTGATCTGAATGGGAATTCTAACCCCTTGAATGCCAAAGAGGTTTCAAAAGCATTGCTTAGCCATTTGTTAGATATCACTTTTAACACTGAGTGGTTAACCCCTTAGTGACACATGATGTGCCAGGGTCTTCATGCCCGTTCCGGGCACTTAATGACTGCTGACGGCCCTGGCACATCATGGAATTCTGGGATAGCAACGCTGCTGCACTCCGCTCTGCTGCACTCCGCTCTGCCATCCCACAATTCATTGAAGGAAAAAAAAAAAAAAAGCTTTGTTGGCCTTAAAGTGATAGTAATACTTCCAAAAAAATGTATTTTTTATTGTAGCCATTTAAAAAACATTATAAAATGAAATCAGTCTTATCTCTCAAACCTTTATGGTTGAGATATTCACAAGCAAAGTTTTCCCCCGAGTGACGTCACTGTTCAGGCTGTCAGATTTGGAATCCGGTCCGCCAACCGGCCGGCGGCTCTTCAGCAGAGCCGAGATCAAGAGATATAAAAATAACTACTTCATTGGAATGGTCTACAAATTGTGCCTGGTTATCAAGCACACTTTGTAGATCATTGCAATGAAGTAGTTATTTTTCTTTCTTGCGATCTCGGCTCTGCTGAAAAGCCGCTGGCTGGTCCACGGAGCGGATTCCAAATCTGACAGCTAGATGGCAGACTTGACCGATTCGGTCACTGAGGGGGAAACTTTACTTGTGAATATCTCTCAAACCATAAAGGTTTGAGAGATAAGACATATATCCTTTTTAATGTTTTTTTTTAATGGCTACAATATAAAATAACTTTTTTTGGAAGTATTAGTATCACTTTAAAGACCTACAACCTGGAACGGGAGATCGTTAAGCAGTTAAAACCCCATTTAAATCAATGGAGATGTGCAGAATTTCATTTTGCCCATATGGAGCAAACGGTTTGCATAGTTACATAGTAACATATTTGATGATGTTGAAAAAAGACTTCCATCTATTCAGTCATAAAACCCTGGGTGATCACAAGAAAGAAAACAATTGTCTTTTCCATTTTTGCTTCACACAGATAAATAAAATCCTCCAAAAGACAGTCAGACATCTCCATGAAGCAATATCCTATCTGCATTTTAACCAACTGTTATAATTATCTATATTGTTATGAGATACAGTGGTATGATTATCTATATTGTTATGAGATACAGTGGTATAATTATCTATATTGTTATGAGATACAGTGGTATGATTATCTATATTGTTATGAGATACAGTGGTATAATTATCTATATTGTTATGAGATACAGTAATATAATTATCTATATTATGAGATACAGTGGTATGATTATCTATATTGTTATGAGATACAGTGGTATAATTATCTATATTATGAGATATAGTGGTATAATTATCTATATTGCTATGAGATATAGTGGAATAATTATCTATATTATGAGATACAGTGGTGTGATTATATTGTTATGAGATACAGTGGTATAATTATCTATATTGTTATTAGAAACAGTGGTGTAATCATCTATATTGTCATGAGATACAGTGATATAATTATCTATATTGTCATGAGATACAGTGGTATAATTATCTATATTGTTATGAGATACAGTGGTATGATTATCTATATTGATATGAGATACAGTGGTATAATTATCTATATTGTCATGAGATATAGTGGTGTGATTATCTATATTGATATGAGATACAGTGATATAATTATCTATATTGTCATGAGATACAGTGGTATAATTATCTATATTGTTATGAGATACAGTGGTATGATTATCTATATTGATATGAGATACAGTGGTATAATTATCTATATTGTCATGAGATATAGTGGTGTGATTATCTATATTGTTATGAGATACAGTGGTGTGATTATATTGTTATGACATACAGTGGTATAATTATCTGTATTGTTATGAGGTACAGTGGTGTGATTATATTGTTATGACATACAGTGGTATAATTATCTGTATTGTTATGAGATACAGTGGTGTGATTATATTGTTATGAGATACAGTGGTATAATTATCTGTATTGTTATGAGATACAGTGGTATAATTATATTGTTATGAGATACAGTGGTATGATTATCTATATTGATATGAGATACAGTGGTATAATTATATTGTTATGAGATACAGTGGCATAATTATCTGTATTGTTATGAGATACAGTGGTGTAATTATATTGTTATGAGATACAGTGGTATAATTATCTATATTGTTATGAGATACAGTGGTATACAAGTCTCTTATGATAATTTGTACAGTATCTGTATGCAGCCTCCCAAGTCAAAGAATTGCACAGCCTTATAGCTCATAGTGTATACAAATCCCTGCTCCCGAATTGCACCTAATTAGATGGTTAAATTAGGCCTTTAATTTTTAGTAATGATCTGAATTCCCTTCCTTTAATAAACCCAATATAAACACTGGAGACTTACAGAGCAACTGGTCCTCTAGCCGTCCTGCCTCAGCACACAGGTGGATATTGGCACCTCACGTCCTGTCACTATGATCCTGATAAAACACTGGAGACTTACAGTACGACTGGTCCTCTAACAGTCCTGCCCCAGCATGCAGGCGGATATTGGCACCTCACGCCCTATCACTATGATCCTGAAGTATTTATCTGTTTCTCACTCCCTGCAGGATTAGGCACCATTAACCCCTTTGCCTCCCAGACTGATACACAGCAGACAGATCGTCTCCCAGTTCCCAAAGGAATGAATGTGACTGCACTTTCCTGTGTTACAGCGCTGATGGGTCTCCCAGCTGATACACTTAGTATTTCCTTACAGAGCACAATGAGTTATACATGAGTGCACTGATAGATCCAACTTAATGAATGTCTGTCATTTTCTCTCCCCGGTGAAATGTCAAATATGTTGTTTGTATGGCGAGTAGCTTTATCACAAATACCTAACATTTTCTATTATGTACTATATTCTGTTAGTAAATAGAAGAACTATAATTATTAGCATGTTTGTTAAATATAGTTCCTATATGCAGAAAACTCCACAATGCACTTTCCACAATGCCCCCCCTCTCCACATTGCCTCTTCATCTCCACAATGCCCCTTCCACAATGCCCCCATCTCCACATTGCCCCTTCCACCATGCCCCTTCATCTCCACACTGTCCCTACTTCCAGTCCCTGGTGGTCTAGTGGCGTGACTTAATACTGTGCGAAGTCCCGCACGCCTCTAGTAATGCAGAGGCTGGGAGATGATGTCATCTCCCAGCGCTCTGTGTTACTAGAGCGGTGTGCTGGCGGCCGGTGTTGGAGAGCTGCTGAGCAGCGCTGGAAGCGGCGGCGGGCCCACTTCGGTCACGGGCCCTCGGTCTGTGACCAAATGCCCGTATGGTCAGCCTGCCCCTGTGCATGTCACTACTATATTAAAGATGAGGATTTAGTCACATCATATGGCCATAGAATGCTAAGCTTGCCACCAAAGCCAAGGTACCTTCTATTTGGCAAGGGTTTTAAAGGGTTAATGGTGATGAAAATTTGGATGTGCACCAATATTTTGTGTATTTGCTTTTAGCTATTTTGGTCAAAATTGGTTGCCCTCCAGAAAGTTTAAATGTGTTTTTTTTTTTCTTTGGGTGTGCTTACCAAAACCTGGACTGGCAAATATAAAATCCCCCAGATTCCCATTGATTTAACCTGTTAAATGCCGGGGAGGTATCTGACACATTGCAATGCAACATGTCAGATACATATCTGGTTAAATGGGGGTTTAAACCTCTTGACTACTGGAGAGCTATCTTCAATGCATTGTTTCGCATATTGTAGGAGACCTGCATAGCAATCAAGGGGTTAACAACGTCAATTAAGCCAATGAGTATGTCTATGCACCCCTTAGGGAACACTTGGTTTGCCCCAGAATGGCGCCAGTTCATGTTAACTTCTCAGCCTAATTCTATCGGGGTAACTTTTGTCTATTTTTATTTAGATACAACAAGACACATGGATCATTTTAAAAGAACAGATATAATTTTCTTAATTAGATAATCTAGGGACTTTGATGTTGAATACAAATTTCACTCCTGCTTCTGGGGATTTTTCATTCAAAAGTTATTGCAGCTCAAACTTATGTTCTTTTTACATTAAAGGGATAGTAACACTTAATACATAGTAGCATCTATTTTTACCCTTCTGAGTACAGCAAGGTTACTCCCATTGTTGAGAGGTGTTCTATTCAAATGCTATTACAGCTCAAACTAGAATTTTTTGGTGCAGTATCTTAATGGACTGAAATATTACAGTGGCGCTGTTGCAAAACCATCCTATGGAAAACTCTGGTCAGTTGACCATAACCACTGTACAATTTCAGGCCATTAAGATACTGCATCTAAGAAATTCAGGTATGAGCTGAGTGGGAGTAGTATTGTTGTATTCAGTAAGATAAACCTTACAATAAATATTTTGCAATATATTAAATGTTATTATCCTGTTAAACTGTAATTTTCTATTGTTGTCACAAGGTGGAGATAATCTTATAATTCCGTATGTTAACGAGAGCCATAGTTTATGACCCAAGCCCCCCTTCCCCCTTGAATGTATTATAAATTAAAGAATTTGCCTTCTGGAGAACAGTTGGCATAGTTGCTAACAGTTTACTATATTACAAAAACACACGAACGCACATGCGCACAAATACACACACACCTACATACAGTACTGTGCAAAAGTTTTAGGCAGTTGTGAAAAAATGCTGTAAAGTAAAAATGCGTTCAAAAATAGACGTTACTAGATTATTTTTATCAATTAACAAAATGCAAAGTGAGTGAACAGAAGAAAAATCTAAATCAAATCTATATTTAGCCTTTGCCTTCAAAACGGCATGATTTCTTCTAAGTACTTGCATAAAGTCTGTGTTTTTGTAGGCATATAGTCAGGTGTATGATTAAAAATTATACCAAACAGGTGGTAATGGTCATCAACTTAATATGTAGATTGGAACACAATCATTAACTGAAACAGCTGTGTAGGAGGAATAAAAATGGGTGAGGAACAGCCAAATTCAGCTAACATTTTAGGTTGCTGAATACAGTTTAATGTCAAAAGTCATACACCATGGCAAGACAGAGCACAGCAACAGGATAGAAGGTAGCTAAACGGCATCAGCAAGGTCTCTCCCATGCCAAAATGTCAAGGCAGGCAGGGGTTTCCAGATGTGCTGTCCAAGCTCTTTTGAAGACGCACAAAGAAATGGGTAACATCGAGGACTGTAGAAGCAGTGGTAGGCCAAGGAAACGTAGTGCAGCAGATGAAAGACACATCATGCTTACTTCCCTTCACAGCTGGAAGATGTTCAGGAGTGACATCAGCTCAGGAATTGGCAGAAAACAGTGGGGCCTTGGTATATCCATCTACTGTACGGAGAAGACTGGTCAGAAGTGGTCTTCATGGAAAACTTGCAGTCAAAAACCCATAACTCTGACGTGGAAACAAGACCAAGCGACTCAACTATGCACAAAAACACAGGAAGTGGGGGTGCAGAAAAATGGCAGCAGGTGCTTTGGACTGTAGTTTTTATACAGCAATTCTGAGCTGGCTCTCTTATCTGTGGTGAAAAGTAATATGTAGGACTGTGGTGTCTTCCACATGGTGACTACTACCTGCGTGAATGGACCAAAGTTCACCATACAGCTACTTTACTGTGTTCCTTCCTGATTGTTATAGCAAGGAAGGGCTGTGTGGTGGCCTATGGGACCAGCTAGCAGTCCATTCACACTAGCAGTGTTGTAACTTGTGATCCTCATCACAACATCCAATGAATGGCTGACCCACGTGGACACCAGCCAGTCATATTGTCTGAAGATCACACTGCCTAGTCATCAGACACAAGTTACAATTGGAAGTTCAATGCAGGAGACAAGTGATAGATATATAGGTGAAAGAACTGAGAGCTGTGACAAAATATGAGCAAAAAAATCCTGCAGTTTGTTTTGTTTGTTTTTTTTGGTTGGAATTTTCGTGGAAAAAACCCCCACCTTTTTCTGTGGAAATTCCCACCTAGATAATACATATAATTTCCACCCTTTCACTATTGCCAGTGAATGCCTGAGATAACTTTGCAATTTTTCTCCTATGCTTTCAATGGCAGCAAGAATTCTTCCTGCAATGCTACTGCTGCTGACTAGTGAGGTGCAGGAATCCACAGCTGAAGTTTTACAGCAACAAAAGCCTGGAAAAATAGTTCTCAGGCAGTGGAGTAACTACAGGGGTCGCAGGGGTCACGCCTGTGACTAGGCCCGTCACTCCACAATACATAACTACTCATTGAATTTTTTTATTTTACAAGATTGTAAAGAAAAAAGAAGAGAATAAGAAGGGAAGAAAGAAGATTAAAGAAGAAGATGGCCAGCAGCTGTTCAAGGTGCTGAGAAACTCTTGGTAGATTAACCCTATGAGTGCCAGTGGGCTATGCAATGCTGCACAGGGCATTGTGTACCCCACTGGCACTCAGGGCCAATTTTTTTTAAACCACAAGTGTGTGTTGGACAGCAGTTTTCTAACACACACCAGTGGTTTTCACTATGTGTTAGGGACTCTGTGCCTCCTTTTCATGGTGTATGTTTTTTGCTATGCAAAAGTGAGTTCCTTAACTACTTAAAGACCCTTGACGGTCATAATACGTCATGGGTCTATCTGAGTTAACGGCCCATGACGTACTATGACCGTCATGGAATTCCGGACTCCCCCCGCGGCTGCACGCCATTCGGGGAGTCCAGAACCAAAATTAAAAAAAAAAAAAAAGCTCCGTGGTCCTTTAGTGACCGCCGTGTGCTTACGCAGCCGGTCGTTAAGGGGTTAACATGCGGTGAATCCCCCGCATGGAACAGGATAGCAAATTTACGTGATGTCCAATGGGTGCAGCTAATATCCATCTTCTTCTACTCTCTTCTTCCTCTCTGTCTGTTCAGTCTTCTCTTCATATACCTGTAAAATAAAGAGCGATATTAATAATTTGCTATAAAAATAATCTGCACATATGTGCATAGTTTAACCCTTTGAGAGGCAGAAGGGCATTGCGCACCTCTCTGAGACTCAAAAGGTTAAATAATAACTCTTCAGAGCGGACATACAGGGACCTATTATTTGAACCTTTGATATCTTCTACAATATTCACTCGCACATCTGCGCATTGTTTAACCCCTTAACGACATGTGACGTACTATGACCGTCACAGTCCTTGAAATACTTAATACGGTCATAGTACGTCACATACTTTTTACTTACAGCGCTCTACAGGGAGCGCTGCAAGTAAAAATAGGGCCTGAAATTGACCGCTCCAAGATCGGAGCGATCTCTATCAGGCCCCATAGTGATGCGCCGATACACGCAACAGGTCATGTGTACCGGCGCGCGTCAGCGTGGATCAAAGCGGTCCTTATGGGACGGAAACGTCCCAGGACCGCTGGTCGCTAAGGGGTTAAACTATGCACGTAATTGAGGGTGGTTTTTTTGGGGGGGCATATCATTAATATTGCTCTTTCTTTTAAAGGTGAATGGAAGAAGGAAGAAGAAAAAAGACTAAACAGGAGAAGAAAGAAGATGGAGAGAAAGAAGAGAGAAGATAGAAGAAGAAGATTAGCGGAAAAAACAAGAAGGAAGATTGAAGAAGACAGACAGTGGATGACAGGAAAGTGTAACACATCTGGGTGTTAGACTGGCATTAGGGGTAATATTGTTGCACTTTACTGTTAGGGGTAGTGAAGGGTTAGTGTTTGGGAGGGTGACTGTATTTGAGCTATTTGTCGGTGCATGACAATGTCTCAGGCACTGATCGCTAGCTTTTCTCCTTTGATGTTCCCATTATTGCCGCTATTTAGCGACATTTTGGGAACTTAACACACAAAAATGGATGTTTGGCCTCGAGTCCTTTTCTGTGGCCTAACGTCTATTGTGCTTTCAGCTGGTAGGGCAATTGAATACCGACTTAGACATTTGTTGTTGTTTTTTTTTTATTGCCTACCATAATAGTATTTTCATTACTGCCACAATTGTATCCTCTTTATTGCCTACCATGATTGTATAACATTCAGTGCCTACCACAATTGTATCATCTTTATTACCTATCGCAGCTGTATTCTCTTCATTGCCTATCATGATTGTATAATCTTTATTACCTACCACTATGTATCATCTTTATTGCCTACCATGACTGTATCATCACTATTACCTATTGCACTTGTATCATCTTTATTGCCTACCATGACTGTATCATCTTCATTGCCTGCCACAATAGTATCATCTTTATACCTACCACTATTGTATTATCTTTATTACCTATCACAATTGTATCATCTTTATTGCCTACCGTGACTGTATCATCTTTATTACCTATCACAATTGTATCATCTTTATTAAAAACCACAATTGTATCCTCTTTATTGCCTACCGTGACTGTATCCTTTTTATTACTTGCCACAATTGTATCCTCTTTATTGCCTACCATGACTGTATCATCTTCATTGCCTGCCACAATAGTATCATCTTTATACCTACCACTATTGTATCATCTTTATTACCTATCACAATTGTATCATCTTTATTGCCTACCATGACTGTATCATCTTTATTACCTATCACAATTGTATCATCTTTATTGATTACCAGTATTGGATCCTCCTTCCTGCCTACAATGATTCTTGCATTAGCTAACAAGCTATTTTTTATTCTACTAGCGACTTTTTTAACTCGTAACCAACTTTAGCAGTATTATCCCCTATAAACTGAGACTGACCCCTTACTTTTTCCCATTTATTATTTTCTTCCATTTTTATACCATCCCCCCATGTCCTAGTCTAAGATCTCCTCTGATTTGTGACAAAACGTGGATTTATTTCTTAATGTTTCGGTCCCAGTATGGGTATTTATAATGATAAGAGTTTTAACTCTTTGTGTCCCAGAGGGGCATGCAATGCATTGCTCTGAAATGTGTTGCATACCACTCTGGCACTTCAAGAGTTAAACTTGATCTGAAAAAGTAATCAAAACAAAATGAACTGAAGGGGGAATCGGTGTGACATGAGCATGTGATGAAATGGAAAGCAAATGTGAGGAGTATACCGGTAATGGCCAGAAGATGGCACTCTATAAAGAAGGAAGGGGTGACTACACAGTCCCTATATCTATAATAGCAAAGTGGCGTGACTCCATGGTAAACCATCTGCACCATGGGGGAATAAGGTGACCACACGTCCCGGAATGCCTGGGACTGTCCCTTATTGGGGGTCTGTGTCCCGAGTCCTGGGTCACCCCCACCGGGACAACAAAGAGTCCCGGAATTGAGCAACAAACTCCAGTCTAGCCAGCCAATGAAATGCATTTGCTATATGGTCCTCATTGGCTGGCTGGACTGGTGCGTTGGAGACAGCTGGGATGGCGTGGGTATGCTGGCGCTGCAAGTGAGACCCACGGCTGAGGCTCCCACCGGCGCTGACCATCTTTCTGAGGCTGACACAGAGTAAGAGTTCCCACTGGGAGCCTCAGCCGTGGGATTAGGGTGACCACATGTCCCGGAATGGCAGAAAGGAAATGTGGTTACCCTATGGGGAAAACCTAAAAATCGTCATTGATTTAATACCTTGAACGACACTGAGGTCTCCATGTACTGGGAAGAAATGCGTTGGAGACCTATCTTGCTTTCAAGGGGTTATCAGCTCCATTTAAATCAATGGAGATTTGGGTAGTTTTTGTTTGCCCCCTTAAAATGTAGTTGGTTTGCTCCAGAATTGCAGCACTGTTTACATACATACGGGACAGTGACACTTATGCACTATGAAGAACCAGCAATACTGGAGTAAACCAACTGAACTATAGGGGAGACAAGTAAAAATGCTCTTATTCCTATCGATGTGAATGGGGTTTAACCCTTAGAGAGCTAGAGAAATCTTCAACACATTCCTTCACAATGCATTCTAGATCTCTCTAGCATTCAAGGGGTTAAAAGCTCCATTTAAAGTGGAACTTTCAACTTCATTCAAGTTTGCATATTTGTAAACTGCATAAAAACTGACTATGAGTCATGTTAGATAAAAGTCCAGCATATGTACAGTTTGGAGATATTCATACTTTTATTACTGGGCAAAGTGAAAGTGACCATTTCCTGGTACTGCACAGAGCTTCATTAGCAAATGAAACATCATTGAAACTTTCATTAGCATATGGCACATCCCTAAACCTTCAGTATCATATGATACATCACTAAAAAGGCTTAATTAGCATATAAAATGCCACTGGTAGCATACAGCAATTAGCATACATTAAAGAAGCAGTAAACTTTTTTTATGAAAACACATATTTTATAGATCGTTTCCTGCTGAATAAAACAAGGTCACTCCCATTGCTGTCAGATGTTTTATTCAAAAATTATAGCAATTCAAATAATCAGGAAGTTAATTTACTGTGTTTACTTCCTGATAGTTATAACTGACAGGAAGTTAATTTACTGTGATTACTTCCTGATAGTTCTAACTGACAGGAAGTGACTCAGCAGTTTCTATCACATTCCATGGAGAACTGTATATCACTGACTTTCTTGACTTTCCTCTCCATTAGAATCTAACAGGAAAAACTAATTAGAATTTGACCACTAGAGAGCACTGCTAATGTAAAAAAACATGGGTTTAAACTGTAATAACTCTGGAAATATGAATTTCTTGGCAGTGGGAGTACCCTTATTTTACTCAATAGGAAAATCCCTACAATATATATTTTTTCATAAAAAAAGGTTTACTGCTCCTTTAACATACGGTAACAAGCGTGAATAACTACATTCGCTGGTCCTTTGGCTAACATGACACATAGGCAGTTTTTAATGAAGTTTTCCAATAGGCAAGGTTGAATTAAGGTGAAAGTTCCACCTTAAATACATTTTTGCTTGGTGCAGTCACATTGACCCAGAAATGATCCAGTTTCTTAGTACAGTGGCCTCATCATGGGTAGATTTCCCAACAGACAGAGTAAGAAATTGCCTAGAGTGACATATTTTGAGTGGAGGAACCTAAACTGTGCTGGGCACATCCACATTCTAAACTGTGCTGGGCACATCCACATTCTGAATTGTAAGTGTGGTGAGGGAAATCTCAAGGTCCCTGTACCAGTTTTATTTCAATTTCCAGGCTATTATTTAAAGGGATAGTAATACTTTATTATTACTATCCCCCATATTGTACATATTTGCCAGATAAATTAATAGCCCCCAGGTACATCTCTCAGACCTTTATGGATTGAGAGATAACCGAAGGCAAAGTTCCCCCCTCCCTCCCCCTTCCCTGAAGTCAGCGTTGTACTGACTGCAGGGATATCCGGTCTGACTTTCATCAGGCGGCTCTGCAGCAGAGCCACAATCACGTTAGTGACTAAGAATTATTTCACTGAAATGGTCTTCTACATGTGCTTGCAAACCAAGCACAAACCAAGCACACGTAGAAGACCGTTTCAGTGAAATAATTCTTTGTCACTAATGCGATCTCGGCTCAGCTGCAGAGCCGCATGATGAAAGACAGACCGGAAATCCCTACAATCAGCACAACGCTAACTTCAGGGAAGGGGGAGGGACGGGTTAACGTTGCCTTTGGTTATCTCTCAAACCATAAAGGTCTGAGAGATGTACCTGGGGGCTATTAACTTATTTTACAAACATGTACAATATGGGGGATAGTAATAATAAAGTATTACTATCCCTTTAATCTCTTGGATGCTAGCAAGATCTCCAAACCATTACAGACCAATGCGTTGGCGATCTCTCTATCACCAAGGGGTTAAGTCTTTTTTTGTTCTTGCTTACTATATGCCAAAGGTATTTTCTCTGAATGGGACTGGGAGCAGAATCATGTGACGTGTGGAGGTGTGGTCATGGGCGCCTAGGTTGCCTTGCCTAGGGGCACCTGGAATATAAACCTGGCTCTGAACCGCGTTGTTACAACATAATATAAAACAACCAATGAATAAACTTTTGATAGAAAATAATTGAAATATTAATATAGCAGACCAGGAGCAATGAGTAAGTCAGTAGGGACTGAAAACTGCATATCGGATTGCATAATACATGCAAAAAAATATATATTTGAGGAAATGCCCAGGGTAGACAGAGCAGAGGAATACTATCAAAGTTTCATTTGCTTTTTTAACCAATCAGATTGCAGGAAAAGCAGTCGTGATGTGCACAGAAAACTCAGGTTCACTTCAGACATCAGTCAAACAGGTTCCTGATAGGTCTTTTGTCTGAACAAGGTAGGAGAGCTGCTCTGGTGGGTTAGTAGACAGGCAGGACTGCTGGACAACAAGTATTGGATACATATTTAGCAACCAAGGCATAACTTATATGTAACATTCACCACATACACAGGTTCTCAGTATACACAGGTGTATAGGATACAACCTAGTCTTACACCCAATTACCCCTCTACGGCTTCAATATCAAGGCCTAGAACTGTTTGAGTGTGAAACAGATAAATGACACTGTTTTACTCTGGACGTTCTAAGACTCTGTCTCTCAACTGCATTCAGTGTTTGCCTCAGGATTACTGAGTCACTGAGGAGTTCACATGATATCAAGTACAGCTACTGTGTCTGAGAACATAGCAATCGCCACCTACTGGTAGGAGGTTAAAACAGCAGCAAAAGAACTATACACAATGCAGTCATGGGATTTTCAATAGTAACAATAAAAAAATGCTTAATAATTCTTCTGCAGACTATATTACTTTGGGGTACAATGAGTTTAATACACATTTAATAGTCAGAGTACCACAATCTCCCCCACAAAATTAAATGTCAACAGACATTTCCTCTTCTTGAAGACTAACACATTAGATCTGTATAATATAAGAACTGACTGTTTTAAGAAGTTGTGTTTTTTAACAAAACATCAATATATACATATACATATAGTCAAAGGAATAAATCCTAATCCTGGTAGTTACACTTCTTACTATCTACCAAGGGTTATGGATTAAGCTCATGGTGCACTTTAAGCGTAGACCATAATAATTTTGCTATTGCAATGTTTAGTTCTCAGTAGAGGATTGAAGAACAATTGTTCACCATTTTCTTTTCATTCCACATTACTGTAATCAGACTCAATTTTACGGCCTACAGTTACTCTTAGTCTGATACAACCATACTATTACTTTCAAACATTTAACATAATATCTCTTCAAAAATGATTAAACTTTGACAACACTGTTACCAGTCAGTATACTCTGATGTCTATAACAGTAGTATTTCACTTTCAAGAGTCTAGTTGTCACTTTAATAAGCGGTCTGGAAGTCCATTGTGTTCCATGGTCTCCAAAAGCTTGAACTACAATGGGTAGTGTGAATGTTCTTCACAGGTGCTTCTCTTTGTATCACAGAAGGTTGCCCTAGGGTTTCATAAGTCAACATTCTTGGTTGGCGTCTCTCTCTGTGGATGTGATCTAGGTAATTGTACAGGATTTTCTTGTTCATCATCAGAAGACCGTTCCACTTCAAGTGCTGGTTGGTGAACTTGATCTTCACATTCACTATGTCTGTCACCTTGTAAATCTTTATCAACCCATATCGGTACCTCTATATCAGCTGGGGTTGATATTCATTTGGCTGTTGGGTGACTTTGTCGGGAGATAAGATAAGACACAGTGATAACAGGAGACCATGTACTGTATATCTCCCGCATAAAAATTAAATTTGAGATCTTGCACACAAACTAGATATGACACACTTTTGCACAGTGAACAGAATTGATCAAAAGAATTACTCATATTCGCGAAACAATATATGTAACTTTATTTAAAGCTAAATAAAATGTAATATATAGAGAACGTAACAGTAATCAGTGAATTGGGAAACAGAGACATGCAAACTTTGACTCAGTAATATATATATATCAAACAGTAGTTCTAAACTTATATATATATATATATATATATATATATATATATATATGGCATGAGAAAATATAATTCGATAGGATATATCAGATAACTGCACAAGTAACACACAAGCACTTATAGGGTAAAACTGTATATGGATATAGATATCCAGAGGTATAAGTTAGCAATGTTTGAATCCAGCAGTAGTGAGGTTAATAATTCCTACAATTTAGATAATACAATAGGTGGCAGTGTAACAACACATGCCCCACCCTGATGTACTAATGCAATTAAGTGGCAGGGAACTTGTCACCTGAGTTATGCTCAATAGGACACAGATCAAGTGACAAACCTTGATAACCACGATGCACAATATTACAAGAAATATAGCACTCTATCTGAAAGACATAAGGTCCCAGATATACAAAAGAAATATATAACTATACTAGCAGTTTGGGACGGCGTTGCCCGTCATGTTATGCAGGAAATGTTTCTTTTTTTTTAAATAAATGTTATGATAGTGAATTATAGCGTAGGGTGTACGTGTCAGAAAGGTACACACAGTGATAGACAGAGACACATGCAACACACACATATACACACACATGCACTGACAACACAAACAGTGACACACAGCTGCAAATCAGAACATAAATACATACAGTGTGAGCAGTGTAAGTAACATACCTCCCAACATTTCATATGGCCAAAGAGGGACACTTGTGTTTTCGGTGGTGTTACTGGGGGCGTGGCTGGTGGTGTATTTTAGAGAATTTTTAACCCTTTGAGTGCCAGGGGGTAAGCAATGCATTGCATCCCCTCTGGCATTGAAATGGTTAAGTTACTCTTTCTGTAAGTGAATGATTTAGAAGAAGATGAAAGTATTTTTTTTACACAGACTAATTTAACAGATATATACAGAAGGTTATTCCCACATTACTGTGGGTTTTATTGATGTGGAGCAATCTGATACACTGGTATATACACCACACAATGTGATCTCCTAAATAGAGGAGCAGAGGGATTTGGGTGTCAAACAGGGACTGTCCCTCCTATACTGTATAGTGCCAGTCCTTATACACAGACACATGCAGACTGTATACTATACAGCAGAGGTTCTCAGCCCATGCCCTCAGTGGCCACTAACAGGCCAGGACTTAGGAATTTCACTGCTAGAACACAAGTGTGTTGATCAGAGGCTCAGTCATATTGATTAACTCACCTGTGCTCTTAAAAGGAAATTCTAAAATCCTGGCCTGTTAATAGCCACTGAGGGCACAGATTGAGAACCACTGCTATACAGTGCCAGACCATTGTAGAGAATTTTTAACCCTTTGAGTGCCAGGGGGTAAGCAATGCATTGCATCTCCTCTGGCACTGAAATGGTTAAGTTACTCTTTCTGTAAGTGAATGATTTAGAAGAAGATGAA
The DNA here is from genome assembly GCA_037306005.1 of Rhinophrynus dorsalis. Taxonomy (NCBI): domain Eukaryota; kingdom Metazoa; phylum Chordata; class Amphibia; order Anura; family Rhinophrynidae; genus Rhinophrynus; species Rhinophrynus dorsalis. The sequence goes on along the minus strand of CM074719.1, from coordinate 624,086,723 downwards.
AGTATTTTTTTACACAGACTAATTTAACAGATATATACAGAAGTTTATACCCACATTACCGTGGGTTTTACTGATGTGGAGCAATCTGATACACTTGTACATTAGGCTGACCAGACCTCACCTTTAACCAGTGACACATATGAAAAATGCATACTGCAGGGCTGCTTTGATTTTGGTGCACTCCTGAAATATGCTTATTTCCTATGTGTCCCCGGTTAAAGGTGAGGTCTGGTCAGCCTACTGTATATACACCACACCGTGTGATCTCCTAAATAGAGGAGCAGAGGGATTTGGGTGTCAAACAGGGACTGTCCCTCCTATACTGTATAGTGCCAGTCCTTATACACAGACTGTATACTATACAATGCCAGACCATATATAAATAGTTTGTCATACATGCTATACAGTGAGCTATGTACAGCATGGAGATGATTGCAGGAACTGGCACCTCTACTTACAGACAGACTGACAAACAACCTGCTCTCTTTCTCTCTCTTTGTGCAATATATAAATACAGTCACATCCATGTCTCTGCCATTTACCAGCTCAGCTGAAGCCTTGCTCTGCACTGCCTGATCACCTCTCTGCCGTTGTTTCCACTTTCTCAGCAAGCCAGTATCCTCCTGCTGATTGTTTAGAAATCAGCTCACTTGTAGTAATTAGCAGAGCTGTGTAGGCTCAAAGACAGGGAATGAAGAAGCTGCATAATACAGATTGGACCATGGCCTTCCAGCTGTAGCTTGAACATTGTTCCCATCATCCTCAGCGTGCGTGTGTGTATATGTGTGTATGTGTCTGCTAGTGTGTGTGTGGGAGGGCATGTGCATGTGTCTGTGGTGTAGGAGTGTGCGGCAGCCATTTTTTTTTTCAGCCTTAGATAGTGGTGGGCGGGCTGGATAGTGGGGGCAGGCCAAAAATCACACTCCCACAGAATCACCCAATGGCAGCAGTAATCCTTTTTACTGCCGCCCCTGGGTGTGTTTTGCCAGGCACAAAGTCTTCTTTTATATATATAGATGGCTGCTGGTTTCAATTTATGCAGACCTCTGGAGGAGCACAGAATGATGCAATACATTTCCTGGTAAAAATATGCATTACCACATTATAATTTTAGCAAAAGAAAATAAGGTATGGGTAACAACACAATGATAATATATATGAGTTATATATCAAATCGTATAAACTCTGAAAGATTATAATGACAAATTTATGTCTGAACACATCTATCAGCACAAGGGGTTAACCAGAGTTATAGGCGGAAGAGATCAACCAATTACACACTCCAAGATTTTTGTCCCATCAAGATTTTCACAGATGTGATTATCTCAACGATACAACCTACGCTAGACATCACAAGCAGATAAAACAAAGTAGAACAGGATCAACCAAAGTGCCAATTCCACAATTAAAGACACAGAAAGATATAGAACATTGAGAAATAGTGCACAATGACTCTCAGAGGATATAACTGTGAGTTCTCTATGCCCGTCTGTAGTGATAACAATTGTAACTCACTACAACCTGGCACAGACACCTGCACGCAATATAAACAATTGGCTCCTCCGGTATCGGTTTATTAGCTAATCTGTAACTTCCAATGATCTAAAATTTCTATCAATCTGGTCCTTACCCTATATCAATGTGAATTAACTGTATAATTTCCAGAAAGTTATACTAAACTTTACAGCCAAATAGCTACTGAATTTCTTTCTCAGTAGGCTGGCCAGTTCTTACTGGGAAGAAAATATAATATAATCCCAGAATTTACTGGGATATGATAACCTTGGAGATTTATACAGTGTAGAGATAATGACGAAGTTATACTTTACCAATCACAAATAGGGTGTGGTCTTAGGCACGGCATGGTTCAGCGAATCTCAGGAACCAGGAAATTTGGCAACCCTCCGGAGACTCCTCTCCAAGACCCAAAACAATGTTTATTTGACCCAAAGCCCCCTTTTACGGAAGGATATGCTTATTATTCTCTCATAAGTCATCCGTCAGAGAATTAGCATATAAAGATAATATTCATTAGTAAATATATATAAAATGTATTTGAAACATAAATCCATCACGTCTCCAGGTGTCAGTATAATACCAAAATGTGGATAGCGTCTTAAAACTACATTAAATGAAAAAAAAAATGTTTTTCTCTCAAACAATAGAAGCCTCAAACACTATCGCTGTGAAGGATGTGTCCGGAATTTCTTATTTCAAAACATAGTTGCAGTTTAGCTACATTAACCGGCTAAGGGAAGTGAAATCCTTCCGTCCCAACAGATAGCTCTTTACAAAAATGTATTCATGAGAAAGACTAAGATTTCTCTTTCTATAATATATGTTTAAAGATACAGTCTCGTATATACACATACAAAATGGCCACTGAACAGGTTCTTAGCCATTTCTTTACAGAAAGAGCAGATTCTCTGACAACTTGGGGTTGGAAAACTCTAGCTTTCTGGTTTAGGATTGAGTCTTCATTTCTAGAATTCTTCTCTACAAGAGGCTTGAATCTAAATACTAGTTGGTAATCTTCTTCTGAGTCACTATCCAGGTTACATTGAGGCTGTGTATTTTGTTTTACTTTCTTTTTGTTCTTCAGGGAATCCTTTCTCTTTGATTTTGGTTGGTCTGCGGTCTTCTCAGCTTCTTCCAGTGGTCATGTGACATTAATACATTTCTGGGAATTAATCTTCTTCTACCTTCTCCATTTTCTGGTCTGACTTCGTAGACAGGGCTTTCTTTGCTTTTTCTGTGCACAACTTTGTGAACTTTATCTTCCCAATAGGATCAAATTTTTCCAGGTCCTCCTCTTTCAGTTAAGTTGCGAACAAGCACTCGACCACCAGGTTGTAAATCATTCCCATGCATTTTCCTGTCATACTGTACTTTTCCTCTTGTTGCTTCTTTGTTGGCTGTTTTGGATGCAATGTGCTATGCTTCACTCATCCTCTTTTGCCAGTCTGTTAGGTGGTCTTGATACTTTTCTTGTTTTCCTTCAACAGTGCGATTGAACAGAAGGTCAATAGGAAATCTTGGGGATGTCCCAAACAGTAGGTAATATGGTGAGTATCCTGTAGCCTCACTGCGTGTGCAATTATAGGCATGAACAACTTTCCCCAATTAGTTCTTCCAGTCTGTCTTCTCTTTTTCTGTTAGAGTTCTCAACATGGATAGCAGTGTCCTGTTGAACCTTTCAACTTGGCCATTTTCTTGAGGGTGATATGGTGTTGTATGAGAGCCACAGACTCTCAAGAGTTATTTCAGCCTTTAAACATCTGATTCTCAAACTCTTTTCCCATATCATGGGAACCCAAACTTGAGTGCAAAATCATTAAAGATCTTCTCAGCTACAGTCTTGGTGGCTTTGTTCTTTGTGGCATAGGCCTGTGCAAACCGGGTGTAGTGATCCATGACTATTAGGATGTATTCATATCCTTGCTTACATGTCTCCAAATATAGGATGTCAATGGATACTATTTCAAATGGATAGGTTGTGGTAATGGTAGTCAACGGTGCTCTAGTTGGCTTATTGGGCTTCTTCTTCTTAAGGTATTCACAGACTCTGGTCACAAAGTGTTCAACATCCTTCTGCATATGTTGCCAGTAGAATCTGTCTCTAATTATAGTGAGTGTCCTTTCAACACCGAGGTGTCCCATTTCTTGGTGTAATTCTTTGAATACAAGTGGGTGGTACTCTTTAGGCAGAATCAGTTGATCTTGTTCCAGTGTTTTCCTGTGTAACACTACATTTTTGTTCACATACAGTTTTGTCCATTGTTTCAGTAATGACCGGACATCTGGGTGCTCTGTCTTCTGGACACTGATTCTTTAACTTGTATCTCAGAACTCTTCCAATGATAGGGTCTCTTTCTTGGGACTTTCAAATCTGCTCCATAGTCAGGGATCTAGTAGCTGTACTAGAGGGTGCATCTTGTACAAGTTCCAGTGCACTTGCGAAGACTGTTCCTATTCCTTGTGATGGTTCTTCCAACTCTGCCGATATTCCCAGGATTGAAGAGCTGATGATATCCCATTTGATTTCTTCAGTACATTGATTCATGTAGTCATTTATCTCTAACGGCATTCAGGATAGACCATTTGCATCCGCATTTGACTTCTCCGGTGGCGTCAGTGTTCTGGAGCCATATGCAATCACTACCATCTTTCCTCCTTGCCTTTGGTATAAGACTGCTCCAAGACCTTACTGTGATGCGTCACAGTATAACACGAAAAGCTGTGTGAAATCTGCATATCCCAGCACAGGTGGTTTCAACAAATAGTTGATGAGCTGGTTTGGAATTTCTTGATGGCTATTCGTCCAACTAATAGGTCTGCGGGACGGTAGATGTCCTTCTGCTTGGTTGTTCGTCCCTTCTTCTATGCTTGGGGAATTTCCTCTTTTACTGATGCTGTGTCTTTCCCATTTAGCTCATATGGGGCCAGAGATAGCAGCTCATATAAGGGCTTGGCAATTCTGGAGAAGTTTGGAATGTAAGATCGGTAGTATGAGAGAAATCCCAACATCTTTCTCAAATCTCCTATTGTTTCAGGGTTTTTTTCTTTCAATTTCTGTACTGGTGCAATCACAGCTGGATTCATCGTGTAACCATCTCCTGAGACCATCTTTCCCAGAAATCTCACTTTTCTCTTGAATAGTTTGCACTTCCGAGGAGTTAATTTGACACCATGTTGCTGATACCGTTGTAAGACAGTCTGAATATGCTTCAAGTGATCTTCGAACATACTGCTATGAACAAGATTGTCATCCAAGTAAGGTTGGCAGATAACATCGCTCAGACCTGAAAGACAATCTTCCATACTCCTTTGGAACTCGACAGGAGCTGCGCTGAGCCCAAATGGGATACGGACCCACTGATAAGGTCCCCATGGAGTGATGAGGGTAGTTAGTGGATGACTTTCGATGTCCAGGAATCCCTGATGATAGGCCTTCCCTTGGTCAAGAACAGACAACCATGAGCTGCCACGTAAGGAGTCCAACATGTCCTGTATTCTTGGGATTGGATGGCGATCAGGCACTGACTTTCTGTTCAATTCCCTGTGGTCACAACAGAGCCTCAGACTTCCATCCTTCTTCTGGACACAGACCACAGGTAAAGAGTATGATGATCTTGACTGAGTTATCCAAGTCTTCTGGACAGGTATGGTATCTTTAAGAGTGATGTGCATGTTGAGAGATGGGATGCAACCAATATCATCATCATCGAAGGCAAAAGCATGACATTCTTCCTTCAACACTTGTCTTACTGCTTGTTACTGAGTCTTGCTTAAGTTGTCCACATTTACCGGAGGATGCCACTTCTGGTTAGTTCTACCACTGCTGATAGCCCACTTCTTTACATCACCTCTGGTGGCTTCAGCCCATTGTTAGAGTGGCGGCTTGTTTGTTAACGTTGTAACTCTTGGTCACTGACTGGTCGCAATGCTGCTGTATACACTGCTTTTACAGTTTTGGAGGTGACCCAGGAGGCAACGTTGGTCTAATGAGATATCATGCTTGGTGGTATTTGCAATAGGGATGGGTACATAAATTGGACATCCCTTGCAAACAGCTACTACCACTTCACTGATGGCCAAACCTTCTGGTAAAGGGCACAGTTCTGATGGAAGAAAGATCATCTCTTGGCCTTTGGTTCTTACTCCCACATGGACACGAGCATGTATAGCGGTAATCTGGTCTGCGGGTAGGACTATTTTATTCTGCCCTGTTCTCACAATACCTTGATCATAATTTTCAGCTGAAGTCTGTAGGAGTTTCAGCATGGTTTCAGCTGTCTTTGCTGTTACTGAAAATGCGGTGCTCATCATCTGTGTAACCCTGGCTGATGTTCCTTCTACCGTCTTCTCTTGACTGACTAATTCTTCAATTACATTGAATCCAATAATTGAATCTTCCGCTACTTTAAGGTCACTTGAGGCTAAGGGCTCGATTCAAATGTTGGCGTCGGCAGAAAAAACTGGCAACGCTGGTTTTAACGTCAACTGAGCAATGCAAATGTTCCACTAGTAAGAAGCGACGCCAGTTCTGAAACACACATCGCCAGAACAGCAAGATCTCACCCATAGAGGATAATGTACAAGCGAAGCCAAAAGCCATTCAAATGTTGGAGTTAGGTCTAACGCGAGTTAAATTGCAACATTTCTCTCCAGAAATCTAATGCCTATTTTTTTTGGAGAACAGCAAAGGAGGCAGAGTAAAAAGTCCATGTCGATAGTTCTGAACAGCATTCTCTGTGCTTTTCCCTACCCAGCCAATAGGGGAACACAGAGATGGCTTTCAGCACCATGGACAGCTTTGAATGCCATAGGGATGTGCACTGCTCACTGCTGTGGCATTCAAAGGGTTACAATAATGAAAAGTAGTACACCAAGCACTACACAATGCCCCCCTTTGACCCCCCCCCCTTAGTATGTCACATATATTGCGCATATGTGACATACTAACCCCATCCACCTCATGTACTTCCATGTAGTGGACAAATCTGTCTTTTATTCCACAATTAACCCTTTGAGTACCAGAGAGGTATGAAAGCATTGCTTAGCATGTTTCCTACCCCTCTGGTACCCAAAGGGTTAATAGGCAATGTATGGACTACATACCTTGCCTGTATATATGTGTGTGTGTGTGTGTGTGTGTGTGTGTGTGTGTGTGTGTGTGTGTTTTAAACTTTTTTTTTATTAAAAGACTATTATTACACATAGTTTAAATTAGATCTCATTAATTTTTAATGCCCTACCTCCTGTGTCCCATTGCTATTAGTACTAATAGCAATGGGACACAGGAGGTAGAACATTATAAATGGATGTGATCTCAGTTAAAATACAACTGAGGGAGCAGGCTGCCCTGTGACTGCAGCGCTTCCCTCAGCTTCAGTCATAAAAGTGCCATTGCTTCGGGTGGCTGTGAAGCCCGCAGCATAAGAAAAGGCTGGGCACAAGAGAGGCATTGGAGGAAGCGGGAGGAGGGCTTGTATTTGCTGCCCGCTTCCTCCGATACCTCTCCTCTCCTCACGCGTTGGCATTGTGCCCGGCTGCCTGGCGTCCCACGTTGTACAATTCGTCCCTTCTCACAAGCATTGTCGAAGGTGCATTTTGATGCCCCCCCCGGACACAACACCCCCGACCTTGCCTCAATCCCCTGCCCCGCCCACATATTCACCTCCACACTCTCCCCACCTCCACATTGCCCCTTCCACAATGCTCCCTTCACCTCCACATTGCCCCTTCCACAATGCTCCCTTCATCTCCATATTGCCCCTTCCACAATGCCCTTTCCACAATGCTCCCTTCATCTCCACATTGCTCCTTCCACAATGCCCCCTTATCTCCACTATGCCCCCTTCATCTCCACATTGACCCTTCCACAATGCTCCCTTCATCTCCCCAATGCCCCCTTATCTCCACAATGCCCCTTCATCCCCTACCTTGAGTCCTTGGTGGTCTAGCGGTATGCCATAATTTAGAGCTCTGTGCCTCCTTCGGCACAGAACTGAAGCTCCCGCATGCTGCGCTCAGTAATACAGAGCGCTGGGAGATGATGTCATCTCCCAGCGCTCTGTATTACTACAGAGCCTGGGTCACATAGATGCCACAAGGGAGTGCTTGGTAGTGTAAATCAGCGCTCCCTCGCGGCAGATCTATATATTTAAAAAAAATAAAAAATCTCAGCTTCCCCCTTTTCGTCGCTCCTCCGTTGCGGCGCCCTAAGTCAGCTGCCTGTCCTGCCTTAATGGTAGCGCCGGCCCTGGATATCAAGCACAGTTACTGCGTCTGAGAACATAACAATCGCCACCTGCTGGTAGGAGGTTAAAACAGCAGCAAAAGAACTATAGACAATGCAGTCATGGGATTTTCAATACTAACAATAAAAAAATGCTTAATACTGCTTCTGCAGACTATATTCTCTTGGGGTACAATGAGTTTAATACCCATTTAATACTCAGAGTGCCACATATGCCACAAAGGTCTCCAATGCATTTCTTCAATATAAGAGAGAGAGAAAGAGAGAGAATTGAGGGAACATGAGATAGAGAGAGTGAGAAGACTGTGAGAGAGAGAAGGAAAGGGAGATATTCGGGAAACGCAAGAGAGGGAGAAGAGGAGATTGAGAGATAAGGGGAAAGAGAAATAGAGAATGAGAGACGAGGAGGCATCCATTAGTTCTGATGCCTAGAAAGCTGTAGTCCACTGAACACCTACCATACTCAGGTGAGTGACCCAGATAGGACCTGTTATGAATCATGTTTGAAGGTAAGTGAATATGCTTTGGTTTCTTTTTTTATTTTGGACATGTGACCTGACCCTGTCTGCTACTTGATTGGTTAAAATCGAAATGACATGCAAAACAAAATGTGACTTGGAGAGGCCTGTTTAGTTTGATTATGGAAATAACACATGTGATTGGTCGATTCCTTGTTCTAACTTACATATACATGCACTACAATTAAGCATTCTGTTAGTTCTGTGCAGGTTATTGCTAGATACCATCTGAGGAGGCACAAGTCCCAGGCCTCATCAAGGGTGCAATTCTTTGCTGATCTCCATAATTGTAGTGGTGCAGTGCGGCTGAGCTACTGGCTAACAATGCCTTAGGTGGGTCCAAGCACCAGGCCTTTACCAGTGCTTGGTTGTGTGCTGGCAGGAACCAGGCCCGGACTGGCCATCGGGCGTACTGGGCATTTGCCGTGTGGGTGGGACCGGGGCCGGTCCGGGCGTTTAAAAAAAATGAATCATTAAACGAGTTTGGGCCGTCTTTCACTTTCTGAAAGACGGCCACCTCGTTACAAGCTTCCTGGTGGGCGGGAAATCAATGTGCTGATGTGCAGCGCACCGCATGTGATTATAAGCTCCGCCCACGATCACCGTCGCCCAACAGCCCAACCCTGCGACAGTCAGTGTCAGTGAAGGCCGCCTGCCGCTGCTGAGGACTTCAACGTCCCTAATATCCAAGCAGCTAAAAGTTGTTTAGGGTAGGGTGACCACATTCTCATTCTGCCATTCAGGGACACTGTGGAGACATGAGCAGCAGAGTATCTGTCCTCAGATCTAGTGTAACTATGCAGGAGGGGTCACTTGACATCAGTGCGTAACCTGCTGTCTTCAGCATACCATACTGGAGGGAGAACTACCTATTATTGACTGCTGGCTGAGAAAAGTGATGCCGTATGTGGGCTACAAGAAAATGCACATCACAACCAAAGCCTTAGACTAATATTACACTACAACAAAATTGCACTGTAGCTCCTGTTTGATGTCAGGATCAAGGCTCAGCTCTCTCTCGAGTATTTAGAGGTCTGTCTGGAAGCCATTTTCTTGTTGCCCAGCAGAGGCATCACTTCCTGTCACAGTACACAATGGGCAGTTCTCCTTTTAATGTTTAGAGCTCTGTCTGGAAACCATTTTCTTGTAGCCCAGCAGAGACATCACTTCCTGTCACAGTAGGAAATGGGCAGATCTCTTTCTAGTGTATAGACCTCTGTGCTCTGCAGTCTTCATTCTGGAACTTTGTATTGTCCCAGAAGGGGGCTGCCCTGGACAAGGGACACACAGTTAAAGGGATAGTAATACTTTGTTTTATCTTTATTTTATTTTGTAGGCATTAAAAAAACATGAAGAGCGAAGTCTTATCTCTCAAACCTTTATGGTAGATATTCACAAGCAAAGTTTCCCCTACCGCCCCTTTTACCTAGTGTAAGCCATCTCTTCTCAGATGTGGAATGCAGTCCATAGACCAGACAGATAACAGCAGGGGACAATCTTCTTCCTATGAGAACAATGAAAGCCCTGCCCCCTTGACAAGTGTTTCAGATTTTTCCCTTATCTTAAATGAAGATTGTCCCTCTCTGCAGTCTACCTGGGCACCTCCCTTCTGATCTGGCTGAGCAGTGTTACATCAGTAAAAGGGGCGGGAGGGGAATATTTTGTCATTTAATTACTCTTGTACTACAACTCTGACAGTATTGAAATAACACTCTCCAAAGTCCAAATACTATGATGATTAATTAGAGCTGCTTTTATTATGAAACATTCCTATCCCTTTAAAATCAGGGACTGTCCTGGGAAATCAGGGATACGTGGTCACCGTAGTTTAGGGAGTAGTAAATTTGAAGTCTTCAATAGGGTGACCACATTTCCGTCCTGCCATTCCGGGACGTGGCCACCCTACAAAAGCCTCTTCATCGCCACATTGCCCCTTGATGCCCTACCTTGAGTCCCTGGTGGTCTAGCGGCGTGGAAAGTGCTCTGTGCCTCCTCCGGCACAGAGCTGAAGCTCCCGCACACTGTGCTCAGTAATGCAGAGCGCTGGGAGATGATGTCATCTGCCAGCGCTCTGTATTACTAGAGCGCTTGCCTCCAGATCAGGCTCAGCTGCATTGCCGCCCTGGATGTCAGCCTGCAAGCGGTGTGTCATATCATGGACGCCGCGAGGGAGCGCTGGTTTATGCTACCAAGCGATCCCTTGCGGCGTCCATGATGTGACACACCGCTTGCAGGCTGACATCCAGGGCGGCTTGGCTTCATTCCGGGACACTTCATTGTCCCAGTTGGAGATGACCCGGGACGCGGGACATAGCCCTGAAATAAGGGACAATCCCGGACATTCCGGGACCCGTGGTCACCCTAGTCTTCAACAGCTTGGGTGACAAAGGATGGATGCTTCTGATTTATGTGCCTGGTACACAGACATTATGGTGTAGGACATCTTGGTACCACCAAGCTAACATTTGCCAGCCTTTCTTTGAAGATAACATGGCCATTGTCAGATTTCCCAAAAGGCAGAGTAGGCAGCTGCCTAGAGTGCCAAATTTTGAGTGGAGCAAAAGCATTGGCGATCTCTCAAAGAACCATGGGTTTAAAGTTTTCTTTTGTGTTTGCTTATTATACACTAGTGGTGTTTTCTGTGCCAGGAAATAGCGGATGGGCCTGAGGGCATGGTCATGTGATGAATGAGGGTGTGGCACTGGTTGAACTTAAAGGGATAATAATGTCAACAAAATAAATTGATATACGATTGTTCAATAACAATTTTTATAATGCATAGTATCTTTTTAAAATCCTTTACCTTCATATTCTTTTTGAAAATCGAGTTAAAAGTTCCCTGAGATCCGAAAGTCAGTCCGGACGGATCTCAATGACTGACAATATTTTGTCAGTTTGAGGAAAACCTCGCTCCCCTTCATTAAAGGTTTTCCTTATACAGAGACACACAATATTGTCCCTCATTATTGTGATCCGTGCTGTCAAGCGACCAGCTTTCTGATCTGAGGGAAGACTGCAGGACGTGATGGATCATGGCGGGAGGGGGAAACTTTTAAATGTATTTTCAAGAAGAATATGAAGGTAACGGAATTTAAAAAGATACCATTCATTATAAAAATGTTGAGCTGTCGTACAACTAATTTTTTTACATTACTATCCCTTTAAGGGTGCCTCGAGTGCCTAGGTGCACCTGGGATGTAAATCTCGCTATGACCGTGGCACAAATCCATGCATTCCTCTAAGAGTGGTGAACATCAATCTTAGACTTAGAGCACAATCTCCATACATGCTTGCGGAACATTTCTTCTCTCATCCCATAAATTAACGGACTAATGATCCTTGGTAGGAACATGAACAGGAAGAAATTGATTAAGCGTATGAAGGGAATATAATTTGATAAATAAGTCTCAGTCAGTGTTGCAGTAAAAGAACTCATGCATAAAAGGAGCTGGACAGCGTGAAGCATGACCGTTTTTGCAGCTTTTAAGGCAGAAGATTTACCTGAGCCAATTTTCCGAGCAACCAACATAACCCCGACATACGTGTACAGGATTATCAGAGCCACAATGACAAAACTAGTAATATCGGTGATGTATCTTATAGTAGACTGCACCCGGCTCATTTCTTGTGATGTCCAGTAGCACATCGCATTGACAGCGAATCCATTCTTCTCAAATAAGTAACCTATCGTAGCAAACTCAATACAAATAGGGATTATTGCCACAGACCATACCGCTAAAATAGATATGTTACTTCTCTGGCTGGTGCACACCTCTGCATGTCTTAGCGGGTGGCAAATGGCTATGTAGCGTTCCAGGGACATTACAGCCAGATTTAGTGGAGTAACTGAAAATGACATTTTTGAGAAGATGATCATGATCCAGCAGACAGGAATAGGTATGTTAATACTGTATGTAGCGCTAGCAAACTGAAGCAATGTAACAAATAGATTCAGTGTATCATTAATAAACATGTGGACAAAGAGGACATAGCGAGCTGTCTCTCGGATTTGAGAATTAGTAAAATAAACAGTCAGCATAACGGTGATGAAGTAGAGGAAGAAGCAGAAAAAGATTAGCATAATGATTAGAAAAGCTGTCCTCACGATCTCGGAAGTCTTGTTATAGACTTGTGCTTGGGTCATATTGCGATACAGCTCGGTGGAGCTGGCCATGGATTAATCACTCCGGTCCTTATTGGATAATTTGTTTTATACTTGAAGCTAAAATGAAGAATACATATTGTTAGTGCAAAACATGCCTAGAAAACAGTTTAATTGGTGTCAATATACTGAAAGAAATGTAATGTAAGGCAGCAGTAGCCACCACAAACAAAAGGTGCATTTAATTTTGATGAGTGGAACAAGGCTGGGGTATCAAACAGAGTATGTGTGGATCTGTGACTAGAAGTGGAATAAGGACGCATGTTTGTCTGTTACAGACTGCAGTGCCAGTTTGTGGTGCCCTGTTATCAACAGTGAAACACACCATGCTGGTTCCAGTGGAAGTCACAGACCCACACATACATTGTCTGACACCCCAGCCTTGTTCCACTGGTAGTCACAGACCCACACATACATTGTCTGACACCCCAGCCTTGTTCCACTGGTAGTCACAGACCCATACATACACTGTCTGACACACCAGCCTTGTTCCACTGGTAGTCACAGAACCACACATACACTGTCTGACACCCCAGCCTTGTTCCACTGGTAGTCACAGACCCACACATACACTGTCTGACACCCCAGCCTTGTTCCACTGGTAGTCACAGAACCAAACATACACTGCCTGATACCCCAGCCTTGTTCCACTGGTAGTCACAGAACCACACATACACTGTCTGATACCCCAGCCTTGTTCTACTGGTAGTCACAGAACCACACATACACTGTCTGACACCCCAGCCTTGTTGCACTGGTAATCACAGACCCACACATACACTGTCTGACACCCCACCCTTGTTCCACTGATAGTCACAGACCCACACATACACTGTCTGACACCCCAGCCTTGTTCCACTGGTAGTCACAGACCCACACATACACTGTCTGTCACCCCAGCCTTGTTCCACTGGTAGTCACAGACCCACACATACACTGTCTGACACCCCAGCCTTGTTCTACTGGTAGTCACAGACCCACACATACACTGTCTGACACCCCAGCCTTGTTCCACTGGTAGTCGCAGACCCAAACATTCACTGTCTGACACCCCAGTCTTGTTCCACTGGTAGTCACAGACCTACACATACACTGTCTGACACCCCAGCCTTGTTCCACTGGTAGTCACAGACCCACACATACACTGTCTGACACACCAGCCTTGTTCCACTGGTAGTCACAGACCCACACATACACTGTCTGACACCCCAGCCTTGTTCCACTGGTAGTCGCAGACCCAAACATTCACTGTCTGACACCCCAGTCTTGTTCCACTGGTAGTCACAGACCTACACATACACTGTCTGACACACCAGCCTTGTTCCACTGGTAGTCGCAGACCCACACATACACTGTCTGACACCTCAGCCTTGTTCCACTGGTAGTCATAGACCCACACATACACTGTCTGACACCCCAGCCTTGTTCCACTGGTAATCACAGACCCACACATACACTGTCTGACACCCCAGCCTTGTTCTACTGGTAGTCACAGACCCACACATACACTGTCTGACACCCCAGCCTTGTTCCACTGGTAGTCACAGAACCACACATACACTGTCTGACACCCCAGCCTTGTTCCACGGGTAGTCATAGACCCACACATACACTGACACCCCAGCCTTGTTCCACTGGTAGTCACAGAACCACACATACACTGTCTGACACCCCAGTCTTGTTCTACTGGTAGTCACAGACCCACACATACACTGTCTGACACCCCAGCCTTGTTCCACTGGTAGTCACAGAACCACACATACACTGTCTGACACCCCCAGCCTTGTTCCACGGGTAGTCGCAGACCCACACATACACTGTCTGACACCTCAGCCTTGTTCCACTGGTAGTCATAGACCCACACATACACTGTCTGACACCCCAGCCTTGTTCTACTGGTAGTCACAGACCCACACATACACTGTCTGACACCCCAGCTTTGTTCCACTGGTAGTCACAGACCCACACATACACATACACACACACCCACAGATACACACATCCTCACAAAAATGAGGAAGCCTGGAGCAGGCAGGACTCAGTAGATAAATATATATGACTTTACTTAGATTAGAGTTAAACTACAAAACTGAGGAAGCCTGGAGCAGGCAGGACTCATAGACATACGAATTTTCTTAGATTAGAGTTAGACTTCAAAACTGAGGACACCAGCAACACTGGAGATGTAGGCAGCAGCAAACCGCAAAACACTGGAGCAGGCAGGACTCAGTCATTAGATGGATACAGCAACTGAGGAAGACTGGTGCGAGGCAGACTCAGGATGACAGCAACACTGGAGTTATAGCCAGCAGAAAACCGCACATTGGAGCAGGCAGGACCCAGTAAATAGATACCGCAGAGCCAGACTGAACAACCTGTATAGTGGGACAACAATGTAGACTTTAAATTCCCCCTTGAATCCCACAAAGTCAGGGGGGTGTCCTCTGCCCAACAAACCACTGTCCTAGAGCTGGGTAAGCTGGAGCGCTCAGAATATTATGTTACTATGGTACTTTTTTCTTCTAATCTGCATCAAACCTGAGAGCAGGGTAACCCAGCTTTGGCAGGTTGACTTTTAAAAAAGTAATTTGCTCCATGAGCTGGGGGGCCAATTGAGAGCGCTGGGTACTAAGTATATTTCCAGTAACAGAAAATACCCGCTCACTCTGGACAGTAGTTGGGCAGCAAGAAAGCAACTCCTGGGCTACCAGGGACAAAGTAGGCCACACAGCCCTCTTTTTATCCCATAAAGTCAAGGAATCTGTACTTGGGGGCAAAGAAGGTTCCACAAGGTAAGTCTTAACCTCAAACTCAGCACTTTTTCTACTGACTGGGAGCTGTTTGCTTTGTCCGAAGCATAATCTGTTCATTGCCTCAACATAAAAAGCAGCAGCTGCTCCACTGGAACAAGATGAAGTGCTGCTGGCGCTGCTACTGATAGGTCCTGGAAGACCACCACACTCCTCCAGCTCATCTGCAGAATCTTCTCCTGCCTCGTGTGAATGCATCCTGTTTTCCCTTTGCCTCCCACGCACCCTCGCTATCAGTTGTTCCCTCCAGGCAGTGAGTGAATTGGAACGAAAGTGCCATCTTGCCTTTGATTTGTGGATCACACATTGTGGTAAGCATTAACTCAGGACAACTGTCCATGCGCTCTTCCATGCGCCAAGTCAGTTCCTTCTTCAGCCTCATTAGGGCAGCAACATCAGGAAGTATATTACCATCAGCACCAGGCAAGCGTTCCCTATGGGCAAGGAAATTGTCCAATTTTAAGGAGAGGTGCGTGAAGAGGGGAATGACGTCTACCAGGCTAGCGTTCTCTTTGCTCAAAATTTCCGTCAAAGTACGGAAAGGCGTAAGGACTGTCACTACTTGTTCCATCAGGGCCCAGTCAGACCTGCCCAGTGTTCTGTTACTGCCAATGAAATGGTGACATGATATTATGGGAATTGCCTTTTTCTGCTCCAGGATATGATCTAGCATATCTAAGGTGGAGTTCCACCTGGTCCCAACATCTTGTTTTAGGCGGTGCTCTGGGAGGTCTGCCTTTTTCTGTTCCTCCCTGAGGAGCTGGCTATCTTTGACGCTCCGATGGAAGTGGCCAGAAATTTGCCATCATGACTCCAGAAGTGCTGGCAACCTTCCAGTGTTACTGCCATCCTCTAGAGCAGCCTTCACCACTAGATGCAGGACATGCACTGAGCAGCGCACACCCACAAATCTGCTATCTCAGAGAGCCTTGATTATGTTAGCTGCACCATCAGTAGCCACAAACCCCACTTCCGCCTGTGTGCCTGCCTTCTCCCCTAGCCACTGTGCCATTGTGTTGTGCAGTGCTTTGTGAATGTTATCTGAGGTGTGCTACTGATCCAATGCCTCAGCATGGAGGAGGAAAGAGCGGTGCCCTGCCTGCTTGGCTACTGCACCCAAACTTGTTGTTGCTGTCGGTATGTCTTGCAACACATTAGGCTGCCACCAATGCGCCGTCAACGACAGGAAGCCATGCTGGCCACTCGGAGCACTCCATAAGTCAGTGGTAAAGTGCACTAACTGGCCAGCAGCCTTTCCTAGCAGGTCCTTCAAAAGCCCAACGCATGACCGTTATTTCTACTAAATGTGGTGCGGGATGGAATTTTATATTGGGGTGCGACAGTCTCCATAAGTTGATGGAAGGGCTCCCCGTCCACCGAATTAAAAGTAGCACCCCCAATGGCTATGAGCTGTGCAGTGAGGTGTGTGATTTTCCTGGCCTGCTGTCTGCACATCCCCTTGGAATGAAACCCACCAAAATCTTCAAGCGTGGCCTGTATTGTTTTTGGGATGGGCTGTGACTGTCTGCTGCTCTTACTGGGACCAGATGTGGCATGATCCCCCTGCCCTTTCTCCTGCTGCCTACTGGTTGTGGGTGTGATACTGGTATATGCCGTACTAGTAGTGCCACCTTCTGCACTTATCAACACCGACTTGTGGTAGTTGTTCAGGTGTTGGTCCATCCTGGAGGCGGTCAGACGACCCAACACCCGCCCACGGCTAACTTCCCTGCCACACAACTTACATTTTGCTAGCCGGCCATTGCCAAGTGCCACAAAATTGTCCCATGCTTTGGAGCGACGGATGACTCTGAAAGGCGGTGGAGAAGAAGAAACTGAGGTGACACTTTCTACATCTTCACATGCTGGAGCAACCTCACTTTTCTTTTTCTTTCTACGTACAGTTACAGGATTACCAGTAGACCTAAAGATGGCAGCAGGGATGTTGGGACTGGGATTGGAGGGGGACAGTGGAGTAACAGTGGTACTGGTGGTGGAGACACTAGCAGCTACTACCTGGCTGGGAGAATCAAATGGAACTGGGGAGGCAGGTGTTGATTTGTCAATAGAAGAGACAAGTGTAACTGGAGAAGCAGGAGGAGTACTATGGGAAGCAGGCGAAAAATTAAGCTCAGGGGAATAATCAAGGTCACTGGAAAAATCAAGCTCAGGGGACAAATCAAGCTTAGGAGGCTTTGATCCCTCAGATTCTTCTACCTCTTGAAGGTTTTGACAGGAAGCAAAATCATCATCAGCAGCAGATTTTGTGGAAACCTGCTCAATCCCCTCTTCCGCCTGGTGGCTACTGGGAAATGGTAAACTATCTCCCTCAATAACATTTTCTGGAGTAGATATGCTCTCAGTGGCAGTGACAGTAATGGCAGGAAAAATGTTATCTAAATACTACAATCATTTCCATGTTGGCTGCTTACACGAATGTGCGCTGCAAAAATCCTGCGTTGCTACTGCCCGCAATGCCAGACCACCAGTAGTGTTACAGATGCTAGGTGTCCCCAGCTTTATACAACTGGCTGTAGCAGAGGTGGTTACTAAACTGCCAGTGGCATTAGTCATTGTGAAGGTGGTTCTGGGGGGGTCATCACCAAACAGCTGACAAGACACAGGTGACGGCTGTTTCGTGGTCTTAGAGGAGGACCTGGACCTCTATACCCTGCTAGTAGAAGTAGAATAACCTGCAGTTCCCTTCTTGTTTTTATTTTTTTGTTTGGAGTGCTGCTGCTGAGTCTGACTAGTACTAGTACTCTTCTTTGCCTGCCTGCTGCTGCTAGCTCTGCTTGAACGCAACATCGCTGTGGTGGTGTTGGTGGTTGCTGGGTCACTGCAGCTGGTACCAGGACGAGAAACATCAGGTTGTTCACTAGGACTCAAATCCATTACAGATAGGTAGGTAGTGTACTATAATAATGTGACAATTTTACAACCTGGCCACACGACAACTGTCAGACTGGCTGTGTCACTCTGTATCACTCTACAAATTTGTCACACACGCTAATAAGTTGAATTTTAAAATTTAACACTGGAACGATGATGATTCCCCCTTGCGTTGGCAGTGAGCTGCTAGGCCTCCCAGTCCGTACACAGCTGTAAGATTGTGTCGCTCTACAAATTATTCAAATACACTCCTAAGTTGGATTTTGAATTTTTTAAACACTGATGAGTCTCCCTTGCGGTGGCAGTTAGACAGCAGGCCCCCCAGTCCCTACACAGCTCTGAGATGGTATCACTCTGCAAATTATTCACATACACTCCTATGTTGGATTTTGAATTTTTTAAACAATGATGGGTCCCCCTTGCGTTGACAGTAAGCTGCTAGAATACTGCCCAAGTGTTCCTCTTTAGGAGGGACAATCGCTCTTTTAGACCTAAATCCCTCTGTCCCTCTTTCCCACCCTGATGTACCTCTTTTTAGGAGATCAGACTGTGTGGTGTTTATATAAGTGTAGCATATTGCTCTACAGCAATAAAACTTACATTAATGTTTGTTTAAAGGTCAGTATATGTGTTTATAAATCAGTCTGTGTAAATAAAATTATTTGGTCTTGTTCTAAATCATTTATTAGGTTACACAAGGAGGTGTCAATAGGTCATGAAATAGCTTTAAAATTCCTGGTAATACCCTGCCTACCAGCCACACCCCCAAAACCACCCCCTAAAACACAAGTGTCCCTCTTTATCAATTTAAAATGTTGGGAGGTATGTGATAGGCCTCCCAGTCCCTACACAAGTGTGAGATTGTGTCACTGCAAATTATTGAAACAAACGCCTAAGTTGAATTTTCAGCTTTTACACAGGAACAAAGGTGACTCTCCCTTGCAGTGGTAATAACTGGGACTAATGCTGGCTGCCTGCCTATGCCTATCTACCTGCCTACGCAACAACTGAACAGTCTCTATCTGCTTCTTCTCTCTCCCAGCTCTAGCAACTCAATGCGCACTAACAGGAAATGCAGGAGCTGTCCGGGTGTCTGTGACATCATTAGTCCAACCCCCATCATGAAACAAAGAAGCTAATTGGACTAGAGAGGGACAGAAAGTACAAAGAAGCTAATTGGACTAGAGAGGGAGGGAAAGTAGCGAGCGCGGGGAGACCGTCATCCGAATATCCGAATCTTGTACCGAAATTCTGTCTCGGATTCAGATTCTTAAAACGAAAGGCTCTAAGATTTTCGACATATCCGAATGGCTCTGAATTAGCCATATTCCTCTGAAATCCAAAAGTGGACAAACCGAACTGCACAAGTCTAATAATCAACGACTTTCAGAGCATTGCACTGTATACCCCTGTGGGACTGTCACTTTGTAACAAAGAGGGGATTTTGAAAAGACATTCTAAAATCGCCCAAATTTATGTTAGTCTTTTTAATTTCAAACTATATTTTCCGAGATATTTGGTTTTATTTATGTGTCAGCTTATGCAGACGAGCAAGTACTTCCTGGTAATGTAGCGCTCTTTGGAATGTTTGGGTCTTCTAGGCATGCCTTGCACTAACTGGCAAATAAATCTGAATATCTTATAAACTATGGTTTTAAATAAAAAAATGCCTAATCCAAATTGAAAGCTTATTCAAAATCACCTAGTTGTTAACAAGTGACAATTTTGCTTTAAAGGGATAGTAATACTTGCAAATTACTAATCCCTATATTGTAGCTTTGTTAAAAAGAAACTTATTGCCCCCAGTGTCATCTCTCAAACCCTTATGGTTTGAGAGATGATGGCGCTCAAAGTTCCCCCCCTCCCTCCACCTTCCCTGACTGAACGCTGACTGCAGGGGGAGCTGTCGTACGACAGTCTTATGTGCATCAGGCGGCTCTGCAGCTGAGCCAAGATCACGTTTACAAAAAATAAATCTTTCACTGAAACGGTCTTCTACGTGTGCTTGGTTTGTGATTGGTTTGCATGCACACGTAGAAGACAGTTTTAGTGAAATATTTCTTTTTTATAAACGCAATCTCTGCAATGCTGCAGAGCCGCCTGATGCAAGTAATACCGGATATCCCTGCAGTCAGCGTTCAGTCAGGGAAGGGAGAGGGAGGGGGGAACTTTGAGCGCTATCATCTCTCAAACCATAAGGGTTTGAGAGATGACACTGGTGGCAATAAGTTTCTTTTTAACAAACCTACAATATGGGGATTAGTAATTTACAAGTATTACTATCCCTTTAACCCTTTGAGTGCCAGAGGGGTACAGAACTCATTTCTGTGCAATGCATTCTGTACCCCTTTGGCACTCAAAGGGTTAAGCTTCATCTTAAAAATAACTACAAGTTTAGGGCACTGAACTCCAGCCTAGGAGGCAATGAGCTGGATTCCACTGCAGATAATGTTATCAGTGTTTCCCCATACATACCTACAGGCATCTGCTACATAAAATCAGAGAGAGTATTTACCACCAGTTCCCACAGGTGCAGTGCTAACACCAAAAAGACATAGACAACGGTGAGACACAGTGTCAGGGACATTAAACTTACCATACTTATGGGACTGTTTCACACTCAGAGGGACAGAAAAATATGGAAGGATAAATTAATGTCCAGTTTAATACTTTAAATAATTGCCTGAAAAGATAAAGTTTTCTTTGCTGCTGTGGAGCAGTGGAGAAGGACTATAGCGTAAAATGAAGCCTCCGTGCTTGCCATAAAATTAATGTCCCATTATCATATTGTGGATTAGCCTTTACAACAGTCGTACTGTGAGTGCAAATACCTTTCACAATACCTGGCTGCAGTTTACGTCACACTCCTTTACCAATGACTGATCAAAGAACTTGGGTCTGGACTGAGCTTCCTTATCTGATTTATGTTCTAAACAATGCAATGCGTACTTGTATTTAAGAGATATTTTCATATGTATCTGTATAACATGCCTCAGGAAGAGACCTAAGAGGTCTTGAAAGCTTGCATCCTATATCTGCTTAGTTGGCCAATAAAGGTATGAACTTGACTATATTTGCTTCCTATATTTACTGCTAACAAGGTAGCAACTCTCATATTTTATCAGCATTTACCACCAGCATGGAATCCCACCCAATAAGAGATAATACTGCTTTTACTGAAAGGGAGGCAGACACATGGGGCTAATACACTCATATCACTTAACCTTTTGAGTACCAGGGATTGTATTTTGGACATCTCTCTTGGACTCAACATGATTAACTATTTTATTGCCAAAGAGGTGCCCAACACTTTGTAAAGCAATGTGTTGCACCGCGTCTGGCACTTAGAGAGTTAAAGGAACACTAATAATTGTCTATGTTAAACCCCCACTTACCTTAACCCTTTGAGTGCCAGAGTGGTACGGAATGCATTGGAAAGCAATGCATTCCGTACCACTCTGGCACTCAAAGGGTTAATCCGGACAGAAAATATGATTGGCCACAATGAATCGATCCAGTGTGTATTCGTTCTCCAAAATCAATCTTTAATTAGTATTGGACTGCATGTCCACAGAGGCAGACATATTTTTTTGTTGCTAGACTTCTGCATTCCAAACTGTTTTCACATAAGTTTTTGCTCCCTCCTAAGAAGCCTGTATTTGGAATTGTTTAGGCAGTGGTGTAACTAGAAGCCACCGGGCCCTGGTGCAAAAATTGCCATGGGCCCGGCGCCCCCCCCATCTTCACTTTGCCCCATGTCCATCTCCTACCTCCATCACGCGCTCCCGCGCGGTTCTCAGTAATGCAGAGCGCTGGGAGATGATGTCATCTCCTAGCGCTCTGCATTACTAGAGCGCCGGGAGATCAGCTGAGCTGCTGCGGGCTCGGGCTACGGGCGAGTTGCGATGGATTCGCAGGGGGTGGCAGGGCCCCTGGAGTGACGGGCCTGGTCACAGATGCGACCCCTGTTGTGTTTAGGGTTCTGGCCAAAAAAATCATGTCTGTCTTCATGGACACAAGATTCAATATCAATTAATGATTCATTTTGGGCAACCGAAACACAGAAAATGGACTGATAGTCAGGATTTTCTGCCTATCTTCAATGTGTTGCAAACCCCTCTGGCACTCAGTGGGTTAAAGCAGTGGTTCTCAGCTCCGGTCCTCAGGACCCACTAACAGGCCAGGATCTGATGATTTCCTTGTTAGAACACAGGTGAGTTAATCAGTGTGAATGAGCCTCTGATCACATTACTTCCTTGTTAGAGCACAGGTGAGTTAATCAATGTGAATGAGCCTCTGATCACATGATTTCCTTGTTAGAACTTAGGTGAGTTAATCAATGTGAATGAGCCTCTGATCACATGATTTCCTTGTTAGAGCACAGGTGAGTTAATCAATGTGAATGAGCCTCTGATCACATGATTTCCTTGTTAGAGCACAGGTGAGTTAATCAGTGTGAATGAGCCTCTGATCACATGATTTCCTTGTTAGAACACAGGTGAGTTAATCAATGTGAATGAGCCTCTGATCACATTACTTCCTTGTTAGAGCACAGGTGAGTTAATCAATGTGAATGAGCCTCTGATCACATGATTTCCTTGTTAGAACTTAGGTGAGTTAATCAATGTGAATGAGCCTCTGATCACATGATTTCCTTGTTAGAGCACAGGTGAGTTAATCAATGTGAATGAGCCTCTGATCACATGATTTCCTTGTTAGAGCACAGGTGAGTTAATCAGTGTGAATGAGCCTCTGATCACATGATTTCCTTGTTAGAACACAGGTGAGTCAATCAATGTGAATGAGCCTCTGATCAACACACCTGTGTTCTAGCAGAGAAATCCCTAAGTCCTGGCCTGTTAGTGGGTCCCGAGGACAGGAGTTGAGAACCACTGGGTTAAAGGGTTAAATTAGATAAGGAAATAGCCGGACAACCATGGTAAATTTGGTTCTTACCTGTTGTGGACGTCTATAGAGTGGACTCTTTATCTGAAACCAAAGCAAAGCAGTTCTGGAGCAAAGTATCTGCACTGTAGGGGGGAACTCAATATGCAAAGTGATTTAAATGGTGCTATTAACCCTATCAGTAGCTAGAGAGAGATCTGCAATGCATTGCGAAGCAGTACGTCGATAACCTCTTTATCAACAAACGGGTTAAAAGCTCCATTTAAATCAATGAGACATTTGGGAATTTGTAGTTGTCCCCTTTAGTGCAGTTGGGTTATCCCAGAATGTCTCTGCTTCTCTGTGTGTAACGTAAGGCTCATAGAATCTGATGGCAGATAAGGACCGATTGGAGCTATTCCCTATCAAGATAAAGAGCTCAAGGCTGTGTCATTTTGGGTCAATCCAACAGCATCATAGGGGGATATACCGTAAAATCTCAGGTATAATATGCACCTGTGTATAATACGCAGATGCATATTATGCCAAATACGCACCCTTGTTTTCCCCTTTACTGAAAAGATTTTGCAGGCTGGTAGATCCCTTTCCTCCCTCCCCCAGCGCTATCCGTTGCTAATATTAGACTTACTAGGTTAAAAGTAAGTCCCCGTTGAAGTCTTCATCTTTCGGTGTGTAAAGCATCAGTGCGGGCGGCATGCTTCCATTCGCCGCCCGCTTCCTTCAATGTCTTTCAGGTCCTTCCTCCTCCAACCAATGTCTTTCAGGTCCTTCTGCCTCCAGCCAATACTCTGTGAGGACCTCACAAGCCATTGGTTGGAGGAGGAAGGACCTGAAAGCCATTGAAGGAAGCGGGCGGTGAATGGAAGCATGCCGCCCGCACTGATGCTTTACACACCGAAAGATGAAGACTTCAGCGGGGACTTACTTTTAACCTAGTAAGTCTTACTGTAGCATCGGATAGCGCTGGGGGAGGGAAGGCATCTACCAGGTTTTATTTTTTTTTTTAATCAAAAACTCTTGTGTATAATACACCCCCCCACACTTCACATAAGGTGAAGTGGGGTAAAATTGTGCTTATTATACCCGAGATTTTACGGTATATAAAAAACCCACTCAAATGGCGATTTTAACTCTTTGAATGCTATAGAGGTCTCCAACGCATTGCAAAGCAACGGGAATGTTTATTTCTCTCCTAGGTGACAGGTGGTTTGCCCCAAAATGACTCCGGGGGGGAGATTCAATAAGTGGTGATAAACAGGTGATAAAGTGGAGATAACTTCTCCGGTTTATCACTTCTCCAATTCCTACGTAACTCTATGGAGCCTATTCACCAAGATGTCAAAAGATGAAGAAATCTTGCTGCATTGGTTCCATAGAATAACACAGGAACTGGAGAAGTGATATCACTGGAGAAGTTATCTCCTTTTTATCACCTCTTTATCACAGCTTAGTGAATCTCCCCTCAGATTCTCTTAGAACACCAACATCACTTGCTCCTTAGATTATCTAGAAATGTATCCCTGGAGTTGTTAACCCTATAAATGCATTGTGTAACTATGAGGGAGATTCACTAAGCTGTGATAAAGAGGTGATAAAGTGGAGATGACTTCTTCAGTGATATCACTTCTCCAGTTCCTATGTTATTCTATATAATATATGCATTAAGATCTCTGAGGTTGAAGAGATCTTAGTGCAAAGGCTCCATAGAATAACATAGGAACTGCCTCCCAAGTGTCCCTTTTTAGGAGGGACAGGCCCTCTTTGAGACCCAAATCCCTTTGTCCCTCTTTGACATCCTGATATCCCTGTGATTAGGAGATCAGTCTGTGTGGTGTGTATAGAAGTGTATCACCCTGGTGTCCCTGTGTTTAGGAGATCAGACTGTGTGGTGTGTATAGAAGTGTATCACCCTGGGGTCCCTGTGTTTAGGAGATCAGACTGTGTGGTGTGTATATAAGTGTATCACCCTGGGGTCCCTGTGTTTAGGAGATCAGACTGTGTGGTGTGTATAGAAGTGTATCACCCTGGGGTCCCTGTGTTTAGGAGATCAGACTGTGTGGTGTGTATAGAAGTGTATCACCCTGGGGTCCCTGTGTTTAGGAGATCAGACTGTGTGGTGTGTATAGAAGTGTATCACCCTGGGGTCCCTGTGTTTAGGAGATCAGACTGTGTGGTGTGTATAGAAGCGTGTCACCCTGGTGTCCCTGTGTTTAGGAGATCAGACTGTGTGGTGTGTATAGAAGTGTGTCACTCTGGTGTCCCTGTGTTTAGGAAATCAGACTGTGGTGTGTATATAAGTATATCACCCTGGTGTCCCTGTGTTTAGAAGATCAGACTGTGTGGTGTGTATAGAAGTGTATCACCCTGGTGTCCCTGTGTATAGGAGATCAGATTGTGTGGTGTGTATAGAAGTGTATCACCCTGGTGTCCCTGTGTTTAGGAGATCAGACTGTGTGGTGTGTATAGAAGTGTATCACCCTGGTGTCCCTGTGTTTAGGAGATCAGACTGTGTGGTGTGTATAGAAGTGTATCACCCTGGTGTCCCTGTGTTTAGGAGATCAGACTGTGTAGTGTGTGTATAGAAGTGTATCACCCTGGTGTCCCTGTGTTTAGGAGATCAGACTGTGTGGTGTGTGTATAGAAGTGTATCACCCTGGTGTCCCTGTGTTTAGGAGATCAGACTGCGTGGTGTGTGTATAGAAGTGTATCACCCTGGTGTCCCTGTGTTTAGGAGATCAGACTGCGTGGTGTGTGTATAGAAGTGTATCACCCTGGGGTCCCTGTTTTTAGGAGATCAGACTGTGTGGTGTGTGTATAGAAGTGTATCACCCTGGTGTCCCTGTGTTTAGGAGATCAGACTGTGTGGTGTGTGTATAGAAGTGTATCACCCTGGTGTCCCTGTGTTTAGGAGATCAGACTGCGTGGTGTGTATAGAAGTGTATCACCCCGGTGTCCCTGTGTTTAGGAGATCAGACTGTGTGGTGTGTGTGTATATAAGTGTATCACCCTGGTGTCCCTGTGTTTAGGAGATCAGACTGTGTGGTGTGTATAGAAGTGTATCACATTGCTCCACAGCAATAAAACTCACAGTAATCCTATGTTAAACTTCAGTAAATGTGTCTATAAATGAGTCTTTGTAAATAAAACACTTTGATGTTGCTCTAAATAATTCATTCAGTTACAAAAAGTGGTGTCAGTAGGCCTTGAAATAGCCTAAATATTATCGGTAATGTTCTGCCAACCAGCCAAGTCCCTAGCAATTTCACCTAAAATATAAGTGTCCCTCTTTGGCCATCTGAAATGTTGGGAGGCATGACTTTATCACCTCTTTATCATGCCTTAGTGTATCTCCCCCTATGTGTGTAAAACAGCACACACTGGATGTTAAATTCAGGTGAAAAAAGAAATCTGTTGTTTATTGAAGGTCATTATTAGGGTGGAGGGAAATATACTTAAACTGATACCTTTATTGGCTAACTAAGCAGATTTAGGATGCAAGCTTTCAAGACTTCTTAGGTCTCTTCCTCAGGAATGATAACATGTCTGAGAAAGAGACCTAAGAGGTCTTCAATGTTTGCATCCTAAATCTGCTTAGTTAGCCAATACAGGTATCAACCTGAATATAATTGCCGCCTGTATTTTTACATTTAACACAGTACCATCTCTCCCCTGTTATTGTTAGGGTGATCTCTTCCTCCTTACTCAATGTGATAGGTGTCAGGGATCAAGGTAATGTTGACCTTCAATAAATACATTTCTTTTTTTCACCTGCATTTAAAAGGATAGTAGTACTTACTGTGTTTAACCCTTTGAGTGCCAGAGGAGTACACAATGTATTGCTTTGCAATGCATTGCATACTTCTCTTGCACTCAAAAGGTTAAAAAATTATATATTTTAGGGTTTATCCTCATGAGTAAAACAAGGTATTCAAACATTATTGCAGCTCAAACTTGAATTTCTTAGGTGCAGCATCTCAATGGCCTGAATCTATACAGTGACGCTGTTTCTAAGCTAGGGCTCAAAATTTCCACTCTCCACTAGCCAATGGCGAGTGATAATTTAGCCCTGGCGAGTAGAAATTCAGCCCTGGTTGGTATGTTATGGCTTGCAGTGACGAGTAACTTTTCAGGTCTGGCTAGTAGCAAAGGACTTCAACTTTTAAACCCTGTAAAATCTACACCATCCTATGGAGGTTTATGGTCAGTTAACCAGAGCTGTCCATAGGATGGTGTAGCAACAGCGCCACTATAACATTTCAGGCCATTAAGATACTGCACCTAAAACGTTCAAGTTTAAGCTGCAATCACTTTAAAATAAAACACCTCTCTGTGGGGGGGTGCCCTTGTTTTACTCAAGAGGATCAATCCAACAATGCAGATTTTTTCACATGTTAAACGTTACTGTCCCTTTAAGGTCCAGTGCGTGCGGTTTTCCACACATAGCTGTGGAAAACAGCACGCACATATCACATGTCTTGTGATACACATATATATTTTATTCTAAGGTTTAAGTGATGCTGGTCCAGAGTAATTTTGGGACAAACCATCAGCTACGTAGAAGTGAACTAAACATACCCGTTGATTTTAAAGTGTTAGCAATGTCCAAAAAAAAGTTTTTTGCATTTAGAAGAGCTTAAAAAGCTGAGCTAAATGCAAAAAAACGTATCTCTCAAACCGCTATGGTTTAAGAGATACAGGCGTTCAGACACACGTTTTAGACCATTCCAATGAAGGATTTGTGGTAAGTAACGAGATCTCGGCACTTCTCAGTCGCCTCTATGTTGACCGACACGAATCTCCTGCTGTCAGCTTTACCGCTGTCAGTAGGAAACAGGGAACTTTAAACGCCTGTATCTCTTAAACCATAGCGGTTTGAGAGATACATTTTTTGCATTTAGCTCAGCTTTTTAAGCTCTTCTACATGCAAAAAAATTTTTTTTTTGGACATTACTAACACTTTAATGGGTATTTTTAACACTTTAAATGGTAGAAAAAGTCTAAAAAACATTTCAAAGCAATGTGTTAGAGACTTTTCTAGTATTCAAGGGGTTAAACTCCCCATTTGAATGTGGGGGATTTTTATGCGTCCATTACGGTTCTGTTGGTTTGTGCTAAAATCACTCCAATTCTGAGCGTAGTTATCAGAAATAAATAAATCTACCTATATATTCAGAAGAACAACCGCAATCACAGGACT
The DNA here is from genome assembly GCA_037306005.1 of Rhinophrynus dorsalis. Taxonomy (NCBI): domain Eukaryota; kingdom Metazoa; phylum Chordata; class Amphibia; order Anura; family Rhinophrynidae; genus Rhinophrynus; species Rhinophrynus dorsalis. The sequence continues at coordinate 624,058,477 of CM074719.1, read as the reverse complement.
TGATTGTTGAAAACACATTTAACCGTTTGAGTGCCAGAGAAGTATCCAACGCATTGCTTTCGCAATGCGTTGGATACTTCTCTGGCACTCAAATGGTTAAGCCATCTACTCTGTGAATGGGAAATGATCCATACTTACAGTGCAGCAGATCCCCCCCTCCCTCCAGGCAGCAGGCGTACACTGACAGCACGCACCTTGGCAGAATGGTCCTTTACACAACACTGAGCCTAACGTCAGACTTCGACTATTTATCTGTTTCTGTCTCCCTGCAGTATTGCACATCAGTAAACCTATGGGATGTAGACTGTCAGACGGCAGCTCAGTTATCTCCCAAGAGTTTCCTGACCCTATAGTGGCTCTCAAGTTAAACATGTACGGACTTTTCTATAAATCTCCCAAAAGCGAATTTCACCTCTGATATTTGCACGTTATTTTTTATACATGATTGCACTGATAAAAGACATTGTAGCCTCAACCGTGTGGCACTCACGCAATGCACTGGAAATTTCAAGGGGTTAAAAGATCCATTCACCTCAATGGAAATTTGGAAAAATGGTTGTTGTTCCCCATGGTGCAACTGATTTGCTCCAGAATTTCTCAATCTCTGTTTTTTAGTCAATCAGCTTCACTGTCTATCCAGTGGCTGAGACTGTATTAGCTATTAGTTATTAAAGGAATAGTATAATCTCTTTAGGAGATATCAGGGGTGAAAAACTCCCAAGTGTCCCTTTTTAGGAGATTTTAGGGTCCATACTTCCCAAGTGTTCCCCTTTAGGAGATATTATTAGTCCATATCTCCCAAGTATCGCTCTTTAGGAGATATTAGGGGTACATTCCTCCCAAGTGTCCCTCTTTAGGAGATATTAGGGGTCTATACCTCCCAATTGTCCCTCTTTAGGAGATATTAGGTGTCTGTACTTCCCAAGTGTCCCTCTTTAGGAGATATTAGAGGTCTATACCTCCCAAGTGTCCCTCTTTAGGAGATATTAGGGGTACATACCTCCCAAGTGTCCCTCTTTAGGAGATATTAGAGGTACATACCTCACAATTTTCCCTCTTTAGTAGATATTAGGGGTCTGTACCTCCCAAGTGTCCATCTTTATGAGATATTAGGGGTACATACCTCCCATGTATCCCTCTTTAGGAGCTATTAGGGGTACATACCTCCCATGTATCCCTCTTTAGGAGATATTAGGGGTACATACCTCCAAAGTTTCCCTCTTTAGGAGATATTAGGGGTCCATACCTCCCAAGTGTCCCTCTGCAGGAGATATTAGGGGTGCTTACCTCCCAAGTGCCCCTCTGTAACGGATCTGGAAAGGGACCACGTCGCCTTCCGCCGTCGTTCCTGGGTCTCTCCTTCTCGACGCAGATAAGCGCCGTCAGGTGCACCGGTTGGGGTATGGACGGTCACTGGAAACAGCCACAGGATCACTGGAAGCAAGGAAGCAGGGAAGTAGGGAAGAGTCCACGTCGCCGCCTGACAGTCCACGAAGTTAGGTCGCAGGAAACTGGCAGCAGGCGGTCGGCAATTCAGGATACTTGGCGCAGATGGGTATCAGAGTGGATACTTTAGACCATAAGCAATACAAGACTCCAGGACTCCTTGTTCACTCCAAAACAGAACTCTCTTTATTGAACCAAACCACACATATTTATACAGTTTCAAACCACACTAACTTGGAGCACAGTACAGGAGACTTAATTCAATCACAGTTCATCAATAGGACACAGCAAATGGTAGGGCAGAACACAATGGGGTAGTCACAGGGATAATTCAGTCACCACAAAGGGTGCAAGAACCAACAACAAATGATTCAGGGAAACATAATAGGGCAGACATGATTGGATTAATCACACAGCAGGGGGCCACAGGACAGTGCTCAATACAATGACTTGAGTAATTAAGCAAAAGGCTTGGGGGACTACAATACATATTGAAAGTAAACATGCTCAAACTCAAATGATTAACCCTTTGCAGGTCAGAAGAGTTTGCAGCACCCAAGCCTTGAATTGTTCTTGCCTCTGGTACAGCTGCCTATCCACATAAGGCTAGCCAAAGTCTCTTAGTCCAGGATAAGGGCCTGAGAGATCGTATGCCAGGGCACAAAGGAGTGTCCAATATCCATAATCCTTGGGCCCAGGGGTGAATAAATGCCATGCCCAGACAAGAGCTCCCAGTAACGGGTAGGATCCGTTACATTTCTCCCCCTTTTTTGTACCAAGCCAGCGGTTGCAATAGTAAATGCTGGCTTGGAGTTGTAAGAGAGAATTGCTGCTGTGAGCTCCTTGTCTGGACAGTTCATTAGTCTGGAGGCCTTGGTCCTAGGCCAGTCTCAAATGGGAAGCCCCTTGTCCTGGGCCAGGGAAACAATGAGCAGTCCTTTTGTCCTGGGCCTGTAGAAAACATGAGCCCCTTGTCCGGGCCTGGTAATAGAAACAAGTCCCTTGTCCTGAACCAGGGGTACAGTCTTGGTTCTTAATCCTGGGCCAGGGATATTGGTGCCTGTTGGCCCTGGCAATCAACAAATTGGGCGGCCTCTCCTGGGCTATGCTCCACTCAGAGCTGGAGTCCAATGTTCCTGGGTCTGGGGCCAGTGGCTCAGGGTCCAGAGCCAATCTATACGGGGAATCTCCCTGGGGCAACTGGGTCTCTGGATCCTGTGCATCAGAATGTGGGGAGAGGGGCATATCTCCCCCTTTTAGTTGGGCCATCGCCCCAGAGGAACAGGAGAGGATGTTTGTCCCACTCCCCTGTGCTGGGGCAACGTTCTGGGGCACATTCCCACCCCCCATGCAGAACTCAGGGAATTCAGGGGCCCCAGTAACATCCCTGTTGAGGACTGTGGTCCCTCTCACCAAGTCAGGGGCCAAAGGGGGACTGGTGGGGGGCGCCTTCTTGGGGCTGCTGGTGCACTTGCTCCCATTCACCAGCGTCAGGTCAAAACAAGGGGTAGTGTGCTCACACCTACACACCACAGCAGGGAATTCACAAGGGTTGATGGGGACCGCATTCCCACCCATCAGTTCATACAACATTTCCTCTGGCGGGCCAGTAGTACTGCTTTCTCCCAGCCTGCTGGGGTCCTCCTCTGGTAGGCCATCCTTAACAGTCCCTTTTCCTGCCTTGAGGGAGACCGCAGTCCCATCCCTCAAGGCTGCAGCATCCATGACCCTGGGGAGCACACACGGCTCTGCTCCCAAGGCATTCTCCAGCAAACCAGGGACCATCTTTTTAGGTCTGCTGGTGTGCTTGCTCCCACTCACCAGCATCAGGGCACAACAAGGGGTGGTGTGCTCACTCCTGCACACCACAGCAGGGGATTCACAAGGGTTAATGTGGACCGCATTCCCACCCATCAGTTCACAGTCCATATTTGTAGGAGGGCCAGCGGCACTATTTTCTCCCATCCCACTGGGGTCCTCCTCCTGTAAGCCATTACACATAGGCCTTTCTTCTGCCTTGAGGGAGACCGCAGTCCCATCCCTCAAGGTGGCATTACTTGTTATCCTGGGGTGCACGCACGGCTCTGCTCCCAGGGCATCTTCCACCCCCACCAGGGGCAACATCTTGAGGCTGCTGCTGGGTTCTCTCCCACCCACTACAACAGGGGCCTCAGGGGGACTGATGGGCTTGCTCCCACCCATCAGTTCACAGTCCATATCTTTAGGAGGGCCAGCGGCACTGTTTTCTCCCAGCCCACTGGGGTCCTCCTCCTGTAGGCCATTACACATAGGCCTTTCTTCTGCCTTGAGGGAGACCGCAGTCCCATCCCTCAAGGCGGCATCATCCATGGCCCTGGGGTGCACACACTGCTCCTCTCCCAGGGCATTCTCCAATAGAACAGGGGGCATCTTTCTGGGGCTTCTGGTGAGCTCTTCTCCCCTCACCCCAGCAGGGGGTTCACAGGGACTGATGGGCTCTCTCCCACCCATCAGTTGGGGCATACAATTGCTGCTGGTGGGGACCTGCGTCTCGTCCACCGCAGCTGGGAAAACAGGGGAAGGGGCAATATGCCTATCAGGGGAGACGTCCGTCCCATCCCCTGATGCAGAGGCATTCTCTTCACTGAGGGGGAACGAATTCCCACCCCTCAGCTCAGGCAACAAACAGACCAGGGGCAAAGGGGTATCAGGCAGGGCAACAGGGGCACTGGTGAGGAACGCATTCCCACTCACCAGTGTGGAGTGAACAGGGGCAGCTCCATCCAGGTCCTCAGCTTCACTGAGGCCCTCCTCAGATGAGTGACCCCCCCAGTTTTCTTCTTCCTCTAGGGCCTCCCGAATTTCTTGCACTAATTTGGCATACATGTATTCCACCTCACACTCCCAACTGACTGTGTCGCTCAAGTCCTCTTGCAAGCTCATGGGGACGTACCCCCCTAGCATATCTTCTCGTTTGGCCAAAAGCTCCAAGAAACGGTCGTTTTCTGGACTGCCAAAGTTCGAATCCCACAGATAAGCATCCCATACCAGCCCTTGGATCTTACATCGCAAGCGGGCCGGGGAGGAGGTTACTGGGAGCACGGGGCCATACTCTTGTTCAATGTGATTTACCAGCATCCAGTAGGCATCTTGCATCCGTAGCTCCTCTGTGATGCAACCACCCAGTTCTGGAATAAAGTCATTTACAATATCGCCCAGCCAGAAACTCCACTGAGACCGGATTAATTCAAAGCGATCCTCATATGACCCAAAAGCATCCTCCATATCTCACTTGATGCAACCGATGAATGAAGGAGAAATCCCACCGCTATGCCACCAATGTAACGGAAGCTGTGAAGGGACCACGTCGCCTTCCGCCGTCGTTCCTGGGTCTCTCCTTCTCGACGCAGATAAGCGCCGTCAGGTGCACCGGTTGGGGTATGGACGGTCACTGGAAACAGCCACAGGATCACTGGAAGCAAGGAAGCAGGGAAGTAGGGAAGAGTCCACGTCGCCGCCTGACAGTCCACGAAGTTAGGTCGCAGGAAACTGGCAGCAGGCGGTCGGCAATTCAGGATACTTGGCGCAGATGGGTATCAGAGTGGATACTTTAGACCATAAGCAATACAAGACTCCAGGACTCCTTGTTCACTCCAAAACAGAACTCTCTTTATTGAACCAAACCACACATATTTATACAGTTTCAAACCACACTAACTTGGAGCACAGTACAGGAGACTTAATTCAATCACAGTTCATCAATAGGACACAGCAAATGGTAGGGCAGAACACAGGGATAGTCACAGGGATAATTCAGTCACCACAAAGGGTGCAAGAACCAACAACAAATGATTCAGGGAAACATAATAGGGCAGACATGATTGGATTAATCACACAGCAGGGGGCCACAGGACAGTGCTCAATACAATGACTTGAGTAATTAAGCAAAAGGCTTGGGGGACTACAATACATATTGAAAGTAAACATGCTCAAACTCAAATGATTAACCCTTTGCAGGTCAGAAGAGTTTGCAGCACCCAAGCCTTGAATTGTTCTTGCCTCTGGTACAGCTGCCTATCCACATAAGGCTAGCCAAAGTCTCTTAGTCCAGGATAAGGGCTTGAGAGATCGTATGCCAGGGCACAAAGGAGTGTCCAATATCCATAATCCTTGGGCCCAGGGGTGAATAAATGCCATGCCCAGACAAGAGCTCCCCAGTAACGGGTAGGATCCGTTACACCCTCTTTAGGATATATTAGGGGTTCATACCTCCCCAGTGTCCCTCTTTAGGAGATATTAAGGCTCCATACCTCCCAAGTGTCCTCTTTAGAAGCTATTAGGGGGTCCATACCTTCCAAGTCTTCCTCTTTAGAAACTATTAGGGGGCCCATACCTCCCAAGTGTCCCTGTTTAGGAGATATCAAGGGTCCATACATCCCTAGTGTCCCTCTTTAGGAGATATTAGGGGTTCATACCTCCCCAGTCTCCCTCTTTAGGAATATTAGGGGTCCATACCTCCCAAGTGTCCATCTTTGGGAGATTTTGGGGGTCCATACCTCCCAAGTGTCCCTCTTTAGAATATATTAGGGCCCCATAACTCCCAATTGTCCCTCTTTAGGAGATATTAGGGGTACATACCTCCCAAGTGTCCCTCTTTAGGAGATATTAGGTGTCCATACCTCCCAAGTGTCCCTCTTCAGGAGTTATTAGGGGTACTTACCTCCCAAGTCTCTCTCTTTAGGACATATTAGGGGTCCATACCTTCCAAGTCTTCCTCTTTAGGAGATATTAGGAGTACATACCTCCCAAGTGTCCCTCTTTAGGAGATATTAGGGGTCCATACCTTCCAAGTCTTCCTCTTTAGGAGATATTAGGAGTACATACCTCCCAAGTGTTCCTCTTTAGGAGATATTAGGGGTCCATACCTCCCAAGTATCCCTCTTTAGGAGATATTAGGGGTCCATACCTTCCAAGTGTCCCTGTTTAGGAGATATTAAGGGTCCATACCTCCCAAGTGTTCCTCTTTAGGAGATATTAGGGGTACATACCTCCCAAGTGTCCATCTTTAGGAGATATTAGGGGTACATACCTCCCAAGTGTCCCTGTTTAGGAGATATTAGGGGTCCATACCTCCCAAGTGTCCCTCTTTAGGAGATATTAGGGGTCCATACCTCCCAAGTGTCCCTGTTTAGGAGATATTAGGGGCCCATACCTCCCAAGTGTCCCTCTTTAGGAGATATTAGGGGCCCATACCTCCCAAGTGTCCCTCTTTAGGAGATATTAGGGGTCCATACCTCCCAAGTGTCCCTGTTTAGGAGATATTAGGGGTGAATAACTCCCAAGTGTCCCTTTTTAGGATATGTTATGGGTCTATACCTCCCATTTGGTTAATTCCGAGAGCGTGCGCTGAAAGCGCCTTGAGTCCCACTGGGAGAAAGGCGCTATATAAATACTAGTTATTATTATTATTATTATTATTAAGTGTCCCTGTTTAGGAGATATTAAGGGTGAATAACTCCCAAGTCTCCCTTCTTAGGAGATATTAGGGTCCATACCTCCCAAGTGTTCCCCTTTAGGAGATATTATGAGTCCATATCTACCAAGTGTCCCTCTTTAGGCTATATTATGGGTCCATACCTCCCAAGTGTCCCCCTCTAGGAGATATTAGGGCTCTATACATCCCAATTGTCCCTCTTTAGGAGATACCATGGGTCCATATCTCCCAAGTGTCCCTCTTTAGGAGTTGTTAGGGGTGCATACCTCCCAAGTGTCCCCTTTAGGAGATATTAGGGGTCTATACCTCCCAAGTCATCCTTTTTAGGATATATTAGGGGTGAATAACTCCCAAGTGTCCCTCTTAGATATTAGAGGTACATACCTCCCAAGTGTCCGTCTTTAGGAGATATTAGGGGTACATACCTCCCACGTTTCCCTCTTTAGGAGATATTAGGGGTCCATTCCTCTCAAGTGGCCCTCTTTAGGAGATATTAGAGGTATATACCTCCCAAGTGTCCCTCTTTAGGAGATATTAGGGGTACATACCTCCCAAGTGTCCCTGTTTAGGAGATATTAGGGGTACATACCTTCCAAGTTTCCCTCTTTAGGAGATATTAGGGGTACATACCTCCCATGTATCCCTCTTTAGGATATATTAGGGGTACATACCTACCAAGTGCCCCTCTTTAGGATATATTAGGGGTTCATACCTCCCCAGTGTCCCTCTTTAGGAGATATTAGGGCTCCATACCTCCAAAGTGTCCTCTTTAGAAGCTATTAGGGAGTCCATACCTCCCAAGTGTCCCTGTTTTGGAGATATCAAGGGTCCATACATCCCGTGTCCCCCTTTAGGAGATATTAGGGGTTCATAACTCCTCAGTCTCCCTCTTTAGGAATATTAGGGGTCCATACCTCCCAAGTGTCCATCTTTAGGAGATATTGGGGGTCCATACTTCCCAAGTGTCCCTCTTTAGGAGATATTAGGGGCCCATATCCCCCCAAGTGTCCATCGTTAGGAAATATTGGGGGTACATACCTCCCAAGTGTCCCTCTTTAAGAGATATAGGGGACTGTACCTTCCAAGTGTATCTCTTTAGGAGATATTAGGGGTCCATACCTCCCAAGTGTCCCTCTTTAGGAGATATTAGGGGTACATACCTCCCAAGTGTTCCCCATTAGGACATATTATGAGTCCATATCTCCCAAGTGTCCTTCTTTAGGATATATTATGGGTCCATACCTCCCAAGTGTCCCTCTCTAGGAGATATTAGGGCTCTATACCTCCCAAGTGTCTCTCTTTAGGAGATATTAGGGGTCAATACCTCCCAAGTGTCCCTCTTTAGAATATATTAGGGGTACATACCTCCCAAGTGTCCCTCTCTAGGAGATATTAGGGCTCTATACCTCCCAAGTGTCTCTCTTTAGGAGATATTAGGGGTCAATACCTCCCAAGTGTCCCTCTTTAGAATATATTAGGGGTACATACCTCCCAAGTGTCCCTCTTTAGGAGATATTAGGGGTCCATAGTTCCCAAGTGTCCCTCTTTAGGAGATATTAGGGGTCTGTACCTCCCAAGTGTCCTTTTTAGGAGATATTAGCGATCCATCCCTCCCAAGTATCCATCTTTAGGAGATATTGGGGGTCCGTACCTCCAAAGTGTCCCTCTTTAGGAGATATTGGGGGTCCATACCTCCCAAGTGTCCCTCTTTAGGAGATATTAGGGGTACATACCTCCCAAGTGTCCCTCTTTAGGAGATATTAGGGGTCTGTACCTCCCAAGTATCCCTCTTTAGGAGATATTAGGGGTCCATACCTGCCAAGTGTCCCTGTTTAGGAGATTTTAGGGGCCCATGCCTCCCAGGCATCCCTCTTTAGGAGATATTAGGGGTCCATACCTCCCAAGTGTCCTCTTTAGGAGGAACAGTCTCTCTTTGAGACCAAAATCCCTCTTTACCCTGGTTTCCCTGTGTTTAGGAGATAGTCTGTGTGATGTATAAATAAGTGTGTCACCCTGGTGTCCCTGTATTTAGGATATCAGACTGTATGGTGTGTATATAAGTGTATCACCCTGGTGTCCCTGTGTTTAGGAGATCAGACTGGGTGGTGCGTATATAAGTGTATCAACCTGGTGTCCCTGTGTTTAGGAGATCAGTCTGTGTGGTGTGTATAGACGTGTATCACCCTGGTGTCCCTGTGTTTAGGAGATCGGACTGTGTGGTGTGTATAGAAGTGTATCTCCCCGGTGTCCCTGTGTTTAGGAGATCAGACTGTGTGGTGTGTATATAAGTGTATCACCCCGGTGTCCCTGTGTTTAGGAGATCAGTCTGTGTGATGTGTATAGAAGTGTATCACCCTGGTGTCCCTGTGTTTAGGAGATCAGACTGTGTGGGGTGTATATAAGTGTATCGCCCTGGTGTCCCTGTGTTTAGGAGATCAGACTGTGTGGTGTGTGTATATAAGTATATCACTCTGGTGTCCCTGTGTTTAGGAGATCAGACTGTGTGCTGTGTGTATATAAGTGTATCGCCCTGGTGTCCCTGTGTTCAGGAGATCAGACTGTGTGGTGTGTGTATATAAGTGTATCGCCCTGGTGTCCCTGTGTGTAGGAGATCAGACTGTGTGGTGTGTATATAAGTGTATCACTCTGATGTCCCTGTGTTTAGGAGATCAGACTGTGTGGTGTGTATATAAGTGTATCACCCTGGTGTCCCTGTGTTTAGGAGATCAGACTGTGTGGTGTGTATAGAAGTGTATCACCCTGATGTCCCTGTGTTTAAGAGATCAGACTGTGTGGTGTGTATATAAGTGTATCACCCTGGTGTACCTGTGTTTAGGAGATCAGACGGTGTGGTGTGTATATAAGTGTATCACCCCGGTGTCCCTGTGTTTAGGAGATCAGACTGTGTGGTGTGTATAGAAGTGATTCACCCTGGTGTCCCTGTGTTTAGGAGATCAGACTGTGTGGTGTGTGTATATAAGTGTATCGCCCTGGTGTCCCTGTGTGTAGGAGATCAGACTGTGTGGTGTGTATATAAGTGTATCACTCTGATGTCCCTGTGTTTAGGAGATCAGACTGTGTGGTGTGTTTATAAGTGTATCATCCTGGTGACCCTGTGTTTAGGAGATCAGACTGTGTGGTGTGTATAGAAGTGTATCACCCTGATGTCCCTGTGTTTAAGAGATCAGACTGTGTAGTGTGTATATAAGTGTATCACCCTGGTGTCCCTGTGTTTAGGAGATCAGACTGTGTGGTGTGTATATAAATGTATCACCCCGGTGTCACTGTGTTTAGGAGATCAGACTGTGGGGTGTGTATAGAAGTGTTTCACCCTGGTGTCCCTGTGTTTAGGAGATCAGACAGTGTGGTGTGTATATAAGTGTATCACCCCGGTGTCCCTGTGTTTAGGAGATCAGACTGTGTGGTGTGTATATAAGTGTATCACCCTGGTGTCCCTCTGTTTAGGAGATCAGTCTGTGTGATGTGTATAGAAGTGTATCACCCTGGTGTCCCTGTGTTTAGGAGATCAGTCTGTGTGATGTGTATAGAAGTGTATCACCCTGGTGTCCCTGTGTTTAGGAGATCAGACTGTGTGGTGTGTATATAAGTGTATCACCCCGGTGTCCCTGTGTTTTTAGGAGATCAGACTGTGTGGTGTGTATATAAGTGTATCACCCTGATGTCCCTCTTTTTAGGAGATCAGTCTGTGTGATGTGTATAGAAGTGTATCACCCTGGTGTCCCTGTGTTTAGGAGATCAGACTGTGTGGTGTGTGTATATAAGTGTATCACCCTGGTGTCCCTGTGTATAGGAGATCAGACTGTGTGGTGTGTATATAAGTGTATCACCCCGGTGTCCCTGTGTTTAGCAGATCAGACTGTGTGGTGTGTATAGAAGTGTATCACCCTGATGTCCCTGTGTTTAGGAGATCAGACTGTGTGGTGTGTATAGAAGTGTATCACCCTGGTGTCCCTGTGTTTAGGAGATCAGACTGTGTGGTGTGTATATAAATGTATCATCCTGGTGTCCCTGTGTTTAGGAGATCAGACTGTGTGGTGTGTATAGAAGTGTATCACCCTGGTGTCCCTGTGTTTAGGAGATCAGACTGTGTGGTGTGTGTATATAAGTGTATCACCCTGGTGTCCCTGTGTTTAGGAGATCAGACTGTGTGGTATGTATATAAGTGTATCACCCTGGTGTCCCTGTGTTTAGGAGATCACACTATGTGGTGTGTATAGAAGTGTATCACTCTGGTGTCCCTGTGTTTAGGAGATCAGACCGTGTGGTGTGTGTATATAAGTGTATCACCCTGGTGTCCCTATGTTTAGGAGATCAGACTGAGTGGTGTGTATAGAAGTGTATCACCCTGATGTCTCTGTGTTTAGGAGATCAGACTGTGTGGTGTATATATAAGTGTATCACCCTGGTGTCCCTGTGGTTAGGAGATCAGACTGTGTGGTGTGTATTTAAGTGTATCACCCTGGTGTCCCTGTGTTTAGGAGATCAGACTGTGTGGTATGTATATAAGTGTATCACCCTGGTGTCCCTGTGTTTAGGAGATCAGACTGTGTGGTGTGTATAGAAGTGTATCACCCTGGTGTCCCTGTGTTTAGGAGATCAGACTGTGTGGTGTGTGTATAAGTGTATCACCCTGGTGTCCCTGTGTTTAGGAGATCAGACTGTGTGGTGTATATATAAGTGTATAACCCTGGTGTCCCTGTGTTTAGGAGATCAGACTGTGTGGTGTATATAAGTGTATCACCCTGGTGTCCCTGTGTTTAGGAGATCAGTCTGTGTGGTGTGTATATGAGTGTATCACCCTGGTGTCCTTGTGTTTAGGAGATCAGACTGTGTGGTGTGTATATAAGTGTATCACCCTAGTGTCCCTGTGTTTAGGAGATCAGACTGTGTGGTGTGTATATAAGTGTATCATCTTGGTGTCCCTGTGTTTAGGAGATCAGACGGTGTGGTGTATATAGAAGTGTATCACTCTGGTGTCCCTGTGTTTAGGAGATCAGACTGTGTGGTGTGTATATAAGTGTATCACCCTGGTGTCCCTGTGTTTAGGAGATCAGACTGTGTGGTGTGTATACAAGTGTATCACCCTGGTGTCCCTGTGTTTAGGAGATCAGACGGTGTGGTGTGTATATAAGTGTATCACCCTGCTGTCCCTGTGTTTAGGAGATCAGACTGTGTGGTGTGTATAGAAGTGTATCACTCTGGTGTCCCTGAGTCAATGAGCTGCTCCTCCACACCACCATCATCATCTTCATTTTTGTTTGTCTGTGATTTTGGCACTTACACTGAGATACTAGCATAATCTTATCAACAGCTTTCATTATCCAGTCTTCAACATTATGCCTCTCAAGATGAATAACTTAATCCTTGGCTTATAAATACTGGCATTTCTGAAGGGGGGGGGGTTGCATTTTTAATATTATAGCTGATTATTTTGAGGCCTCCACTGTCTAATAAGGATTTGGGAGTGGATGCAATGGACTGGAAGTCTAGAGTATTATCTTACTGAAGCACACCAAAGTGCTCATTTGATGTATCACTACTATTTGTAGTGCTAATGGTACTGACATTTCTAGCAGAAAACTGACACCAAGAAGCCTATTTGTATTTAGCAGGTCTAACCTCCTTTTTTTCCCTTACTTACATTTTTCTGTCTCTTACTACAACAGACACAATAGATCACAGTGTACTCTTTTGAGGAGGATATATCAATGTATAATTTGTGATGTGACGAAGATGATGGTGTTTGCTGATTAATGTGGGAGCATAAAAAGTTAATGCGAATTATATGAAAATTAACAGTAGAGTATATCGCTTGATACCAACCCTAGTTATAGTTATCAGCATCTCAAGAAAGCAATTTTTATGACTTCCAAAGAACTCACTGTTCTAATTTAAACAGCACATACAAATTCTTGAGTAACATTAGAAATTTGACCTTACAGTTTGGTGAAAGCACTAACAACTTGAATTTGAATTAAAGAAATTAAGAAATCCTAGAAAGGAATAACAATTAATAAATGTTATGTCTATTCAATTATTTTTGAGAACAATATGTATGTCTTAAGAAATTATAATTGAAGCCCAGGCAGCAAAGCAATTAAAATTCAGGGTTTTGGTTTAATCAACACCAGTTATTAAGGAAATTTAACCTCGATAACGTTTGAGATTTGCTCTTATAATTAAGCATATGTATTTGCGTGAAACCTTACAAGCTGAATTTAATTTAATTAAAATAAGAAAATCTAATAAGGCAAAACATCCAAATGGCATGTCTGTTCAATTATTTTTATTCACAATGTATTATTGAACCCCAGGCAGCAGAGATTATTAATTCACTGTTTTGATTAAAACAATACAAGTTATTTGTGGAGATTTAACTGAAATAAGGTGTGAGAGTTGCTCTTGCAAAGAAGTCAACTACATGTATTTTATCAAAAGCTAAGAACTTGTATTTTAATTAAATTCTAAGAATACAAAAAACAATTGTATGTTTGCTCAGTTTTAATTGGTACAACAGGTTCTGCTTCAGAAATTCTTATTGAGTCCTAGACAGCAGAACAGTTGACATTTATTGTTCTCGTTTCAACAGCATCAATTGTTCAAAGAAATGTCCCATCAATAAAATGTGTTGATGTGATAGGTTACTGCAGCCTTATATATAAGCTGAAGATTGCACTGAAGGTTCACAGTGGTAAGTGATGGACAAGTGACTTTGGTGGAAGGGGTGTTTGGATTGTGAAACTTTGACGAATCGGTTTTGATATTTAAATGTCTTCCTTCCCAGCCGTTCTGTCCGCATCTTCAGTATAACTCTATTCACATTGTCCAATCTATATGGTTTATATGACATTTCAGGTCAAGTATTTCATTTTTTTGAGGCTGCATTCAAGACATTTAAGAGGACCCAATTCTGGAACAAATGAACTTCACCATAAGGAAGAAAAAAAATCTCAAACTTTTAAATGATGTAAATGCTTGAATGCAGAAGACATTGAATGCATAGGAAACACTGAAGAAACATTGAAGAAGTTAAAATCTCCAATTAAATCAATTTTTTTTAATTTGATCCTGAATTTGGAGTTGGTTCATTTCAGAATTGAAACAAAAAACCGACCTCCACTCCTCCATACCAGTATATAAGTGTGTGCCCTGCCTTGTGCATATATAATAACTTGGTTGATAAATATGAGGACTTGGTCCATCAATTGGCCAAGAGATGTTAAGCTTGCCACCTCGCCAAGGTACCTCAGATATGGTAAGTACCTACTCTAATGCACCTTTGAATCCCTATCTAAATTTAAAAAAATTATTATAAGATTAACAAAGTTGCTAAAGATATTATAAGGAAATGCACTGTAAACTGTAGGCACTATATTTGTGTGGCACAAAGTATGCAATTAAAAACAAGAAGGCAAACAAACAATTATTTTAAAAAGTGTTGGAGAGGGCTTGCCTGAAATAAAACTTTTTTGGCCTACAGGAAGTGGCTACTGATCAAAGAGGACTGCGAGTCCTTTCATGCTATTTATAGGTCAAAACTTACCACCCCCACAGGCCACATCAGGTATAACAATTCAAGCAGACAAGGTGTATGTAAGCATAAGTGAGCCAAAAAACATGCCTTTAAGGACCTTTTAGAAAAAATGAAAATGAAAATACAATTATAAATGTACTTATAATATTAATTAAATAAAATGAGTAAGAAGCTGCTAGAATGAGCAAGGGAAATTTGTGAAAACAAAGTAAAAAATAAAAAAGCTCACATTGCTAGCCCACCATAATGGATGTATGTATGTATCTTTATTTATATAGAGCCCCATATGTACACAGTGCTTAATAGAAGTTGAAATAATACAACACAAAAATATAGAACTGGGTTAAGAGCATTAAGCTAAAGTGCGATCATTGCATTATTTGAGGGGGAAGGGCAGCAAGGGAATCATATACTGGGAAAGGGACCCTACCCCAAGGAGCTTACAATCTAATTAGAGTTCATGATGACATACTAGAGTTCATGATGACATACAGAGACAGTAGGAGGAGGATTATAAGTACAAGTACAAAGTGTAGTGAAGGAAGTGCAGAATGATTCTAATGTGACTGTCAGTGTGCACTAGGAGGATATTGCTATTGAGATGCCTATCACGGTGCCCGTGCTCTTTCTGCGACATTCTGTCAGTCTATACTCCTGCTCTACTCCTATTGGTTATACTGTGTTTGTCCCGCCCAGTATTGCCTTTAAATACTGGGTTCTTGCACTTCTCTGGTGCCCTTTCGTGGTGTTCCAGTACCAGCGCTTGTTCCTAATTACAGTTTGCTCTCAGTGTACCGACCCGGCCTGCCTGACTACTCTGCATCTCGTCTCCTGCTTATGCACCGACCCGGACTGCCTGACCACTCTGCTCCTCATCTCCTGTCTACCGACCCGGATTGGCTGACGTTCCTGCTCTGTGTACCTACCCGGCTTGGCTGACGTTCCTGCTCCATTTACCGACCCGGCTTGGCTGACATTCCTGCTCCGTTTACCGACTTGGATTGGCTGTCGTTCCTGCTCCGTGTACCGACCCGGCCTGGCTGACGTTCCTGCTCCGTGTACCGACTTGGATTGGCTGACATTCCTGTTCCGTGTGAACCCGACTGGTTGGGCTGCTGCCTCCCTGCACTCCCTTACTGGTCTCCGGTTGAGGGTGGTGATCCTCTCTCGCTGTCTGTGACAGCAGTGCAGTTTTGGTCTCAGTTGCCTCCGTGTCGCCCCGGCGACATTCCTAGTGGCTTGTCTTACTATCAGCTCCCGGTTGGTTGCCTCCCAGGGCGAGTTGCTCAGTTGCTCAGTTCCATTACTGTCACGGCAGTGCTCAGTTGCTCAGTTCCGTTACTGTCACGGCAATGCCCAGTTGCTCTGTCTCCATTACTGCCACTGCTGTCTCCAGTCGCATAGTCTCCGTTACTGCTACGGCAGAGTGCAAGTGACCCAGTCTCCGTTACTGCTCCGGCAGTGTCTCTGTGGCTCAGAGTCCGTTGTTGCCACGACAGAAGCTCAGTTGCTCAGTCTCCGTTTATGCCACATCAGTTTCCAAGGGCTTAGTCTCCGTTACTGCTACAGCAGTGTTCACATGGCCTTGTCTCCATTACTGCTCCAGCAGTGCTCCAGTTGCTCAGCCTCCGTTACCGCTAAAGCAGTTCACCATTACCTGCTATACTTATTCTTGGGCGTTACTCGTATTTAAGCTCTCTACCAGAGGTGAGCTTCTTAACAGGCCTTACTACACATGGGACTGTTTACACTCACTGACTGCTTTTAACCCATGCAGTACCGATACACTGGGAGTCTTTCAAGATCAGCCTGACCTGTGTCAGTATAAAGTGATATGGACTCTATACTTATACTGGACCTGTGTGGGCCTACCTATAAATAACCTGTCTTGTGGCTGTACTATATCGATTGTATATTACAGGACCTGTGAGGGTTATTGTAATCTTTATTGTTTAATAAAACTGTGTTTTAGCCAAACCTACTGTTTCTGTGTGTCAAACAAACCATTACAGTACGAAAGGGCCATGACCTCAGACAGTAAAGGTGATGGTAATGCACAAAACATCCATTGGAGGATGGATGTACATGAGCAGAGTTTGGACCAGTTGGCACTGGCCATACAAACTATCCTTGAGCGCACGGCGCATCTCGACAAACTAGCTCAGAGTCCGGTGGTCCCCTCAGTTTCGACACCAGAGACTCAATCCGTTAACCGCCTCTGCTCCGTTACCGCTCAGATACGATGGCAAACCCACATTGTGCACAGTTGGAGATTTTTCTGGAACTAACCCCTCACGCTTTTCCTAATGACCGCAGTAAGTGGGGTTCATGATATCTCTATTGATGGACAGAGCCCTGGCATGGGCTAACACCCTGTGGGAGAATGCTAAATCCTGCACCAGGAACTTCAGGGAGTTTGTGCATACTTTTCGGTGAGTATCTGAAGTCCCAGGGAGAGCCGCCTCTGCTGCCAAATGACTGATTGAAATCCAACAGGGCAATTGTACTGTGGGCGATTATGCCATTGAATTCCGTACACTGGCGGCAGAGGTAGGTTGGAACAATGAAGCACTGGTGGCAGCTTTTGCCCAGGGACTTGCTGACCGTATTAAGGATGAAACGGCAGCTAGAGAAGTGCCTAGTGATTTGGACGAATACATTGATTTCGCTATTTTGATTGATTCTCGCATACGTGAGAGAATTATGGCTAAAGACCACAAGCTGCAGCCCAGGAATGTTGGGAAAACCAGTTTTAATGTCCCACCCATGCCTCCCTCACCCCCCATGCCTCCTGAGCGAACACTGGAAACCAGTGAACCAATGCAGCTTGGGTTCACCAAACTATCTAAGGAGGAACGGGCACACTGCAGGAGGCAGGGTGTATGTCTGTACTATGGCAAGGCTGGGCACTTATTGCGTACCTGTCCTGTACGTCCGGGAAACGAGCGCACCTAGGGTGCCTTGGGAGACAGGCCCTAGGTGGTGTTCAGCAGTCCCTAGATCCTATTATGCAGAAACCCACAATCCAGGTGGCATTTTCCTGGGCAGAACATTCGGTGGAGGTTCTGGCCCTGGTTGATTCCGGCACGACCGGATACATTTTGGATAGTTCATTTGCTGTGCTACATCAGATTCCGTTGGTCAATAAGGAATCTCCCTTAGCCATTGAGGCCATTGATGGCAGACCATTAGAACCGGCTCAGTTAACTATGGAAACTGTTCCGCTATCCATGACTATTGGAGCTCTCCACACTGAGAAACAGCAGTTTCAGATTATCCATTCTCCTTATCATGCGGTCATTCTGGGGTTTCCATGGTTACATTTGCATAATCCCCAGTTTGACTGGCAGACTTGTGAGATCACGTCTTGGTCCGAGTACTGTATGGGGCATTGTGTGACTCTTCCAATTAAGATTTTGTGTACCTCTCCCTCCGTGCCAGCCGAATATCACCAATTCAGTGATGTTTTCAGTAAGGGAGAGGCTAGCACTTTTCCCCAGCATAGAGCGTACGATTGCACTATTGATTTGCCTCCTGGCGCTGTGCCTCCTAGGGGTCAAACATATCTGCTGTCGTGCGAGGAGAATCAGGCCATGGAGGAATATATTGACGATGCCCTGAAAAGAGGTATTATTAGAAAATCTACCTCGCCTGCAGGGGCTGGTTTCTTTTTTGTCAAAAAGAAGAATGGCGAGTTGAGGCCTTATATCGATTAAAGGGGACTGAATAAACTAATGTCCAAGAATGCCTACCCCATACCGCTCATTACCAAATTATTTGACAGGTTAAAAGGTTCTTCCATTTTCACTAAATTGGATCTACGGGCTGCATATAACCTGATCAGAATAAGAGCTAGGGACGAGTGGAAAACGCCATTTAATACCAGATCGGGGCATTATGAATATCTAGTCATGCCTTTTGGCCTTTGTAACGCACCCGCTGTATGCTACAGTCCTGTGTAGTAGTCTACCTAGATGATATACTCATACATTCGTCTAGCCTGTCCCAACACATCAAGGATGTGTCTGAAGTCTTGCTCAGATTACGCAAGAATAAACTATTTTGTAAAATTGAGAAATGCGAGTTTCACAGATCCAGGGTGCCTTTTTTGGGCTTCGTGATTTCTAGTGATGGTTTTGCTATGGATCAGGAGAAACTCGCAGCAGTATTGCAATGGCCACGACCCAAAGGGTTAAAAGCTATTCAGCGCTTTCTTGGGTTTGCAAATTATTACAGGAAGTTTATCCGGAACTTTTCCACTATTGTTAAACATCTGTCTGACCTTATGCACAAGGGTGCTAACCCATCCCAATGGTCTGAGGCAGCCGAGCATGCTTTTGAGTCACTGAAGTCCGCTTTCTCATCTGCTCCTGTATTGTCCCACCCCAGCCCTTCCCTTCCATTTACGTTGGAGGTTGACGCCTCTGAGAATGGGGTAGGGACAGTACTGTCACAGCGTCTGGTTGCCGGGGGTACTCTGAAACCATGTGGGTTCTTCTAAAAAAAACTGTCTAGTGCCCAGAGTCACTATGAGATTGGGGACAGAGAACTCCTGGCTATCATTCTCGCTCTTAAAGAATGGCGTCACCTGCTGGAAGGTACGAGAGCTCCTGTGTTAATTTTGACAGACCACAAAAATTTGACTTATCTCTCAGAAGCCAAAAGATTGTCCTCACGTCAGGCTAGATGGGACCTGTTTCTATCTCGTTTTAACTTTATTGTATCGTACTTGCCGGGCTCCAAGAATGTTAGGGCTGATGCCCTGTTGAGGCAATTTGGGCCAGAGATGGATAAGGATGAGGTTCCCGTACCCATCATTCACCCTGATCACATCCTGGCTACCCTACGTACTAGCATCTGGCTACCCAGGCTACGTCACCCCCAGATACCCCAGTGGGCATGTGTTTTGTGGTGGAGCCATTTCGTACCCGCTGGCTCGAAACCTACCATTCATCTAAGGCTGCTGGGCATATTGGGAGGGATCAATTAATTTGGTCTCTCTCACAATTATTTTGATGGCCTTCCCTACGGGCCGACTGCTCCGCATTCACGGCAGCCTGTACCACCTGTGCTCGTGCCAAAACCCCTAGACATCTCCCAGTGGGCTTACTCCAACCAGTACCGAATGGTGAACTACCTTGGTCCCAGGTATCCATTGATTTCTTGGGAGAACTGCCAGTGTCTAGGGGTTACTCTTTCATCCTTATGGTGGTTGATAGATTCTCTAAGATGGCTAACTTCGTGCCCCTTCCTGGCCTTCCCTCAGCCCAGGAGTTGGCAATTGTCTTTGCTAAAGAGGTGTTCCGGTTGCATGGGGTTCCGAGAATTCTTGTGTCTGGCCGTGGGAGTCAATTTGTATCCAGATTTTGGAGAGCATTTTATAACCAGATGGGCATTCAGCTGTCCTTTTCATCGGCCTACCATTCCCAGACCAATGGAGCTGCTGAGCGTGCCAATCAAGGATTGGAGCAATTCTTGCGCTGTTTTGTGTCCGATCATCACGATAATTGGGAAGACCTGTTGCCATGGGCAGAGTTCACCAGGAACTGTGCGGTTAATTCATCGTCCTGGAGCTCCCCGTTTCTCATCAACTACAAGTTTCAGCCATGTTTGCTCGCGGACACATTCCAGTCGCAGCAGATTGCAGCTCTGGACGAGCATATTGAGCAACTCCAATCCACTTGGGCACAGGTTCAGAGGGCCCTCAGTCATTCGTTCCAGTGTCACGAGTGCCATGCTTACCGTAGACGGCTGCCAGCGGTCTCCCTTCAGGTTGGGGACAGGGTATGGCTTTCCTCCAGAAACCTCAATTTGCAAGTTCCGTGTAATAAGTTGGCTCCCCTGTTTATTGGTCCTTTCAAGGTGATCCGTAAAGTTAACCCTGTTTCGTATGCCTTGGACCTCCCAGCATCTATGCGCATTCACAATGTGTTCCATGTATCCCTGCTGAAACCCCTGGTGTGCAACTGTTACACTACCACTCCTGTGGTGCCCAGTCCTGTGGAGGTTCAGGGTCAGGAGGAGTAAGAAGTCCAAAGCATCATTGATTCACGCAGATTTAGAGGAAAATTGCAATATTTGGTCCATTGTAAGGGCTATGGCCCTGAGGAACGTTCCTGGGTTGATCAGAATGATCTTCATGCTCCTAGATTGCTGCGCAATTTTCACTCCAAATATCCACAGAAACCAGGTCCCTCTTCTAGGAGAGGGGGTCTTTGAGAGGGGGGTACTATCACGGTGCCCGTGCTCTTTCTGCGACATTCTGTCAGTCTATACTCCTGCTCTACTCCTATTGGTTATACTGTGTTTGTCCCGCCCAGTATTGCCTTTAAATACTGGGTTCTGGCACTTCTCCGGTGCCCTTTCGTGGTGTTCCAGTACCAGCGCTTGTTCCTGATTACAGTTTGCTCTCAGTGTATCGACCCGGCCTGCCTGACTACTCTGCATCTCATCTCCTGCTTGTGCACCGACCCGGACTGCCTGACCACTCTGCTTCTCATCTCCTGTCTACCGACCCGGATTGGCTGACGTTCCTGCTCCGTGTACCGATCCGGCTTGGCTGACGTTCCTGCTCCGTGTACCGACTTGGATTGGCTGTCGTTCCTGCTCAGTGTACCGACCCGGCCTGGCTAACGTTCCTGCTCCGTGTACCGACTTGGATTGGCTGACATTCCTGCTCCATGTGAACCCGCCCAGTTGGGCTGCTGCCTCCCCGCATGCCCTTACCGGTCTCCTGTTGAGGGCGGTGATCCTCTCTCGCTGTCTGTGACAGCAGTGCAGTTTTGGTCTCCGTGTCGCCCCAGCGACATTCCTAGTGGCTTGTCTTACTATCCGCTCCTGGTTGGTTGCCTCCCAGGACGAGTTGCTCAGTTGCTCAGGTCCGTTACTGTCACGGCAGTGCTCAGTTGCTCAGTTCCGTTACTGTCACGGCAGTGCTCAGTTGCTCAGTTCCGTTACTGTCACGCCAGTGCTCAGTTGCTCAGTTCTGTTACTGTCACAGCAGTGCTCAGTTGCTCTGTCTCCATTACTGCCACGGCAGTCTCCAGTCTCCTAGACTCCGTTACTGCTACGGCAAAGTGTAAGTGGACTAGTCTCCGTTACTGCTCCGGAAGTGTCTCTGTGGCTCAGAGTCCGTTGCTGCCATGACAGAAGCTCAGTTGCTCAGTCTCCGTTTATGTCACATCAGTTTCCAAGGGCTTAGTCTCCGTTACTGCTACGGCAGTGTTCACGTGGCCTTGTCTCCGTTACTGCTCCGGCAGTGCTCCAGTTGCTCAGCCTCCGTTACCGCTAAAGCAGTTCACTATTACCTGCTATACTTATTCTTGGGCGTTACTCGTATTTAAGCTCTCTACCCGAGGTGAGCTTCTTAACAGGCCTTACCACACATGGGACTGTTTACACTCGCTGACTGCTATTAACCCATGCAGTACCGATACACTGGGACTCTTTCAAGATCAGCCTGACCTGTGTCAGTATAATGTGATATGGACTCTATACTTATACTGGACCTGTGTGGGCCTACCTATAAATAACCTGTCTTGTAGCTGTACTATATCGATTGTATATTACAGGACCTGTGAGGGTTATTGTAATCTTTATTGTTTAATAAAACTGTGTTTTATCCAAACCTACTGTTTCTGTGTGTCAGACAAACCGTTACAATGCTTCCTTGAGCAGGTGGGTTTTTGAGGAGACGCTTGAAAGTGATGATTGTGGATGACTGGTGAATGGTGATGGGGAGGGCGTTCCAAAGTCGAGCAGCAGCCAGTGAGAAAGCTTGTAGCCGAGAGATGGCTCGAGTTGTATAGGGAGAGGATAGGAAGAACCCTTGGGAAGGGGTGTCGCGGGAGATAAGAGCAGAAATGTAAGAGGCTGCTGAAGAACAGAGAGACTTACAGGAGAGGAGGAGAATCTTGTAAGAAATACGATACTTTATAGGTAGCCAATTGAGGGATTTCAGAAGGTGATGAGAGGGAAGGTATCTGGGAGCAAATGTGGTGATTCTTGCGGCTGAATTAAAGGGGAACTTTCACCCCGCAATAACTAAATCTCCACTTACTGCTGACCTGGCGACTAGCTGCTTAGTAGCGCTAGTCGCCAGAATTCTTACCCGGTTCTCAAGATTTCGGCGTTTTACAGGAGCAGGAAGCACGGACGTCTCTTCACAGTGACGTCCGTGCGCCTGCGCTGTCAGTCCCTTGTGCACCGTATGGTGCACAAGGGACTGACAAGGGACTGACAGCGCAGGCGCACGGACGTCACTGTGAAGAGACGTCCGTGCTTCCTGCTCCTGTAAAACGCCGAAATCTTGAGAACGGGGTAAGATTTCTGGCGACTAGCACTACTAAGCAGCTAGTCGCCAGGTCAGCAGTAAGTGGAGATTTAGTTATTGCGGGGTGAAAGTTCCCCTTTAATAACAATATATACATTTAGTGAATAAGATAAGAGTGATGTGAAATAACTGTCATCTGGATAGCAGCAAGGAGTAAGAGGATTCCCAAGAACCATTTCAGAATTGATTTTCTTTTGGTTTCTGAACACGGCCCCTTGTGTGTTTTGTTTTAGTAAATCTCTGCCTTAGAAATCAGCTATGGATCTTCAATAATACTAAAATACATCATCATAACAAATTGGTATTCATATCAACTTAGGACATAATTAGACATCAAAATGTTTTATAAAAGAAAATAAAAAAATGGTGTAAAAAGGATTTTATTTGAAACCTGTATACACAGGTATCCAGAGGCATAACTAGAAGCCACCGGGCCCTGGTGCAAGAATTGCCATGGGCCCTCCCGACCACATTGGCCCCCTCATCCACATTGCCCCTTCCACAATGCCCCTTCCACAATGCCCCCTTCATCTCCACAATGCCCCTTCCACAATGCCCCCTTCATCTCCACAATGCCCCTTCCACAATGCCCCCTTCATCTCCACAATGCCCCTTCCACAATGCCCCCTTCATCTCCACAATGCCCCTTCCACAATGCCCCCTTCATCTCCACAATGTCCCCCTTCATCTCCACAATGCCCCTTCCACAATGCCCCTTCCACAATGCCCCTTCCACAATGCCCCCTTCATCTCCACAATGCCCCTTCCACAATGCCCCCTTCATCTCCACAATGCCCCTTCCACAATGCCCCTTCCACAATGCCCCCTTCATCTCCACACTGCCCCTTCCACAATGCCCCCTTCATCTCCACAATGTCCCCCTTCATCTCCACAATGCCCCTTCCACATAGCCCCTTCCACAATGCCCTCTTCATCTCCACAATGCCCCTTCCACAATGCCCCCTTCATCTCCACATTGCCCCTTCCACAATGCCCCCTTCATCTCCACAATGCCCCTTCCACAATGCCCCTTCCACAATGCCCCCTTCATCTCCACAATGCCCCCTTCATCTCCACAATGCCCCTTCCACAATGGCCCCCTTCATCTCCACAATGCCCCTTCCACAATGGCCCCATCATCTCTATATTTCTCCTTTATCTCCACAATACCCCTACCTCCAGTCCCTGGTGGTCTAGCGGTGTGGTTTGACAGATCTGTGCCTCGTTCTGCACAGATCTCTTGAACTGAAGCTCCCGCGCGCCGCTCTAGTAATGCAGAGCCTGGGAGATGATGTCATTTCCCAGCGCTCTGTATTACTACAGCGGCGCGCCGAGTGGCAGATCAGGTAAGTGACTGCTGCGGGCAAGGGGGTCAAAGGCGGCGGTGGCCGGGCCCCTGGAGTGACAGGCCCGGTCACAGGTGCGACAGCTGCGACCCCTATTGTTACGCCACTGCAGGTATCCTTGACATTATGTCCAAAATTCATCAAGCGGTAGTAAGAGCAGCATTTCAGTTCCTCTTCTCATTGCTGCCATCATTAACAATGAGTATTTATAAATGAGCGATTGTATTTCCCTGTCTTATGAAGGTAAAACACACTCTGCTGCTGGGAGATATTATATTCTAAAGTTGTAACAGCTGAAACTGTCATGAAATGGTAGAGGTTTTCCTACCACATTCTATGGTGAACTTCAGCCAGCTACTCATCTCCCCCACAGAATGCAATAGAATAACTAGATGAATTGTCTGGACAGTAGATGGCAGCGTCTCTAACAGTTTAAACTGTAATAACTTTTGAAAAAAGAAGCTCCCATTTAAACTGAACATGGAAAATTCTACAATATATGTTTTCATAATTAAAGGAACAGTAAAAATTGTAATAAAAAAATATGGTACTTTCCTGTTTTCCGGAAGCATTTTCAAAACACTTTTCAACCATTTTTCAAACACTTTTAAACAAAATCAACAGATTCTGACAGGAATTCGTTTTGAAAATCGATGACAGGAAACAACAGATTCTGTCAGGAAATAACAACAACAGGAATTCGTTTTGAAAATGTTTCTGCATAACAGGAAAGTACCAAAAATATATCTATGCAGTGCTATGCAAAAGTCTTAGGCAGGTGTGAAAAATGTTGTAAAGTAAGAATGTTTTAAAAAATAGACATGTTAATAGTTTATTTTTATCAGTTAACAAAATGCATAGAGAGTGAACAGAAGAAAAATGTAAATCAAATCAATATTTGGTGCGATCACCCTTTGCCTTCAAAACAGCATCAGTTCTTCTAGATACACTTGCACAAAGTCAGGGATTTTGTAGATGATTAAACAATTATACCAAACAGGTGCTAATGATCATCAATTTATTATGTAGGTTGAAACACAATCATTAACTGAAACAGAAACAGCTGTGTAGGAGGAATGAAACTGGGTGAAGAACAGCCAAACTAAGCTATCAAGGTGAGGTTGCTGAAGACCGTTTAATATCAAAAGTCATACACCATAGGACTGAGCACAGCAACATGACACAATAACTACCCTGTGCTGTACTACTGCATCAGCAAGGTCTCTCCCAGGCAGAAATATCAAGGCAGACAGGGGTTTCCAGATGTGCTGTCCAAGCTCTTTCGAAGAAGCACAAAGAATTGGGCAACGTTGAGGACCGTAGACGCAGTGGTCGGCCAAGGAACCTTAGTGCAGCAGATGAAAGACACATCATGCTTACTTCCCTTCAGAATCGGAAGAAGTCCAGCAGTGCCATCAGCTCAGAATTGGCAGAAAACAATTGGACCCTGGTATACCCATCTACTGTCTGGAGAAGTCTGGTAAGAAGTGGTCTTCATGGAAGACTTGCTGCCAAAAAGCCATACCTCCAACATGGAAACAAGGCCAAGTGTTACGGTTTTTAAGACACTCAGACCAATAAGTGAAAATAAAACACACTTTATTAAAGTGAATAATGACACTTACGCCCTCTAGAGGCGGTAGGTAATACACAGATAATGTAAACTGAGATAATACAAGGAAAATAGTATTATGGACATGAATGCAAGTCAGTATGCCCTAGGATGATATTGGCCCCAAAGGGGTTAAAGTCCAAATTATACTCAGTCTCAGATGTGGAAGTTTGACACGCCCTTGATGTTAAATAGGCTGTGCTGTACAGACGAAGTTCATCAGGTGCAGAGGAACGAGCTGCCTTGCCAAGGTGGTAGATTATAAGCAGAATGGGTAACAACTTAGCCCCCACGGGCGTAGCTACAGGAACTGCTTTAGAATGTGCAAGTGCGAATAGCCCCTTAGGGCAATATGGAAACCGGCCTGCAATGCAAGAGCTAATAGCCTCCTCAGGTGGAATCGAATGCAGTAATGCTAGAGCCAGAACCACTAGCCCCCTCGGGCGTAGTACCGGATAGCCAACACTGATGCCTTTCTGCCAACACTCTGAGTATACAATCTCGTCGGTAACCAACACCGGAGAGCCTTAAGCGCCCAAACGGCCCAAGCTTTGTGAACACTCTGCAACGTTAGACTAGAGTTGCCGACGGAGAGCGGCCAACTCAGCAGCAGTATCACTTGTAACAAGGCTTGTACTGGAGATATAGAGAGTGAATATGAGGCAGCACTGCAAGAGTTAAAATGCACGTTTACTCGAGGCTTCAGCGCTACTGCAAGGCTCTGTAACGTTACTCGAGGCTTCAACGCTACGATCAGGCTCTGCAAGGAGAGGAAGGCCCACAGAATACACACAGCTCTGCACTAGAACGAGGCACAGCACTATCGAAGGAATCACCAGGCTAGGCAATGGCACACTCGTGGGCAGCAAGGACTGGAAAATGTCGCGACGGCGACAACTGGAACGCAGGTCACTGGAACAAGCTGGAGGTCGATCTTCGGAGCAGGAAGTCAGCCGGACCGGGTCATACACAGGCAGGAACGTCAGACTAGCCGGGTCAGGATCCAAGGGTGGTCCGCAGACGAGCCGAGTCATACACAGGCAGGAACGTCAGACTAGCCGGGTCAGGAGCCAAGGGTGGTCCGCAGACGAGCCGAGTCATACACAGGCAGGAACACTGGAGAATGGTCAGGACAAACCGAGTCGGTACACAGGAACTCAGAATACAGGAACACAGCAAAAGCACTACTGGCTCAGGAACACCACGAAAGGGCAACTGACAAGAGAGATAGCCAGGTATAAAAAGGTCATCAGGAGGCGGGTCAAACTCAGTCAGCAAATCAGTGACATCCACAACAGAGAGTGACAGGAATCACAGGCACTGTGATACCAAGTGACTCAACTTTGCACGAAAACACAGGAACTGGGGTGCAGAAAAATGGCAGCAGGTGCTTTGGACTGATGAATCAAAAGTTTAAATATTTGGCTGTAGCAGAAGGCAGTTGGTTCCCTGAAGGGCTGGAGAGTGGTACAAGAATGAGTGTCTGCAGGCAACAGTGAAGTATGGTGAAGGTTCCTTGCAAGTCTGGGGCTGCATTTCTACAAATTAAATTGGGGATTTGGTCATAATTAATGGTCTCCTCAACGCTGAGATGTACAGGTAGATACTTATCTATCATGCAATAACATCAGGGAGGCATCTGATTGGCCCCAAACTTATGCTGCAGGATGACAATGACTACAAACATACAGCCAAAGTAATTAAGAACTATCTTCAGAGTAAAGAAGACCAAGGAGTCCGTAAGTGATGGTATGGCCCCCACAGAGCCCTGATCTCAACATCATCGAGTCTGTCTGGGATTACATGAAAAGAGAGAAGCAATTGCGGCTGCCTAAATCCACAGAAGAACTGTGGTTAGTTCTCCAAGATGTTTGGAACAACCTACCTGCCGAGTTCCTTACAGAACTGTATGCAGGTTTACCTAGAAGAACTGATGCTGTTTTGAAGGCAAAGGGTGGTCACACCAAATACTGATTTGAGTTAGATTTTTCTTCTGTTCACCCACTATGCATTTTGTTAATTGATAAAAATAAACTATTAACATGTCTAGTTTTGAAAGCATTCTTACTTTACAGCATTTTTTAATACACGTATAACACTTTTGCACATATATAAAATATGTGTGTGTGTATGTGTTAGGGCTTTTCCTGCTGAGTAAAACAAGGGTACACCCGCTTCTGAAATATGTATATTTCCAGAGTTATTACAACTTAAACTCTTATTTTTTATATTAACATTTCTCTCTAGTGGTCAGATTCCAAATAGTTATTCAGATGCATTGCATAGGAGAGGTAAGTCACTGGCAAACATTTCTCCATAGACTCTGAAGGAAACTGCTTAGTCACTATGAACTTTCAGGAAGTAATCAAGCAGTCACTCACTTCATGACAATTTGAACATTTTATATAGTGTGAATATAATTTGAATAAAACAACTGCCGGCAGTGGGAGTGCCCTTGTTTTATTTAGCAGGAAAATCTCTATAACATGGGTTTTCATAGATAAAGTTTATTGCTCCTGTAAGGAGCACTACATTTAAATTATAAAATTATAAAAAATATCCATTACAGATATTTTCCTGTATAGTAGAACTGGATATGACTACTGCTGTGATATCCTTCATTCAAAAGGTATACCATATACTTTTTTTAAAATCAAGCTATTAATCACAGTGCCACCTGGTGTCCAGACAGTTTTTCTATTGCATTCTAGGGGAAAGATGAACCTTAAGCTACATCTGTCTCTGTAGAATATGATAGTAACAGCTCCATCATTTCGTGACTGTTTGAACTGTTATAACATTTGAATGAATTTTCTCCCAGCAATGTTTTACTCAGCAGTAATGGCCCTACAGTATAAGAGTTTTCATACTAAACCTTCATAGATTTAATGACTGTGGTGTCATAGAGGACAAGGTGGATGTACTGAAAAGAAATTGAGTAATTTTGGGGCAAACTAAATGTACCATAGAGACATATTCCCTTTAAATCAAATCCCATTAATTTAAATGGGACTCTTAACCCCCTAAATTCTAGAGGTCTCCAACCCATTGCTTCCAATGCACTTAATGTATATTGTGTTTTGTAGCCATAAGGAAAAGGCCATCTGTGTCCTAGAAACGCGTTGGCATTTTTTCTATTTGTTTTATATTCAATTATCCATTTATTCAGTTCCTGGCTATGCGTCTGCTCATTTTTTGCTGTTTATTCTGGTCTCACTAAGGGCACCGGGACAGGAACAGGTTGACCCCCTGTTGTGTATCACAGGACAACTTACTGATTAGTTAAAGGAAGTGAGGTGATTTGACTTTCTTATCAGTGTAAGAATTGAAGGTTTAGCACCCCCCTCTCTTCTTTGAAATACTGATTTAAGTGGGGAAATTAACACCTTGATTGTCAAAAAGGTCTCCAACGCATTGCTTCCAATGCACTTACTGTATATTGTGTTTTGTAGCCCATAAGGAAAAGACCGTCTGTGTCCTAGAAACGCGTTGGCATATTGTATTTGTTCTATATTCAATTATCCATTTATTCAGTTCCTGGCTATGCTCCTGCTTATTTTTTGTGGTTTATTCTGGTCTCACCAGGGGCACCCAGACAGGGACAGGTTAACCCCCTTTTTCATATCAGCCTGTTTATACAGGAGAACTTACCAATTAGTGATAGTAAGTGAGATGTTTTGACTTTCTTATCAGTATAAGAAATGAATGTTTAGCACCCCCTCTCTGCTTTGATATACTGATTTAAATGGGGCTTTTAAACCCTAAATGTCAAAAAGGTCTCCAACGCATTTCTTCCAATGAGTTGGTTACCTCTCTAGCATTAAGGGTCAAAGGGATAGTAATGTATAGGCTATTTTTTCTATACACATCTGTATAATGATGTGTAGCTTTATAATAATGTCACAGTACCTTGTTTCCAGCGCTGCCTCTTTAGCGACGATCGGCGTCTTTCCACGCATCATCTGCAGGCAGAGGCTTCAAGCATGCTGCAGGCCTCTGTTTTATGTGTGTTTGTTTCCTGTAGTCTCCTCCTACCTACTTCCTCCCTCTAGCTGCTCCTCCTACCTACTTCCTGTGGAGGGGTTTAAAGGGCAGACTGAGTCCTGACTCAGTCACCCTTACGTTGGTGTTCTGAGCAGTTCATTATCTAGTATTCCTGATTCCTGTGCATGATCCGGCATGTCTGTCCATCCATTCTGGTGTTGACCCGTGTCGCTGTCTGACTATTCTCCTTGTGTGTTCTGATTTGGCTCAGATATCCTATCTGGTGCAAACCCGTGGCTCTGGCTGACTGCCCGCTCTGTGTATGACCTAGGCTTGTCTGACTACCCACTCTGGTGTGGACCTGAGGCTCTATCCACTGCTCATCCAGCATTCCATCGCTTCAGTAGATATCCTATCTGGTGCAAACCTGTGTCTCTGGCTGACTACCCGCTCCGTGTATGACTTTGGCTCGTCTGACTATCCTATCTGGTGCTTACTAGAAGGCCCTGTCTGTTCGCTCCTAGGGTTGGTTCCGTTATTCAGACATCCTTCCTGGTGTTGACCTGGGGCTAGCAGACTCCCAGCTACTGACTGCAGGCTGAGTCAGTATCACTCTTGGGCGTTACCCTACCGCGAGACTCCAACAGGCTGAGGCCTAGTCTCGGACAGTGAGGTGATGATATTGGGAGACTGCTATTCATGATGCAGTACTCGCCTTTTCAATCACCCACTGTGTGTGTATATTTATATTGCATGACTGTTATTATTCTCATAATAAAGGTTCTATTAACTATACCATCTGACTCCTGGTTTTGCTTGCCAGCCGTAACAAATAATCTATAACTTTATTTCACCCCTTTTACATACGTCATGAATCTTCAGCAAGATCACAATGAGGGTCAATCTTCTTTCAGCATAAGGAAAAACCTGCCGTCCTTCGACAAGGGGACATGGTTTTCCTTATACCTATAGAGAGAAGATTGTCCCTCTCCGCGATCTGTCTGGTCCGATGACCGGATTCATATCTGAGGGGTGGCAACTTTATGTATGTAATAGGACAGGAGGGGGACACTTTATTATAGAATAAAAGGAAAACAGCAAAGTTAGGCATGGTTATAAAGTTACACATTGTTATATAAATGTATATAGAAGAATTGATCTTACTGTAAAACATAACCATTATTATCGCTTTAAAAGGCCATTTTAAAGCAGAACTACCACCGCTAAGCAACTTTGTTTCTAATAATTCCCTATCTGGCAACTAGCTGCTTAGTAGCGCTATTCACCAGAATTATTACCTGGTTATGGAGAAATATGCATTCATCCTCGGCTGACAGGCAGGACGGAGCATGGACATCTTGCCCTAGTAACGTCCGCACGCCTGCGCTGTCAGTCCCTTCCGAAGCCGAATGGCTCCTAGCAATGCCTCCTACAGCCGTCTGGGACTGTGGGAATTTCAAAAACATGTATTCAGTATGATGCAGTTGGATTGAACGAGGATTATTCCAGTCCATAGTACAACAGTCTAGAGCAGAAGTTCTCAACCCATGCCCTTAGTGGCCACTGACAGGCCAGGACTTAGGGATATCACTGCTAGAGCACAGGTGTGGAGATCAGAGGCTCATTCACATTGATTAACTCACCTGTGCTCTAACAAGGAAATCATGTGATCAGAGGCTCATTCACACTGATTAACTCACCTGTATTCTAACAAGGAAATCATCAGATCCTGGCCTGTTAGTGGGTCCTGAGGACAGGAGTTGAGAAACACTGCACTAACAGGCCAGGACTTAGGGATATCTCTGCTAGAGCACAGGTGTGGTGATCAGAGGCTCATTCACATTGATTAACTCACCTGTGTTCTAACAAGGAAATCATGTGATCAGAGGCTCATTCACACTGATTAACTCACCTGTGTTCTAACAAGGAAATCATCACATCCTGGCCTGTTAGTGGGTCCTGAGGACAGGAGTTGAGAAACACTGCACTAACAGGCCAGGACTTAGGGATATCTCTGCTAGAGCACAGGTGTGGTGATCAGAGGCTCATTCACATTGATTAACTCACCTGTGTTCTAACAAGGAAATCATGTGATCAGAGGCTCATTCACACTGATTAACTCACCTGTATTCTAACAAGGAAATCATCAGATCCTGGCCTGTTAGTGGGTCCTGAGGACAGGGGTTGAGAACCACTGCACTAACAGGCCAGGACTTAGGGATTTCTCTGCTAGAACACAGGTGTGTTGATCAGAGGCTCATTCACATTGATTAACTCACCTGTACTCTAACAAGGAAATCATCAAATCCTGGCCTGTTAGTAGCCACTGAGGGCACGAGTTGAGAACCACTGGTCTAGAGATATCTAATTGTAGGGGACTTATGTTAAACTGCTTTGTGGAAGACTAAGCATTTCCATTTATTTCAATGAGGATTTTAATCCCTTGAATACTATGATACAATTTGTTTGGCTGAACAACACTACACTTTCTTTTGTTTGTCTATCCAACATCCATCCTAAAAGATGTTCGAGAATAGCTTCTTTATACATTTGCGGAACACTTCATCTCGTAACCCATAAATTAGGGGACTGATATACCTCGGAAGACATATGAAGAAGAAAAAGTTAATAATAGATATTACTGCTAAATAATCAAAATAATCATTGAAGTAATTCTCTGTAAATGTGGAGGTAAAAGAGGTCATGCATAGAAGGAGCTGGAAGGCGTGAAGTATGACGGTTTTTCCAGCCTTAAAGGCAGAAGATTTGCCGGAACCAATCTTCCTAGCGACCATCATCACCTTGACGTACGTGTACAAGATTATCAATCCCACCATGATGAAGCTGATGATAAGGCTGAGGGATCTGATAGAACTTTGAGTTTGATTTACTACCAATGTTCTCCAGACGCATATTAAATTTTGAGACAAGAACTTCTTATCAACAGAATAGCTTATGGCACAAAACTCTGCAATTATTGGCGTTACTCCCATTGTCCACATCACTGAAATGGCAACATTGCATCTCTTCCCTGTGCACAGCTGCACATGTCTAAGTGGGTGGCAGATGGCTATATAGCGTTCAAGGGACATTGTAGCTAAGTTGTATGGAGTAACTAAAAATGAGGATGTGGAAAATGTGACTACAGCAAAGCAGACAGGCACAGGCATGTATACAGAGTACGTAACAGCGATAAACAGAAACATTGTCACACAGAGTTGTAATGTGTCATTAATGAGCATATGGGCAAAAAGAGTGTAGCGAGTGGTCTCTCGAACATGAGGGGTGGTGAAGTAGATGCTCATTATAACGGCCATGTAGTATATGAAGAAACAGAAGGAAAAGAGCAACAAGATTAAAAGGGTTGTCCTCACACTGTCATGAATTTTGGGTGCTTGGGTCGTATTGCTGTACAGAACAGTAGAGTTGACCATGGTGTGGTGATGGCGGATGATTTCCAATGGATGTTTTACTAAAAAAAGAAAAGATGTATCAGTACTTCAAATATAAGTGAAGGGTGGTACCTTGCTAGCTATAAGTAAAGGAGATAAATAAAATAAACACGAGTCTTCTATTGGCTGAAGATCAATTAGGTCTTCAAGATCATTTAGGTCTTTGTATCATGCCTGAAGAACAGAGCTAAGCAGGGGAGGGCTGGCCTGGGGGGCAGGGGGGCAATTGCCCCCTGGGCCAGTCATATGTCTGGGCTGGTGGGCCACTGCTCCTCACTAAATCGCCCAATTGCTGCTGTAAATGGAGCTACACTAGTGATAACATAGAGCTTACAATTGAAATGCAGCTACACAAACGACACCACAGAGGAACAATCCAAATGGAGCTACACTAGTAGCATAACCCATTCCCTTGTAAGCACTATAGTATAACTAGTGTAACATTACTTAAATTGTAAGTTCTGTAGGCGCACACTAGTGTAGCCTCATTTCAGCTGTAAGCTCTGTGGTATCACTTGCCTTACTTCACAACATTAATGCCAATTTTAAAATTAACAAAAGGGGGTGGGCTGGGACAGTGGGCTTGAGTGATATAGAAATGGCCCACTTGACTGAATTTGCCCCCTGGGCCACAAGTTGCCAGCCCTCCCCTGGAGCTAAGCGCAGGGCCGGATTTACATCTTAGGAGCCTGTAGGCACAGGAACCTAAAGCGCCCCCCACACACACATTGGCCATCTCCACTGGACACCTCCACCCTAATCTCCACATTGCCCCCTATCATCTCTATATTGCCCTTACATTGTCCCCCCGTCAGCTCCATATTGCCCCCATCAGCTCTACATTGCCCCCATCATCTCTATATTGCACCCATCAGCTCCAACTTACCCTCACATTGCCCCCATCAGCTCCATATTGCCCAATCAGCTCCACATAGACCCACCAGCTCCAACTTACCCTCACATTGCCCCCATCATCTCCATATTGCCCCCATCAGCTCCATATTGCCCCATCAGCTCCAACATACCCGCACATTGCCCCCATTAGCTCCATATTGCCCCCATCAGCTCCATATTGCCCCATCAGCTCCAGTTTACCCTCTCATTGTCCCATCATCTCCATATTGCCCCCATCAGCTCCATATTGCCCCATCAGCTCCAACTTACCCGCACATTGCCCCCATCATCTCCATATTGCCCCCCATCAGATCCATATTGCCCCATCATTTCCACATTGACCCCCAGTTTTTGTTTCCTACCTCTTCCCTGGTGGTCCAGCGGCAGGAGAGGTCTGTATGTGCCTCCTTTGGCACAGACCTGTAGCTGCTGGAGCTCCCGCGTGGTCTTCTCTTCATGCAGAGCGCTGGTAGATGATGTCATCTCCCAGCTCTCTGTAATACTAAAGAGCCAACGAGGGAGCGCAGCATCTACAGGTCTGTCCTGAAGGGGGCACAGACCAGACTGGACGTTGGGGGGTTAGTGCGGGCGGCGAAGTACAAGCACAAATCCAGAGCAGAGCCCATTTCACAGTAAAGAGCCATTTTCTAGAAGAAAAGCACATCTGCACCTACTTTGTGTCTATATATATATATAAAGTGCTTTGAGGCTGACCGCTAGTATTTACAAGGGGTTAAAAGCAGTGGTGTCATTAATTAGTCAAGGCTATGTTCACAGGAGTGACTTGGCTGTATTCTGTTTTAATCAATGTCAAGCTACCTGTGCAAACTTATCATTGATGTTCCTTGCATGCAGGGGGTGTGCCACAAGGCTTGTCCATATGGGTGTTTGGAATATATGACTGCAAGATGTCATTGGAGGATACCAATTGCGTTACATCCTGCAGAATCCCCAGTGTGAACTATCTGTGTGGTGGCCCATAGGTCAGTGTACTAAGCATGAGATCATCATGGTGGAATCTGGATGTACTAAAGTCGTTTAAGTTAGAGGAACTGAGCCATTGGGGGTAAGCTGTTCTATATGAATGTGTTTAGCTTAGCATTAGTAATGCTAAAGTCAACCGTATGAACAGGGCAAAAGGACCAGCAGGCCACATGAGCACTAGTCAACCATTTTGCATTGAAATGCTGTTGGAAGCCAGGGTGACCACATTTCAATTCTGCTTTCAGGGACACTGCGATGAGAATAGGGCACCACAGAGTTCTAAACACTAGAGGGAGAACTGACCATTAATTGCTGTGTCAGAAATTGATTTCTGCGGTGGACTACAAGAAAATATATATGAAACCCAAAGCCTTAAACTAACTTCACACTGCAACAAAATTACATTGCCACTCCCGACTGATGCCCGAATTAAGGCTCAGTTATTTCTGTAGTGTTTTGAGCTCCGTCTGGACGCCATTTTCTTGTAGTCCAACAGAGACATCACTTCCTGTCACAGTAGACAACGGACAGTTCTCCTTATAGTGTATAGAACTCTCTGCTCTGGAGTCTTCATTCCAGGACTTTGTATTGTCCCAAAAGGGGGATGCCCAGGACAAGGGACACACACACATAAAATTCGGGACTGTCCTGGGCAGTCAGGGACATGTGGTCACCCTATTGGAAGCAGCTAGGGCCAGGGTAGGCAACATCAGGTTCTCCAGCTGTTGGAGACTATAACTCCTATCATGCTCAACCAGCTAATAGCTGGTTGAGGATGATGGGAGTTGTAGGTTCCATATGCTTGAGAGTCAGTGGTTTCAGACTCCTGAGCTTCAAAATACAATGGGATGGAAATATAACTGTAATTCTGTGCTACAATGCCCCCTTTAATGCTGTTGGTGCCAAGGAGAGGGCAATTCTGCGGTCTCTGGACTTTTTGGGCAGTCTTTTCAATCTATGACTTACAATCAGTACTTTAAACCAGCTGTACAGGAAATGACACGTGTGCCCATCACTTCCTGTGTGTGGTATGGGGCAGTGGGTAATGGAGCTTTTAACCCCTTGGATTCTACGGTGTCTCCAAAGCTTTGCTTCTCAATATTGAAGGATTTAAAAGCCTTATTTAATTCAACAGGGAATTTCTTTCCCAAGTCCCTTGCATACACCTCTGGCACTCAAAAGGTAAAACCCATTGAGTGACGGAGGTAAGTCCAGGCCATTGCCTAGTAGGATTATTCAGTCAGAATAATTGTCCTAGCACTGGTTATAGTAGATCCTTGGCATAAGGAAGTCTAGGGATAGTCAAATGAAGGGGTTATTTTCCAGCAGTATTCTGGCAAGCAAAGGGTTAAAGGGATGAGTATGTAAGCCTCCTGACCAGACTTACCCTGTAATTCAGGACACTTAGAAATCAGCCCAACGCACAATTTTTCTTAGCATTTAGCATTATTATATAAATCCAGACCTCGTCTATAATGCAGGATGGTGATATAAGACCCACACTATAGGGTGGTTCCTATAAGATCGGAAGAATGAACTTTCCATAAGGGTTATGCAATTAAAGAAAGACTGCGCCATCTTTCACAATATTACAGTTCTTTCTCATCCCATTAAAACTGCACTTATGAAAAATGCACGCTAGGACTAAATAGGAATCACTGCAGCCCTGAAGTAGCCGATGTTGTATTTAGTTTTAAAGGAAGATTGATAGATATATATGAGACAGATAGATAGATAGATAGATAGATAGATAGATAGATAGATATGAGATAGATAGATAGATAGATAGATAGATAGATAGATATGAGATAGATAGATAGATATGAGATAGATAGATAGATAGATAGATAGATAGATAGATAGATAGATAGATAGATAGATATGAGATAGATTGATAAATATGAGATAGATAGATAGATAGATAGATAGATAGATAGATAGATATGAGATAGATAGATAGATATATAGCTAGATAGATAGATAGATATGAGATAGATAGATGATAGATAGATATGATATAGATAGATATGAGATAGATAGATAGATAGATAGATAGATAGATAGATAGATAGATATGAGATAGATAGATAGATAGATATGAGATAGATAGATAGATAGATAGATAGATAGATAGATAGATAGATAGATAGATAGATATAGATAGATAGATAGATAGATATGAGATAGATGGATAGATAGATAGATAGATAGATAGATAGATAGATAGATAGATAGATATGAGATAGATTGATAAATATGAGATAGATAGATATATTTGAGATAGATAGATAGATTTATTTATTATTTATTTAGAAAATGTTTTACCAGTAAGAATACATTGAGATTTCTCTCGTTTTCAAGTATGTCCTGGATAGTTTTCAGTAAAAGGTTACATATTTACACTAATTGTGAGACATTATATACAAACATACAGAAATATACATACTTATTAAATAATGGGATTATTTGCAGTTACACACTGTTTGTAGATATAAAGAAACATTTGCTTTTAAGGATTTTAGACTGGGTGCAGATGTGATTTTTTCCGGCAGATTGTTCCAGATTTTTGGAGCTCTGAAGGAGAAGGCAGATCTTCCTGCTTCTTTCTTGTATTGTGGTATACGCAGTGAGTTGTTAGTAGTGGAGCGGAGGTTATAGTTAGTATGGAGAGCTGGGGTGAGCATACTGCTTAGGTATTGTGGTAGTTTTCCAGAGAAGTGATTGTGTACTAAGCAAGAAAGATGAAGGTCGCGTCTAGATTTGAGTGTTAGCCAATTTAGTTCTTTTAGCATGTCACAATGATGGGTAGTGTAGTCACATTGGAGGATAAAGCGGCATAATGAATTATATAGAGTGTCAAGTTTACTGAGGTGGATTTCTGGCGCTGGAGCATATACTACGTCACCATAGTCTATGACTGGCAGCAGCATCTGTTGTACAATACGTTTTCTCACCTGGGTACTTAGACATAATTTGTTTCTATAAAGTGTACTTATTTTGGGATAAAGTTTAGAGGTTAATTTGTCAATGTGGTGACCAAAATTGAGGTTAGGGTCAAGCCACATACCAAGATATTTGTAGGAGTCTACTGGGGCCAATTTACGATTAGACTCTGTCACAATGGATAGGTGGATATTGTCGAGACTATGCAGTTTGTGCTTTGTGCCAAATATCATTGTGACTGTTTTATCTGTGTTTAAGAAAAGTTTGTTCTGTGTTATCCATCTTTCCACTTTGTAGAAATCATGTTGTAATTCGGTTTCAAGTTGTGATATGCTAGAGTTTTTAGCATAGATTATGGTGTCATCTGCATACATGTGTACTGAAGATGATTTGCAAACCTTGGGCAGATCATTTATAAAAAGAGAAAATAGAAGAGGGCCAAGAATGGAGCCTTGGGGAACTCCACTTGTTACTTTGAGCGGACGGGAGTCATTGTTTGCAACTGACACATACTGCATTCTGTCTGATAAATAGGATCGGAACCATTGTAGAGAATTATTACCCAATCCTGAGTTATGGAGTTTGCTGATAAGAATGTTATGGTCTACTGTGTCAAAGGCCTTAGCGATAGATAGATAGATAGATAGATAGATAGATAGATAGATAGATAGATAGATAGATAGATATGAGATAGATTGATAAATATGAGATAGATAGATATATATGAGACAGATAGATAGATAGACAGACAGATAGATATGAGATAGATAGATGATAGATAATAGATAGATAGATAGATAGATAGATAGATAGATATGAGATAGACAGAGAGATATATAGATGGATAGATAGATATGAGATAGATAGATAGATAGATAGATAGATAGATATGAGATAGACAGAGAGATATATAGATGGATAGATAGATAGATATGAGATAGATAGAAATGTATGAGATGGATAGATAGATAGTAACATAGTAATATAGTAATTTAGGTTGAAAAAAGACTTGCGTCCATCTAGTTCAACCCTTTTCCTATTCCTGATAGAAAGAAAGAAATATATGAGATGGATAGATAGATAGATAGATAGATAGATAGATAGATAGATAGATATGACATAGAAAGATAGATAAATAGAGAGATAGATATGAGATAGATGATAGATAGATAGATAGATAGATAGATAGATAGATAGATATGAGATAGACAGAGAGATATATAGATGGATAGATAGATAGATAGATAGATAGATAGATATGAGATAGATAGATAGATAGATAGATAGATAGATAGATAGATATGAGTTAGATAGAAATGTATGAGATGGATAGATAGATAGATAGATAGATAGATAGATAGATAGATAGATAGATAGTAACATAGTAATATAGTAATTTAGGTTGAAAAAAGACTTGCGTCCATCTAGTTCAACCCTTTTCCTATTCCTGTTTACCATCATTGATCCAAAAGAAGGCAAAAAAAACCCCTCAATATAGCAATTTCAAATTCTGCCTTGAATGGGGGAGAAAAAAATCCTTATTGACTCCAAATGGCAATCAGATTTCTCCCTGGATCAACAAGCCCTAACTAAATATTAATCCCAATACTAACGTGCATAGCCCTCTATGTTATTTTCTTTTAAATAAGTATCCAGGCTCTTTTTAAAGGCATCTAATGTATTCGATAGCACCACCTCCTCAGTCAGTGAATTCCATACCTTTATTGTCCTTACTGTAAAGAATCCCTTCCACTGTTGTAGATTAAATCTCCTTTCCTCAAGTCTAAGCAGGTGACCCCTTGTCCTTTGTATGGGCCCTAAACAGATAGATAGATAGATAGATAGATAGATAGATAGATAGATAGAAAGAAATATATGAGACTAGCAATGTGGGACGGCGTTGCCCGTCATGTTATGACCATTGGGCGCACGTGTGTGAAATGCAGACACACTGATAAACACAGACATATGCAACACACAGGCAGACACATACCATACATCCCAAGTGTCCCTCTTTAGGAGGGACAGTCCCTCTTTGAGGGCCAAATCCCTCTGTTCCTCTTTCCCACCCTGTTGTCCCTCTTTTTAGGAGGTCAGACTGTGTGCAGGGCCGGCTCCACCTATAGGCAAGGTAGGCACCGGCCTAGGGCGCACACGTACTGGGGGTGCGGGCATGCAGCGGAGAAGAGCTGCGCCCGCACACACCACGCCGGGAAGCACAACACAATCAGGTCTGTGTTGCTACAGCGCTCCGTCACTGGGTCGGATCTTTAGTAATGCAGAGCGCGCTGGGAGTCATGATCTCCCGCCTCGCTCTGCATTACTGAAGAGAAGACTGCGCGGGAGCTACAGGTATGTGGTGGGGGGCAAGTTGGAACTGAAGGGGCATAGTGGAGCTGCTGGGGGCAAGTTGGAGCGGATGGGGGGCAAAGTGGAGCTGATGGGGGAAAGCTGGAGCTGATAGGGGAAAGCTGGAGGTGAGGGGGCATAGTGGAGCTGGTGGGGGCAAGTTGGAGCTGGTGGGGGCAAAGTGGAGCTGATGGGGGTAAGTTGGAGCGGATGAGGGTCAAAGTGGAGCTGATGGGGGCAACTTGGAGCTGAGGGGGTAAAGTGGAGCTGAGGAGGGGCAAAGTGAAGCTGAGGGGGGCAAAGTGGAGCTGAGGGGGGGCAAAGTGAAGCTGAGGGGGGGCAAAGTGGAGCTGAGGGGGGCAAAGTGGAGCTGGTGGGGGCAAGTTAGAGCGGATGGGGGGCAAGTTGGAGCGGATGGGGGGCAAGTTGGAGCGGATGGGGGCAAGTTGGAGCAGATGGGGGGCAAAGTGGAGCTGATGGTGGCAAGTTGGAGCTGATAGGGGCAAGTTGGAGCTGCTGGGGGCATAGTGGAGCTGCTGGGGGGCAAAGTGGAGCCGATGGGGGTAAGTTGGAACTGATAGGGGAAAGTTGTAGCTGAGGGGGCATAGTGGAGCTGGTGGGGGCATAGTGGAGCTGGTGGGGGCAAGTTGGAGCTGGTGGGGGCAAAGTGGAGCGGATGGGGGGCAAAGTGGAGCGGATGGGGGCAAGTTGGAGCTGAGGGGGCAAAATGGAGCTGATGGGGGTAAGTTGGAGCGGATGGGGGTCAAAGTGGAGCTGATGAGGGCAAGTTGGAGCTGAGGGGGCAAAGTGGAGCTGAGGGGGGGGCACGTTAGAGCAGATGGTGGGCAAAGTGGAGCTGATGGGGGCAATTTGGAGCGGATGGGAGGCAAAGTGGAGCTGATGATGGCAAGTTGGAGCTGCTGGGGGCATAGTGGAGCTGCTGGGGGGCAAAGTGGAGCCGGTGGGGGCACGTTAGAGCAGATGGGGGGCAAAGTGGAGCTGATGGGGGCAATTTGGAGCGGATGGGGGGCAAAGTGGAGCTGATGGTGGCAAGTTGGAGCTGCTGGGGGCATAGTGGAGCTGCTGGGGGACAAAGTGGAGCAGGTGGGGGCAATTGGAGCTGCTGGGGGGCAAAGTGGAGCTGATGGGGGCAAGTTGGAGCTGAGGCGGCAAGTTGGAGTTGATGGGGGACAAAGTGGAGCTGATAGGGGCAAAGTAGAGCTGGTGGGCCAAAGTGAAGCTGATAAGGGGCAAGTTGGAGCTGGTGGGGGGCATCTCTTACAGGCATCTCCAGACCAGGGGCAGACTGGGCCAGGGGGCAGAGAGAGGACAATCATGAAAAGAGGTTGGGTATAAGTAGGCGGGGTATAAAGGGGTGGGGCACAAGGGGCAGAGCAAAATGGGCAGCAAAATTAGGTTTTGCCTAGGGTGGCAAAAATCCTTGCACCAGCCCTGACTGTGTGGTGTGTATTACTTTGCTCTACAGCAATAAAGCTCATATACATATTTTTTAAACTTCAGTATATGTGTTTATACATTAGTCTGTGCAAATAAAATACTTTGGTCTTGCACTAAATCATTTATTCAGTTACATAAATAGCCAGTAATAGGTCATGAAATAACCTAAAAATTCTTACTAATACCCTGCCCACCAGCCACGCCCCCAACAATATCACCTAAAACTAACGTGTCCCTCTTTGGCCATGTGAAATGTTGGGAGGTATGCACATACACACAGTGAGCGGCAGAAACATGCAAAAGACATGTACACACAGACACACTGGAGATGCACACATGGACACACATATGTAACAGAGATGTACACACACACACACAGACACACGCAACATATATGAGCAGAAACACATGCGTGCATGAGTTGTGTACCCCTCTGGCACTCAAATGGTTAAGGTATAGAGAGGCATGTCAGAGTTAAATAGCAGTGGGAAGTGTATTCATACCTGGGAACTTTGATTTGTGGAGTCCCTAGAGGGGACTGATGTGGTGCTGATGTGGCGAGACAAATGGGGCAAGCTGAGTTAAAAGTGGGCGGGGCTTAATTGCGAGTAGGGGGCGGGGCTTAAGAGAAATGTGTAAAAGTGTTAGTAATAGGCTGGGGAAGGAGGAGAAGTGGGAGGGAAATGCAAGTTTACAGTGTGAGGGGTTTGAACACACTCCCTGAGGGCTAAAGCTTGATACACAACCCTGTGGCAGTCAGTGGGTTAAGTGTGTACCTGA
Organism: Rhinophrynus dorsalis; assembly: GCA_037306005.1. Taxonomy (NCBI): domain Eukaryota; kingdom Metazoa; phylum Chordata; class Amphibia; order Anura; family Rhinophrynidae; genus Rhinophrynus; species Rhinophrynus dorsalis. The sequence continues at coordinate 624,015,869 of CM074719.1, read as the reverse complement.
TGGCTGTCTGTCCTGAGTCTTGCATGGCAAATGATGACAGTGAAGAAATAATTGCGCAATGAGGACCTACCTTAACCCTTTGAGTGCCATTTTGTTCCCCTGGTGCTGTAGCACCCTTCTGTGGCTATACTACAGGTCCTGCTGAGGCCACTGGGAGTCAGGGTGAGTGACTGTGTGTCAGCCATATTTCTTTCTGGCTTTGTGTGTGTGTGTATGGGTTGTTTGGTGGTGTGTGAGTGGGGCATTTGTGTGTAATACCTGTGAACTTTTACTTGTGGAGTCCCTCATGTGGTGCTGATGTGGAGAGAGCAATGGGGCAATTTGGGTTAACAGTGGGCGGGGCTTAATCGCGAGTAGGGGGCGGGGCTTAACATAAATGTGTAAAAGTGTTAGTAATAGGCTGGGGAAGGAGGAGAAGTGGGAGGGAAATGCAAGTTTACAGTGTGAGGGGTTTGAACACATTCCCTGAGGGGGTAAAACTTGATCAACAAACCCTGTGGCAGTCAGTGGGTTAAGTGTGTACCTGATGGCTGTCTGTCCTGTGTCTTGCATGGCAAATGATGACAGTGAAGAAATAATTCAGCAGAGGGCCTACCTTAACCCTTTGAGTGCCATTTTGTTCCCCTGGTGCTGCACTACAGGTCCTGCTGAGGCCACTGGGAGTCAGGGTGAGTGACTGTGTGTGTGTCAGCCATATTTATTTCTGGCTTTGTGTTTGTATGTAGTGCTGTGTGTGTAAGTGGGAGCATGTCTGTTTGGTGCTGTGGGAGTGGGGCATGTGTGTGTGTGGTGGTCTGTGTGTGTTTGTGTGGTGCTGTGTGAGTGGGGCATATGTGTGTGTGGTGGTCTGTGTGTGTGAGTGGGGCATGTGTGTTTGTCTGTGGTGTAGGAGCAAATGGCAGCCATATTGTTTTTTCTGACTTTGATAGTGGTGGGCGGGCTGCATAGTGGGGGCGGGCCAACTCCCTGCATGATTGAATCACCCAATGGGAACAGTAAGTCCTCCTTAATACCACCCCTGGGTGTGTTTGCCAGGCACACGGAAGTCTTCTTTTATATATATAGATGGATAGATAGATAGATAGATAGATAGATAGATAGATAGATAGATATGACATAGAAAGATAGATAAATAGAGAGATAGTTAGATATGAGATAGATAGATAGATAGATAGATAGATAGATAGATAGATAGATAGATCACTTGAGAAGTAATCTCCACTTTATCCCCTTCCTATCACTCTTATGGGAGTAAATTAGATGATCTTATGTCCTCATGTGACCAAAGTAAGAAATGAAAAGTCCTTAGTGAACACTCAGGATTCCATTGTCCAAAACCAAAGGCTCTAATTTTTCTCCTGCTATAAGATATCTACACGTACTTGGGACAAAAAACATGATACAGCCAATGGCTTAACTAATCATTGAAAGGCCCAAGTACAAAATATTTTGGGTCTCTCCCAATACAAAAACATAACTAGAATAAGGTGACCATCTATCCCTTTAAATCAGAGACATATAAAAATCAGACACTGCAGGGCTGCACTGATTCCTGCGCAGCCCTGCAGAATGACTTTTCATAAGTGACTTGATTTAAAGTGATATCTAGTCACCTTTAACTAGAAGGTATTGGGCCATGGGACAGATGGGGTCTCTTTGGATGCTGGACACCAGCAAACTGCACCCTCACCTCTCCCGATGATACACAGCATTGTTACTCAGTGTTAGTCCTTGCCATACACCAACAACGGTATGTGGGACCCTCTCCTTTGTTCTGTGTACACTCCTCACCTTACTGTTTGATTTATCTGTTTTTATGAGATCAATAAATATGGATATGTTAAACTGATCCCTGGCTTCATATCAGTCTTGGTGTGCGGTTGTTCTCTTCATGTATATAGGACAGGGCACAAAATTTCTACTCTCCGCTAGCCAATGGCGAGTGAAAATTTAGCCCTGGCGAGTAGAAATTCAGCCCTGGTGGGTATGTTATGTATTGCAGTGGTGAGTAACTTTTCAGGTCTGGCTAGTAGCAAAGGACTTCACATTATAAGTCCTGATATAGGTGATATGAACAATCAGTGGATCAGTCATTGTGATTGATCTACCTGCGCTTAATTGGAGATATATATTCAGAATCAGATTTAGGAAAGCTGAAATTCTAAAGCTACTCAGATGGCCAAGTTCACTTTTACTCTATCAGTCTTCAGCTATAAAAACAAACACGTTTTTATCGGAAATTGGTTTTATCACTTATTTCATTCATGAAAGCTGAAATCCCGGGGGAAACCATTACAAGGAATACTCACAGCTACGCCATTTAACCCCTTAAGGACCCATGACGGTCCTGCACCGTCATGGGTTGTTATACCCTTAACGACCCATGACGGTCCAGGACCGTCATGGCTTAAATGATAGCAGCGTGACTCCGTGCACGCTGCTATCATTAATTCCAGGCTGAGACTGAGCGCTCCGAGACTGGGGTATTCAGTCTCAGCCCTTCTTTCTTCTGCCGGTTCATGCGATCACTGTATCAGCGATCACATGTACCGGCATTCTGAGACAGAGGTAAGCACACAACGCATGCTTACCTCTGTGTGTCTCCTCTTTTTCTGTCTCCCTTGCTATCAAAGTAAGGGAGACAGAAGTAGACGGGAGACACCTAGTGGTAAAAAAAAAAAAACAGCAGCTTGGGGGTATTAACCCCTTCACTGCTGGCGCAGGAGGCTGGCTAAACGCAGGTCAATTTTTGAGCTGCAATTATACACTTTTTTTTTTTTTAAATAAAAAAAAACACAACACACTTAAAAAAAAAAAAAAAAAAAAAAAATTATTTAAAAAAATATATATATAACTAAACAATATTGCAAGTGTGATTGTTGTGGAGCCATGTAATACACTTATATACACCACCAAATGCCAGGTATAAAAAAGTGTCAAAATAGGGTGGGAAAAAAGGACATGGGGATTTTCACCCAGGGGGACAGTGGCCTCTTTAAACTGCGCATTTTGTAGGTATGACTGACCGGTCATACTTTTCATGCAGTCTCCATAAAAATTTAACCCTTTGTGGCCAATTGATCCCAAGAGAAAAATCAAAAATGGTGTTTTTTTTACTTTTTTTTTACTTTTTTTTAAATTTTCATAAAGTAAATGGTGGGTTATCTATATAAATGGGGTATCAAATGAAAGCCCTATTTGTGCGTAGAAAAACAGTATATAAGTTATGGGGGTGGAATAAAAGCCTAAGAGGGAAACACTGTTGAACAAAGACATAGTCAAAAAGGTCAGAATTGCTCCAGTCCTTAAGGGAAAATGACCTCAGATTTTCCCGGTCCTTAAGGGGTTATGTCAACACTATTATTATTATTATTCTTTATTTAAATAGCACCAACTAATTCTGAAACACTGTAATGACAAAATGGCCGCTCACAGTTCTGCATTCTTCTAATTTCACTAATTGAGATTCTAGAAAAAGGAGGTGCTTTCTGTACCGTGGGCTTGTAAATAACCTCTTGATGACTTGAGAATACAACTCACTTTCATTCTAATCGTTTTCTATAATAATAATAACTAGTATTTATATAATACCTTTTTCCCAGAGCACGCTCTCGGAATAAACCAAATCGGCAGCTGAATAATAGATGTTATTATTACCCAATCAATGGTACTCATTTATCAACCTCGGAAGGATGAAGGCTAAGTTGACTCTGCTGGGAATCGAACCTGCAACCTTGAGGTTTGAACAGACTCTGTAGTCAGCAGTGGCGTAACAATAGGGGTCGCAGGGGTCGCACCTGCGACCGGACCCGTCACTCCAAGGGGCCCAGCCGCCCCCTGCGAACCCATCAACACTCGCCCACAGCCCTGCCCGCAGCAGCTCAGCTGATCTCCTGGCGCTCTAGTAATGCAGAGCGCTGGGAGATGACATCATCTCCCAGCGCTCTGCATAACTGAGAACCACGTGGGAGCGGGTGATGGAGGTAACTGAGAACCGTGCGAGAGATGGAGGTAGGAGATGTGCATGGGGCAACGTGAAGATGGGGGGGGGGGCCCGGGCCCGGCGGCAATTTCTGCACCAGGGCCCGGTGGCTTCTAGTTACGCCACTGGTAGTCAGGGCATTTACCTCTGAGCTATCTCAGTAAAATAGTAAAAATAAGCTGCAAATATAGTAAAAATAGTAAAATAAACTGCAAATATAGTTTTTAACATTATTACACAATGCATTGGAGATCTATCTAGCATAATAATAATTTGGGTTACCATCTTGCATTGAATATTGAATATAAAGAGAAAACAGAGTGTGTTTCTCTATGTGTATAGAATATATACTTACAAAGTGCAGGGGAGGGCTGGCAACTTATGGCCTGGGGGGCAAATACAATCTACTAGCCCACTGTCCCAGCCCATCCCATTTAGTTAATTTTAATATTTGCATTAATGCTGTTAAGTAAGGCAAACAAGACCCCATAGCTTACAGTTGAAATATGGCTAGTCTAGTGATACCATTGAGCTTTCAATTTAAGTACAGCTACATGACTGATACCATAGAGCTTACAAGGGAATTGAGTTATGCTGCTATTGTAGCTCTATCTGGATTGTAGCTCTGTGGTATCACTAGTGTAGCTCCATTTTAATTCTAAGCTCTGTGGTATCAACATACCTGGGAACTTCCAATTGAGATCTACCCGGAGGGGAGTGCGCTGGTGCAGCAGGGGGTGAAAATAATGACACAAATTGCGTCAAAAAGGGGCGGGGCTTGACATGAGTTGAGGGGGCAGGACTTAAAGGTGTCACACAGAAGTAGAGTTGCCGCCTTTTCTACAAAAAAATACCGGCCATGGCATTCCTTCCATAGACTTAACATTGGACAGGAGCCAATTTTTTACCGGCCTGCCGGTAAAATACCGGCTGGGTGGCAACCCTACACAGAAGGATGGGGAAGGAAGAACACCGGGAGAAACAGCAGATGTGGGCAGAGTTTCAATAGAAACTTCCCACATCCAGAGGAATCAGCCTCTGCCCCTGGAGACCTGGTAAATCTCTGTCAGAACAGGAGTCTCTGGGGCAAATCCGGAGAGTTCCCATGTATGGGTATCAATAGGGTAGCTCCATTTACAGCAACAATTGGGAGATTGAGTGAGGTAGTGGCCCACTGGCCCAGACATGTAACCAGCCCAGGGGGCAATTGCCCCTCTGACCCCCAGGCCAGCCCTCCCTTGACAGAGTGTGTCTATGTCTGTGTATAGAATATATACTTACAGTGTGTGTATATGTCTGTGTATAGGATATATACTTACAGTGTGTCTATGTCTGTGTATAGGATATATACTTACAGTGTGTGTATATGTCTGTGTATAGAATATATACTTACAGTGTGTGTATATGTCTGTGTATAGGATATATACTTACAGTGTGTCTATGTCTGTGTATAGGATATATACTTACAGTGTGTGTATATGTCTGTATATAGAATATATACTTACAGTGTGTGTATATGTCTGTGTATAGGATATATACTTACAGTGTGTATATGTCTGTGTATAGAATATATACTTGCAGTGTGTGTATATATCTGTGTATAGAATATATACACACAGTGTGTATATGTCTGTGTATAGAATATATACTTGCAGTGTGTGTATATGTCTGTGTATAGAATATATACTTACAGTGTGTGTCTATATCTGTGTATAGGATATATACTTACAGTGTGTATATGTCTGTGTATAGAATATATGATTACAGTGTGTATATGTCTGTGTATAGAATATATACTTACAGTGTGTGTATATGTCTGTGTATATAATATATACTTACAGTGTGTGTGTATATGTCTGTGTATAGAATATATACTTACAGTGTGTGTATATGTCTGTGTATAGAATATATACTTACAGTGTGTGTATATGTCTGTGTATAGAATACATACTTACAGTGTGTGTATATGTCTGTGTATAGAATACATACTTACAGTGTGTGTATATGTCTGTGTATAGAATATATACTTACAGTGTGTGTATATGTCTGTGTATAGGATATATACTTACAGTGTGTATATATGTCTGTGTATATGATATATACTTACAGTGTTTGTCTATGTCTGTGTATAGGATATATACTTACAGTGTGTGTATATGTCTGTGTATAGGATATATACTTACAGTGTGTGTATATGTCTGTGTATAGGATATATACTTACAGTGTGTGTATATGTCTGTGTATAGAATACATACTTACAGTGTGTGTATAGGTCTGTGTATAGAATATATACTTACAGTGTGTGTATATGTCTGTGTATAGGATATATACTTACAGTGTGTGTATATGTCTGTGTATAGAATATATACTTACAGTGTGTATATATGTCAGTGTATAGGATATATACTTACAGTGTTTGTCTATGTCTGTGTATAGGATATATACTTACAGTGTGTGTCTATGTCTGTGTATAGGATATATACTTACAGTGTGTGTCTATGTCTGTGTATAGGATATATACTTACAGTGTGTGTATATGTCTGTGTATAGGATATATACTTACAGTGTGTATATGTCTGTGTATAGAATATATACTTGCAGTGTGTGTATATATCTGTGTATAGAATATATACACACAGTGTGTATATGTCTGTGTATAGAATATATACTTGCAGTGTGTGTATATGTCTGTGTATAGAATATATACTTACAGTGTGTGTCTATATCTGTGTATAGGATATATACTTACAGTGTGTATATGTCTGTGTATAGAATATATGATTACAGTGTGTATATGTCTGTGTATAGAATATATACTTACAGTGTGTGTATATGTCTGTGTATATAATATATACTTACAGTGTGTGTGTATATGTCTGTGTATAGAATATATACTTACAGTGTGTGTATATGTCTGTGTATAGAATATATACTTACAGTGTGTGTATATGTCTGTGTATAGAATACATACTTACAGTGTGTGTATATGTCTGTGTATAGAATATATACTTACAGTGTGTGTATATGTCTGTGTATAGGATATATACTTACAGTGTGTATATATGTCTGTGTATATGATATATACTTACAGTGTTTGTCTATGTCTGTGTATAGGATATATACTTACAGTGTGTGTATATGTCTGTGTATAGGATATATACTTACAGTGTGTGTATATGTCTGTGTATAGGATATATACTTACAGTGTGTGTATATGTCTGTGTATAGAATACATACTTACAGTGTGTGTATAGGTCTGTGTATAGAATATATACTTACAGTGTGTGTATATGTCTGTGTATAGGATATATACTTACAGTGTGTGTATATGTCTGTGTATAGAATATATACTTACAGTGTGTATATATGTCAGTGTATAGGATATATACTTACAGTGTTTGTCTATGTCTGTGTATAGGATATATACTTACAGTGTGTGTCTATGTCTGTGTATAGGATATATACTTACAGTGTGTGTCTATGTCTGTGTATAGCATATATACTTACAGTGTGTGTCTATGTCTATGTATAGAATATATACTTACAGTGTGTGTATATGTCTGTGTATAGGATATATACTTACAGTGTGTGTCTATGTCTGTGTATAGAATATATACTTACAGTGTGTGTCTATGTCTGTGTATAGGATATATACTTACAGTGTGTGTCTATGTCTGTGTATAGGATATATACTTACAGTGTGTGTATATGTCTGTGTATAGAATATATACTTACAGTGTGTGTCTATGTCTGTGTATAGGATATATACTTACAGTGTGTGTATATGTCTGTGTATAGGATATATACTTACAGTGTGTGTATATGTCTGTGTATAGGATATATACTTACAGTGTGTCTATGTCTGTGTATAGAATATATGATTACAGTGTGTGTATATGTCTGTGTATAGACTATATACTTACAGTGTGTGTATATGTCTGTGTATAGGATATATACTTACAGTGTGTGTATATGTCTGTGTATAGACTATATACTTACAGTGTGTGTATATGTCTGTGTATAGGATATATACTTACAGTGTGTCTATGTCTGTGTATAGGATATATACTTACAGTGTGTCTATGTCTGTGTATAGGATATATACTTACAGTGTGTGTCTATGTCTGTGTATAGAATATATACTTACAGTGTGTGTATATGTCTGTGTATAGGATATATACTTACAGTGTGTGTATATGTCTGTGTATAATATATATAGTTACAGTGTGTGTCTATGTCTGTGTATAGGATATATACTTACAGTGTGTGTATATGTCTGTGTATAGGATATATGATTACAGTGTGTGTCTATGTCTGTGTATAGGATATATACTTACAGTGTGTGTATATGTCTGTGTATAGGATATATGATTACAGTGTGTGTATATGTCTGTGTATAGAATATATACTTACAGTGTGTGTATATGTCTGTGTATAGGATATATGATTACAGTGTGTGTATATGTCTGTGTATAGAATATATACTTACAGTGTGTGTATATGTCTGTGTATAGGATATATACATACAGTGTGTGTCTATGTCTGTGTATAGGATATATACTTACAGTGTGTGTCTATGTCTGTGTATAGGATATATACTTACAGTGTGTGTATATGTCTGTGTATAGGATATATACATACAGTGTGTATATGTCTGTGTATAGGATATATACTTACAGTGTGTGTATGTCTGTGTATAGAATATATACTTACAGTGTGTGTCTATGTCTGTGTATAGGATATATACTTACAGTGTGTGTCTATGTCTGTGTATAGAATATATACTTACAGTGTGTGTATATGTCTGTGTATAGAATATATACTTACAGTGTGTGTCTATGTCTGTGTATAGAATATATACTTACAGTGTGTGTATATGTCTGTGTATAGGATATATGATTACAGTGTGTGTATATGTCTGTGTATAGAATATATACTTACAGTGTGTGTATATGTCTGTGTATAGAATATATACTTACAGTGTGTGTATATGTCTGTGTATAGAATATATACTTACAGTGTGTGTCTATGTCTGTGTATAGGATATATACATACAGTGTGTGTCTATGTCTGTGTATAGGATATATACATACAGTGTGTGTCTATGTCTGTGTATAGGATATATACTTACAGTGTGTGTATATGTCTGTGTATAGGATATATACTTACAGTGTGTGTCTATGTCTGTGTATAGGATATATACTTACAGTGTGTGTCTATGTCTGTGTATAGAATATATACATACAGTGTGTGTCTATGTCTGTGTATAGGATATATACTTACAGTGTGTATATGTCTGTGTATAGAATATATACTTACAGTGTGTGTCTATGTCTGTGTATATAATATATACTTACAGTGTGTGTATATGTCTGTGTATAGACTATATACTTACAGTGTGTGTCTATGTCTGTGTATAGGATATATACTTACAGTGTGTGTATATGTCTGTGTATAGGATATATACTTACAGTGTGTGTGTATATGTCTGTGTATAGGATATATACTTACAGTGTGTGTCTATGTCTGTGTATAGAATATATACTTACAGTGTGTGTATATGTCTGTGTATAGAATATATACTTACAGTGTGTGTCTATTTCTGTGTATAGGATATATGATTACAGTGTGTGTCTATGTCTGTGTATAGGATATATACTTACAGTGTGTGTATATGTCTGTGTATAGGATATATGATTACAGTGTGTGTATATGTCTGTGTATAGAATATATACTTACAGTGTGTGTCTATGTCTGTGTATAGAATATATACTTACAGTGTGTGTATATGTCTGTGTATAGAATATATATACTTACAGTGTGTGTCTATGTCTGTGTATAGGATATATACTTACAGTGTGTGTATATGTCTGTGTATAGAATATATACTTACAGTGTGTATATGTGTGTGTATAGAATATATACTTACAGTGTGTGTCTATGTCTGTGTATAGAATATATACTTACAGTGTGTGTCTATGTCTGTGTATAGAATATATACTTCCCGTGTGTGTATATGTCTGTGTATAGGATATATGATTACAGTGTGTGTATATGTCTGTGTATAGGATATATGATTACAGTGTGTGTCTATGTCTGTGTATAGGATATATGATTACAGTGTGTGTATATGTCTGTGTATAGAATATATACTTACAGTGTGTGTATATGTCTGTGTATAGGATATATACATACAGTGTGTGTATATGTCTGTGTATAGGATATATGATTACGGTGTGTGTCTATGTCTGTGTATAGAATATATACTTACAGTGTGTGTATATGTCTGTGTATAGAATATATACTTACAGTGTGTGTATATGTCTGTGTATAGGATATATACATACAGTGTGTGTATATGTCTGTGTATAGGATATATACTTACAGTGTGTGTCTATGTCTGTGTATAGGATATATACTTACAGTGTGTGTATATGTCTGTGTATAGAATATATACTTACAGTGTGTGTATATGTCTGTGTATAGAATATATACTTACAGTGTGTGTGTATATGTCTGTGTATAGGATATATACATACAGTGTGTGTATATGTCTGTGTATAGAATATATACTTACAGTGTGTGTCTATGTCTGTGTATAGAATATATACTTACAGTGTGTGTATATGTCTGTGTATAGAATATATACTTACAGTGTGTGTGTATGTCTGTGTATAGGATATATACATACAGTGTGTGTATGTCTGTGTATAGAATATATACTTACAGTGTGTGTATATGTCTGTGTATAGGATATATACTTACAGTGTGTGTCTATGTCTGTGTATAGGATATATACATACAGTGTGTGTATGTCTGTGTATAGAATATATACTTACAGTGTGTGTATATGTCTGTGTATGGAATATATACTTACAGTGTGTGTATATCTCTGTGTATAGAATATATACTTACAGTGTGTGTCTATGTCTGTGTATAGAATATATACTTACAGTGTGTCTATATGTCTGTGTATAGGATATATACATACAGTGTGTGTCTATGTCTGTGTATAGAATATATACTTACAGTGTGTGTATATGTCTGTGTATAGGATATATACTTACAGTGTGTATCTATGTCTTTGTATAGGATATATACTTACAGTGTGTGTATATGTCAGTGTATAGGATATATACTCACAGTGTGTGTCTATGTTTGTGTATAGAATATATACTTACAGTGTGTGTCTATGTCTGTGTATAGAATATATACTTACAGTGTGTGTATATGTCTGTGTATAGGATATATACATACAGTGTGTGTCTATGTCTGTGTATAGAATATATACATACAGTGTGTGTCTATGTCTGTGTATAGAATATATACTTACAGTGTGTATATGTCTGTGTATAGAATATATACTTACAGTGTGTGTCTATGTCTGTGTATAGAATATATACTTACAGTGTGTGTATATGTCTGTGTATAGAATATATACTTACAGTGTGTGTCTATGTCTGTGTATAGAATATATACTTACAGTGTGTGTGTATATGTCTGTGTATATAATATATACTTACAGTGTGTGTCTATGTCTGTGTATAGAATATATACTTACAGTGTGTCTATATGTCTGTGTATAGGATATATACATACAGTGTGTGTCTATGTCTGTGTATAGAATATATACTTACAGTGTGTGTATATGTCTGTGTATAGGATATATACTTACAGTGTGTATCTATGTCTGTGTATAGGATATATACTTACAGTGTGTGTATATGTCTGTGTATAGGATATATACTTACAGTGTGTGTCTATGTCTGTGTATAGAATATATACTTACAGTGTGTGTCTATGTCTGTGTATAGAATATATACTTACAGTGTGTGTATATGTCTGTGTATAGGATATATACATACTGTGTGTGTCTATGTCTGTGTATAGAATATATACATACAGTGTGTGTCTATGTCTGTGTATAGAATATATACTTACAGTGTGTGTCTATGTCTGTGTATAGGATATATACTTACAGTGTGTATCTATGTCTGTGTATAGGATATATACTTACAGTGTGTGTATATGTCTGTGTATAGGATATATACTTACAGTGTGTGTCTATGTCTGTGTATAGAATATATACTTACAGTGTGTGTCTGTGTCTGTGTATAGAATATATACTTACAGTGTGTGTATATGTCTGTGTATAGGATATATACATACAGTGTGTGTCTATGTCTGTGTATAGAATATATACATACAGTGTGTGTGTGTATATGTGTGTGTATAGGATATATACATACAGTGTGTGTATATGTCTGTGTATAGAATATATACATACAGTGTGTGTCTATGTCTGTGTATAGGATATATACATACAGTGTGTGTCTATGTCTGTGTATAGAATATATACTTACAGTGTGTATATGTCTGTGTATAGAATATATACTTACAGTGTGTGTATATGTCTGTGTATAGAATATATACTTACAGTGTGTGTCTATGTCTGTGTATAGGATATATACTTACAGTGTGTGTCTATGTCTGTGTATAGAATATATACTTACAGTGTGTGTCTATGTCTGTGTATAGGATATATACTTACAGTGTGTGTCTATGTCTGTGTATAGGATATATACATACAGTGTGTGTCTATGTCTGTGTATAGGATATATACTTACAGTGTGTCTATGTCTGTGTATAGAATATATACTTACAGTGTGTGTCTATGTCTGTGTATAGAATATATACTTACAGTGTGTGTATATGTCTGTGTATAGGATATATACTTGCAGTGTGTGTATATGTCTGTGTATAGGATATATACTTATAGTGTGTGTATATGTCTGTGTATAGGATATATACTTACAGTGTGTGTATATGTCTGTGTATAGGATATATACTTACAGTGTGTGTCTATGTCTGTGTATAGGATATATACTTACAGTGTGTATATGTCTGTGTATAGAATATATACTTACAGTGTGTGTCTATGTCTGTGTATATAATATATACTTACAGTGTGTGTATATGTCTGTGTATAGAATATATACATACAGTGTGTGTCTATGTCTGTGTATAGGATATATACTTACAGTGTGTATATGTCTGTGTATAGAATATATACTTACAGTGTGTGTCTATGTCTGTGTATATAATATATACTTACAGTGTGTGTATATGTCTGTGTATAGAATATATACTTACAGTGTGTGTCTATATCTGTGTATAGAATATATACTTACAGTGTGTGTATATGTCTGTGTATAGAATATATACTTACAGTGTGTGTCTATGTCTGTGTATAGAATATATACTTACAGTGTGTGTATAGGTCTGTGTATAGGATATATACTTACAGTGTGTGTCTATGTCTGTGTATAGGATATATACTTACAGTGTGTGTATATGTCTGTGTATAGAATATATACTTACAGTGTGTGTATATGTCTGTGTATAGGATATATACTTACAGTGTGTGTCTATGTCTGTGTATAGGATATATACTTACAGTGTGTGTGTATAGGTCTGTGTATAGGATATATACATACAGTGTGTGTGTATGTCTGTGTATAGGATATATACTTACAGTGTGTGTATATGTCTGTGTATAGAATATATACTTACAGTGTGTGTATATGTCTGTGTATAGGATATATACATACAGTGTGTGTCTATGTCTGTGTATAGGATATATACTTACAGTGTGTATATGTCTGTGTATAGAATATATGCTTACAGTGTGTGTCTATGTCTGTGTATAGAATATATACTTACAGTGTGTGTCTATGTCTGTGTATAGGATATATACTTACAGTGTGTGTCTATGTCTGTGTATAGAATATATACTTACAGTGTGTGTCTATGTCTGTGTATAGGATATATACATACAGTGTGTGTCTATGTCTGTGTATAGGATATATACATACAGTGTGTGTCTATGTCTGTGTATAGGATATATACTTACAGTGTGTCTATGTCTGTGTATAGAATATATACTTACAGTGTGTGTCTATGTCTGTGTATAGAATATATACTTACAGTGTGTGTCTATGTCTGTGTATAGGATATATACTTACAGTGTGTGTATATGTCTGTGTATAGAATATATACTTACAGTGTGTGTATATGTCTGTGTATTGGATATATACTTACAGTGTGTGTATATGTCTGTGTATAGGATATATACTTACAGTGTGTGTATATGTCTGTGTATAGGATATATACTTACAGTGTGTGTCTATGTCTGTGTATAGGATATATACTTACAGTGTGTGTATATGTCTGTGTATAGAAAATATACATACAGTGTGTGTCTATGTCTGTGTATATAATATATACTTACAGTGTGTGTATATGTCTGTGTATAGAAAATATACATACAGTGTGTGTCTATGTCTGTGTATAGGATATATACTTACAGTGTGTATATGTCTGTGTATAGAATATATACTTACAATGTGTGTCTATGTCTGTGTATATAATATATACTTACAGTGTGTGTATATGTCTGTGTATAGAATATATACTTACAGTGTGTGTCTATGTCTGTGTATAGAATATATACTTACAGTGTGTGTATATGTCTGTGTATAGGATATATACTTACAGTGTGTGTATAGGTCTGTGTATAGGATATAAACATACAGTGTGTGTCTATGTCTGTGTATAGGATATATACTTACAGTGTGTGTATATGTCTGTGTATAGAATATATACTTACAGTGTGTGTATATGTCTGTGTATAGGATATATACATACAGTGTGTGTCTATGTCTGTGTATAGGATATATACTTACAGTGTGTATATGTCTGTGTCTATATATATAAAAGAAGACTTTGTGCCTGCCAAAACACACCCAGGGGAGGCATAAAGCAGGAGTTACTATTCCTATTGGGTGATACAGTCATGCACGGAGTTGGCCCGCCCCCACTATGCAGCCCGCCCACCACCATCAAAGTCAGAAAAAAACAACATGGCCGCCACTTGCTCCTACACCACAGACAAACACACATGCCTCACTCATACAGCACCAAACTCACACACATGCCTCACTCACACAGCACCACACAAACACACACACATGCCCCACTCACACACACAGACCACCACACACAATGCCCCACTCACACAGCACCAAACACACATGCCCCCACTCACACACACAGCACCACATACACACACAAAGCCAGAAATAAATATGGCTGACACACACACACACACACACACACACACACTCACTCACCCTGACTCCCAGTGGCCTCAGCAGGACCTGTAGTGCAGCACCAGAAGAACAAAATGGCACTCAAAGGGTTAAGGTAGGCCCTCATTGCTCAATTATTTCTTCACTGTCATCATTTGCCATGCAAGACACAGGACAGACAGCCATCAGATTCACACTTAACCCACTGACTGCCACAGAGTTGTGTATCAAGTTTTAGCCCTCAGGGAGTGTGTTCAAACCCCTCACATTGTAAACTTACATTTCCCTCCCACTTCTCCTCCTTCCCCAGCCTATTACTAACACTTTTCCATATTTATGTTAAGCCCCGCCCCCACTCGCGATTAAGCCCCACCCCCTTTTAACCCAGATTGCCCCATTTGTCTCTCCACATCAGCACCACATCAGTCCCCTCTAGGGACTACACAAGTCAAAGTTCCCAGGTATGAACACACTTCCCACTGCTATTTAACTCTGACATGCCTCTGTATATCTTAACCCTTTGACTGCCAGAGGGGTGCACAACTCATGAGTGCATGTGTTTCTGCTCATATATGTTGCATGTGTGTTTGTGTCCATCTCTGTTACATATATGTGTCCATGTGTGCATCTCCAGTGTGTCTGTGTGTGTACATCTGTTACATATGTGTGCATCTCCAGTGAGTCTGTGTGTGTGCGTGTCTTTTGCATGTTTCTGCCGCTCACTGTGTGCATGTGCATACCTCCCAACATTTCACATGGCCAAAGAGGGACACTGTAGTTTTAGGTGATATTGTTGGGGAGTGGCTGGTGGGCAGGGCATTAGTAAGAATTTTTAGGTTATTTCATGACCTATTACTGGCTATTTATGTAACTGAATAAATGATTTAGTGCAAGACCAAAGTATTTTATTTGCACAGACTAATGTATAAGCACATATACTGAAGTTTATTGCTTTATTGCTGGAGAGCAAAGTAAAACACGCCACACAGTCAGGGCTGGTGCAAGGATTTTTGCCACCCTAGGCAAAACCTAATTTTGCCGCCCATTTCGCTCCGCCCCTTGTGTCCCGCCCCTTTATACCCTGCCTACTTATACCCCACCTCTTTTCATGATTGTCCTCTCTCTGCCCCCTGGGCCAGTCTGCCCCTGGTCTGGAGATGCCTGTAAGAGATGCCCCCTACCAGCTCCAACTTGCCCCTTATCAGCTTCACTTTGGCCCACCAGCTCCACTTTGCCACCATCAGCTCCAACTTGCCACCATCAGCTCCACTTTGCCCCCCATCCACTCCAACTTGCCCCCATCAGCTCCACTTTGCCCCCCCATCCGCTCCAACGTGCCCCCACCAGCTCCACTTTGCCCCTCATCTGCTCTAACGTGCCCCCACCAGCTCCACTTTGGCCCCTCAGCTCCACTTTGCCCCCATCAGCTCCACTTTGCCCCCCATCCGCTCCAACTTGCCCCCCATCCGCTCCAACTTGCCCCCCATCCGCTCCAACTTGCCCCCACCAGCTCCAACTTTCCCCCACCAGCTCCACTATGCCCCCATCCGCTCCAACTTGCCCCCAATCTGCTCCACTTTGCCCCCCATCCGCTCCAACTTGCCCCCCATCCGCTCCACTTTGCCCCCTCTCAGCTCCAACTTGCCCCCCCTCAGCTCCACTTTGCCCCCATCAGCTCCAACTTGCCCCCACCAGCTCCACTATGCCCCCTCAGATCCAGCTTTCCCCTAACAGCTCCAACTTGCCCCCATCATCTCCACTTTGCCCCACATCCGCTTCAACTTGCCCCATCAGCTCCACTATGCCCCCTCAGCTCCAACTTGCCCCCCATCACATACCTGTAGCTCCCGCGCAGTCTTCTCTTCAGTAATGCAGAGCGCGGCGGGAGATCATGACTCCCAGCGCGCTCTGCATTACTAAAGATCCGACCAGATGAGGGAGCGCTGTAGCGACACAGACCTGACTATGTTGTGGTTCCCGGAGTGGTGTGTGCGGGCGCAGCTCTTCTCCGCTGCATGCCCGCGCCCCCAGTACGTGTGCACCCTGGGCCGGCGCCTACGTCGCCTATAGGTGGAGCTGCCCTGCACACAGTCTGACCTCGTAAAAAGAGGGACAACAGGGTGGGAAAGAGGGACAGAGGGATTTTGCCCTCAAAGAGGGACTGTCCCTCCTAAAGAGGGACACTTGGGATATATGGTATGTGTCTGCCTGTGTGTTGTATATGTCTGTGTTTATCAGTGTGTCTGCATTTCACACACGTGCGCCCAACGGTCATAACATGACGGGCAACGCCGTCCCACATTGCTAGTATAGAATATATACTTACAGTGTGTGTAAATGTCTGTGTATAGAATATATACTTACAGTGTGTGTCTATGTCTGTGTATACAATATATACTTACAGTGTGTGTCTATGTCTGTGTATAGGATATATACTTACAGTGTGTGTATATGTCTGTGTATATAATATATACTTACAGTGTGTGTATGTCTGTGTATAGGATATATACATATAGTGTGTGTATATGTCTGTGTATAAGATATATACTTACAGTGTGTATATGTCTGTGTATAGAATATATACTTACAGTGTGTGTCTATATCTGTGTATAGGATATATACTTACAGTGTCTATATGTCTGTGTATAGAATATATGATTACAGTGTGTATATGTCTGTGTATAGATTATATACTTACAGTGTGTGTCTATGTCTGTGTATAGAATATATACTTACAGTGTGTGTCTATGTCTGTGTATAGGATATATACTTACAGTGTGTATATGTCTGTGTATAGGATATATACTTACAGTGTGTGTATATGTCTGTGTATAGAATATATACTTACAGTGTGTATATGTCTGTGTATAGGATATATACTTACAGTGTGTATATGTCTGTGTATAGGATATATACTTACAGTGTGTGTATATGTCTGTGTATAGGATATATACTTACAGTGTGTGTCTGTGTCTGTGTATAGGATATATACTTACAGTGTGTGTATGTCTGTGTATAGGATATATACATACAGTGTGTGTCTATGTCTGTGTATAGGATATATACTTACAGTGTGTGTATATGTGTGTGTATAGGATATATACTTACAGTGTGTGTATATGTCTGTGTATAGAATATATGATTACAGTGTGTGTCTATGTCTGTGTATAGGATATATACTTACAGTGTGTGTATATCTCTGTGTATAGGATATATACTTACAGTGTGTGTCTATGTCTGTGTATTGGATATATACTTACAGTGTGTGTATATCTCTGTGTATAGGATATATACTTACAGTGTGTCTATGTCTGTGTATAGAATATATGATTACAGTGTGTGTATATGTCTGTGTATAGGATATATACTTACAGTGTGTGTATATGTCTGTGTATAGGATATATACGTACAGTGTGTGTATATCTCTGTGTATAGGATATATACTTACAGTGTGTGTCTATGTCTGTGTATAGGATATATACTTACAGTGTGTGTATATCTCTGTGTATAGGATATATACTTACAGTGTGTCTATGTCTGTGTATAGAATATATGATTACAGTGTGTGTATATGTCTGTGTATAGGATATATACTTACAGTGTGTGTATATGTCTGTGTATAGAATATATACTTACAGTGTGTATATGTCTGTGTATAGAATATATACTTACAGTGTGTGTGTATGTCTGTGTATAGGATATATACTTACAGTGTGTGTATATGTCTGTGTATAGGATATATACTTACAGTGTGTGTATATGTCTGTGTATAGGATATATACTTACAGTGTGTGTATATGTCTGTGTATAGGATATATACTTACAGTGTGTATATATGTCTGTGTATAGGATATATACATACAGTGTGTGTATATGTCTGTGTATAGGATATATACTTACAGTGTGTGTCTATGTCTGTTTATAGAATATATGATTACAGTGTGTGTCTATGTCTGTGTATAGGATATATACTTACAGTGTGTATATGTCTGTGTATAGAATATATACTTACAGTGTGTGTATATGTCTGTGTATAGGATATATACTTACAGTGTGTGTATATGTCTGTGTATAGAATATATACTTACAGTGTGTGTCTTTGTCTGTGTATAGGATATATACTTACAGTGTGTGTCTATGTCTGTGTATAGGATATATACTTACAGTGTGTGTCTATGTCTGTGTATAGGATATATACTTACTGTGTGTATATGTCTGTGTATAGGATATATACTTACAGTGTGTGTATATGTCTGTGTATAGAATATATACTTACAGTGTGTGTCTTTGTCTGTGTATAGGATATATACTTACAGTGTGTGTCTATGTCTGTGTATAGGATATATACTTACAGTGTGTGTGTCTATGTCTGTGTATAGGATATATACTTACAGTGTGTGTCTATGTCTGTGTATAGAATATATACTTACAGTGTGTGTGTATATGTCTGTGTATAGGATGTATACTTACAGTGTGTGTCTATGTATGTGTATTGGATATATACTTACAGTGTGTATATGTCTGTGTATAGGATATATACTTACAGTGTGTGTCTATGTCTGTGTATAGAATATATAGTTACAGTGTGTGTCTATGTCTGTGTATAGGAAATATGTCTGTGTATAGGATATATACATACAGTATGTGTCTATGTCTGTGTATAGGATATATGTCTGTGTATAGGATATATACTTACAGTGTGGCTGTTCCTTTAGCAGTGCGATCCCAGTACACAGGTGGATCTTAGCACCTCACGTCTTGTTACTTTGATCCCAACATACCCCTCTGCACTTGACTTGTTTGATGTCAGCCTAAGGTATTTATTTGGTTCTAACTCCCTGCAGTATTCAACATCATTAACCCTTTAGCATCCAAACTGAGAGAGAACAGCACTCCATTCCACAGGGCATTGCCTGGCCCTCCATTAGCCAGTTAAATATCAGTACACTTTCAGCTGCTGTGACATTAACCAGTTTCCCCAGACGGCACATCCTGCATTTCCATGCAGATCTCCCAAGATAACTTCACACTGATTAGTCATGAGCTCCCTGATGGATTCACCTTAATGATGTACCCCCCCTCGCCACTCTATGTTTAAAATATGCAGTTGTTGCTGATAGAATTAATGAATATGTTTATTTATAGAGCACCACAAGGGTGTAGACAATACAGGGTGACAAGTGCTTTCCTAAGTGAAACACTGAAGGGGGTGTTTGCTGCTCAAAAGCTTACAATCTAAAGTGATTAAGGGAGACATACACAGTACATAAGGGTTAAGCGTAGAATACAGTGTTCGATTTCTGGTCGGGATAGGGGAAACAAAAATTAAATAAGTAAATTGTGTGTACGAAGTCACTGCCTTCTATTCAGGCAGCAAAAATTGAGTAAAGTTGATACCATTATTGGCTAACTAAAAGGGTTTAGGATGCAAGCTTTCATGACCTCTTATGTCTCTTCCTCAGGCATGTTATACAGATAAATATGAAAACATCTCTCTTAGATACAAGTACACATTGCGTTGTTTATAATAGAAATCAGATAATAAAGCTCAGTCCATACACCAATTCTTTGATCAGTCAATGGTAGAAGATGTGACGTAAATTTCAGTCTTCGTCTGAGGAGTCCAAGGTATTTATGATCCCAGAGGCTGTTGTAAAAGTTAATCAACAATGTGATGATGTGACAGAAATTCTCTGTCTCTATTCAAACCATAATTCAATGCATCAAACCGTAGCATTATATTTCTATAACTAACACGGTACCAACTCTCATCTGTTCTATTCAGAAAGAAGGTCAAGCTTTCTAACTTGTTGTGTGACTTGTGCGACATTTTGATGTCGCCCTTTTCAACGAGGCAACATTTTTCTGGATTATATTATTCTTAGTGTGCCCTTGTGTTGGTCGCCATATAGAGTGTGACATTTTAGTAGTGAACCCATGGTGCGGGCTAAAAGGTAGAGCATTCCACTGATAAGGAGCAATGAGAGAAAAGGGTTTAATATGAAAGAAAGAGCTGTAGACACGAAAGGACATGAGACCAGTGACTGATCATAAATGTCAGGATGGGGTATAACTGGAAATCAGAATCAAAATGTAGGAAGTGTTAGAGGAGAGAAGGGTCTTGAATAAGAGAAGCAGTAACATAGTAAATTTGGTTGAATAAAGACACAAGTCCATCAAGTTCAACCTTCGCCTCACAGCCCAGTGACTGAGAATGTTATAGCTTTCCTGCTACCAAATAAGTTAGTCTTTATCCGACCTTCCTGATCTGCCTACTAAAAAACAGTATAACTCTGTATGTTCCATTGTGAAAGAAATTTATCTAATCTTCTCTTAAATGTATCCATTGTATCTGCCATAACCACCTCCTTAGGAAAGGAATTCCACAATTTAACCGACCTTACTGTAAAAAAACCCTTCCTCTGCTGAAGTCTAAACCTCCTTTCCTCTAATCTCAAGGGGTGTCCCCTGGTCACCTGATCAGGCCTTGGAATAAATAGCTCACCGCAGAGATCCTTGTATTGACCTCTCATATACTTGTACAATGTGATAAGGTCTCCTCTTAGTCGTCTTTTTTCTAGAGTAAATAAATCAAGTTTGTATAGTTGTTCCTCATACATCAAGTCCTCCATTCCCTTAATTAATTTTGTTGCTCTTTGCTGTACCCTCTCTAGTTCTAGTATATCCTTTTTCAGAATTGGTGCCCAAAACTGCACTGCATACTCAAGGTGAGGTCTCACCAATGATTTGTATAATGGCAAAATAATGTTATCCACTCTTGCTTCGATACCTCTTTTTATGCAAGACAGGATTTTTTTGCCTTTGCTACTGCTGTTTGACACTGGTCACTGTTTCCAAGTTTGTAGCTGACAAGGATACCCAGTTCTTTCTCTAGCAATGAGTCCCCTAAAATGATTCTATTAGAGGGATAGTAATGTTTCATAATAAAAGCAGCTCTAATTAATCATTATAGTATTTGGACTTTGGAGAGTGTTTTTTCAATACTGTCAGAGTTGTAGTTCAAGAGTAATTCAATGACAATGTATCCCCTCCCGCCCCTTTTACTGATGTAACACTGCTCAGCCAGATCAGAAGGGAGGTGCCCAGGTAGACTGCAGAGAGGGACAATCTTCAATTAAGATAAGGGAAAAAGCTGAAAAGCTTGTCAAGGGGGGCAGGGCTTTCATTGTTCTCATAGGAAGAAGATTGTCCCCTTCTGTTATCTGTCTGGTCTATGGACTGCATTCCACATCTGAGAAGAGATGGCTTACACTAGGTAAAAGGGGTGGGAGGGGAATCTTTGCTTGTGAATATCTCTCAAACCTTTATGTTTTTTAATGCCTACAAAATAAAATAAAGATAAAAATGAAGTATTACTATCCCTTTAAGTTCATAAGTAGCCTTGGGATTATTTCCTCCCAAATGCATGACTTTACACTTCCCCACATTAAACTTCATATTCCACATGTTTGCCCAATCTGATATTGTATGTAAATCCCACTGTACAGAGAAAGTATCCTGTTCTGAATTAATTACTTTGAATAATTTAGTGTCTGCAAATATTGATATTTTGATTTCTACATCTATTTCCAGGTCATTTATAAAAATGTTAAAAAGCAGAAGATCTAATACTGAACCCTGAGGTACTCCACTCTCCACTTTAACTGTATTGGAGAATTGTCAATTTACAACCACACACTGTTCCCTATCCTTAAAACAGTTTTGTATCCAATTGCAAAGGTTATCTCCTAGCTACAATTTCCTTATTTTATACCGCAGCCTTCTGTGTGGCACTGTAACAAATGCCTTTGCAAAATCTAGATATATTACATCAACTGCCTTGCCATTATCTAGGTTGCTGCTTACTTCCTCATAGAAGCTGAAAAGATTAGTTTGGCATGATCTATTCTTCATAAAACCATGTTGATTCGTGCTAATGATTTTATTTTTTGTGTTGTAATCCTGAATATAGTCCCTTATTATCCCTTCTAGCAGTTTTCCCACTACAGAGGTCAAACTCACTGGTCTATAATTCCCAGGTTCTGTTTTAGTTCCCTTCTTAAATAGAGGCACTATGTTGGCTCTTTGCCAATCCTGTGGCACTGAGCCTGTGGTGAAAGAATCTTTAAAGATTAAATATAGGTGTTTTGCTAACACTGCGCTGAGTTCCTGAAGAACCCTTGGATGTATACCATCAGGACCCAGTGCTTTGTCAGTCTTAATTTTGTTCAGTCTTCCCATGACATCTTCTAGAGTTAACCCAATATCTGATAATTGTATTGTTTTATTTGTTACTTGTTGAGGCTCTTCTACCATTCCTTGCTCCCTTGTATATACTGATGCAAAGAAAGTGTTTAAAACATCGGCCTTTTCCTTATCCTCACTAACCAACTCACCCATCTCATTTTTGAAAGGTCAAATACACTCCATCTTAAGTTTTTTGCTATTTATATATTTGAAAAAAGTTTTTTGGATTAATCTTGCTTTCCCTTGCAATTCGAGTTTCACTATTTTTGCTACCCTAATTGCCTTTTTGCAAACTTTGTTGCACTCCCTGTATTTTAAGAAAGATTGTTCAGTTCCTTTAGACTTAAATAATTTGAATGCATTTTTTTTCCTTGCCATTTCCTTCTTTACATGTGCAGTTAACCACATTGGCTGTGACTTACTTATTTTGCACTTGTTTCCCATTGGCATATACTGTTGGGTACATTTCTGCAACCTAAATTTGAATTCTGACCATTTTTCCTCAGTATTTTTGCCTTTAAATAAAGTATCCAAGTCTATGTGTTGAATTGAAGCCCTTAACAATTTGAAGTTAGCTTTTTTAAATTAAGAGTTTTGGTTGAACCTATACAGTTTTGCTTTGCCAGACTAATCTCAAATGTAACCATTTTGTGATCACTATTTCCAAAATGTTCTCTTACCTTAATATTGGATACCATTTC
This sequence comes from Rhinophrynus dorsalis, assembly GCA_037306005.1. Classification (NCBI taxonomy): domain Eukaryota; kingdom Metazoa; phylum Chordata; class Amphibia; order Anura; family Rhinophrynidae; genus Rhinophrynus; species Rhinophrynus dorsalis. The sequence continues at coordinate 623,991,789 of CM074719.1, read as the reverse complement.
TGTGTTATTAGTTATCACTAGGTCCAATACATTGTTATTTCTTGTCAGCACTTCCACCATTTGTGACATGTAGCTTTCACGAAGTGTGTTCACAAACCTGCTACCCTTAGCAGTCTGACAGGTCTCATTTTTCCAGTTGATATCTGGATAATTAAAATCTCCCATAGTTATAGTATGCCCAAACTGGGCAGCTTTCCTCATTTGCAATAGAAGTTGGGCCTCAACATTGTCATCGATATTTGGTGGTTTGTAGCATATACCCACCAACACCTTTATTTTACCTTTTACACCACATTTAGTCTCAATTTCTATCCACAAGGACTCCACAATTTGGTCAGTTTCCTCACTAATATCACCCCGCAAAACTGGATTTATCTCTGGTGTCAAATATAAGCACACACCTCCCCCTTTTCTATTAATTCTGTCTCTTCTAAACAGGGAATAGCCCTCTATATTTACAGACCAGTCTTGTGCATCATTCCACCATCTTTCTGTTATACCAATTATGTCCAATTGTTCATTAACCGCCAGCAATTCTAGTTCTCCTATTTTATCTACCATACTTCTTGCATTTGCTAGCATACAATTAATTTTGAAGTCTTTACATATTTACATTACTCCTTGCATGCCTTTTTACTACATCTTCATTCACTATGAGTTCCTCCCTATGACCACATTTATCCCCACCCTTACTCCACCCCCCTGATCATTTACTTGGACCCAGTTCCTATCTGCTCTATCTACCCCATTTTCACTATCTATACCCTCCCCCCCTTTCCTTGTTGCACTGGTGCATGGCACAGGTAGTATTTCAGAAAACACTACCTTAGAGGTCCTTGCCTCGAGCTTGCAACCTAAATCCTTGAAATCATTCTTTAGGGACCTCCATCTTCCTCCTACTTTGTCATTGGTTCCACTTGGGAGACAACATACTGTTTGGCATTCACGTTCCTGGCGACAGATTACCCTATCCACCCTCCTAATAAGAGAGTCCCCTATTACTACCACCTGCCTTGGTTTCTGCCTGCTCTGCATCCCATCTAGCCTGGAAGGAGGACTGTTCCCCTGGCTGCCAGAGGAATCAGCTCTATCCAGTGTTGCCAATTCTGAGCTAACTGTCACAGCATACCTTAATTCCTGCGCTGCCGCATCGGGCGACACTGGGAGACTGGGGCCTGGAATGAAGCTTCGGCGTCATTCTGAGTGTCTCTCCGGGCATCCGGCCTAGGCGCACTTGGTGCCTCCAGCGGCCGTCCGTGTCCTATCCCTAGACGGCGCGGCCACTCAGGATGACGCAGGGTTGGAGACTGTAGTGGACGCATCTCTGCTCTGATGTGTCACTTTTGGGTGCGAGGCTGCTTACTGACTCAGGCCTCAGTTTTATGCTGTTGGTCATGTAAGTCTCCACCTAACTACTTCCTGGCTGGGTTTAAAAGGGAACTGGATCCTGATTCAGTTACCCTTCCGTTGTTGTCCAGTGCAGTTCTAGTTGTTTGTATCCTGTTCTACTGTATATGGCCCCGGCTTGTCTGACCATCCAATCTGGTGCTGACCTGTGGCTCTGTCTGACTATCCTACCTGTGCGTTACCTTATCTCTGGGACATCCAATCTGGTGCAGACCTGTGGCTCTGGCTGACTACCCGCTCCGTGTATGACCCTGGCTTGTCTGACTATCCATCCTGGTGCTGACCTGTGGCTCTGGCTAACTACCCGCTCTGTGTATGACCCTGGCTTGTCTGACCATCCAGTCTGGTGCATTAACTCACAGAATCACAGAATGCACACAAAAGATTGAAACATACGGTAAATACACGATACAAAGGAGCAGACATGATTATGTTATCTAGACAAAGGATGTGACAATGGATAAACATTGGGACAAAAGGTTGAGGGGCTCGGATACACATTCCTAAACAATGGCCAGGGGGTTGAAGCATCTTTGAATAATCCACTTCAACCCCTGGCCAATCCAGTGCCTAGAACTGGCTGACCAATCCTGGCCGCGCTAGTCATGGCCGCCTCGGCCAGTCAGACCCTTTGGGCGGGCAGCTGACTGACCAATCCAAGGGGCGCCTACTTTTTCCCATGTTGTGTCAATGGCGGCCCTTTAACTCCGATGGGCCAATCAGTGGGCAGCTGACGGCTAACATCCAGACGGCTTAGTATAGTCTGCTCGGCTGGTGCTGGACTGGTGAATTCCACTCTTTTAACAGGGAAAACGTATATTTACAGGATGTGGGACGTTTCGCGGTCCTGCTTCCTGTAACAAAATCCGGCACACAAACCCTTAGAAACCCCGGCACACATAACATTGCTCCAGTTCCATCACGCTAGACTTAAAAGGGTATCGATTGTAAGATGAAGATGTTTCATGAGAGTATTTCGATCTTGAGACATGATCAACATATCGTCTAGATATATGATCATGTAAACTACTCTGCTTCTCAGAAAAGAAACCACTGGTTTCATTATTTTTGTCAAGCACCATGGGGCTGATAATAGGCCGAAGGGGAGACAAGTGAATTGCCACATGGTGTCTTTCCAAATGAATTGGAGGAGATGCTGTTGATGTTTTGTGATGGGAATTGTGAGATACGCGTCCTTTAGATCTAGTTTTACCATCCAATCTGATGGCATAAGAAGATCTCTGAGACAATGCATGCCTTCCATCTTGAAATGCCTGTAGAGGACAAAGGCATTCAATTCCCTCAGATTGATGACTGGGCGTACTCCAGAATTTTTTTTGTGAACCAGGAATATGTTGCTTATGAAACCTGGTATCTAGAAGTCTGAACAATAGCTCCTTTTTTCTGAAGTTCTAGAATCTCTAAATCCACTAATTGGAAAGTGCTTTTTGTGCCTCCTTGCTTGTTGATGTAAGCCACTGCCGTGGCATTGTATGACTGGACAGTCCCTCAGTGGAGAGGATCAGTACACCAGAGCATGGAGAATCACTCTGAGCTCTAGAATATGCCTGAACGCCCAGGTAACCGAGAACAGTTCCCCAGCCATAAAGGCTGACATCCGTCGTTACCAGAGTCCAATACTGGATAAGAAAGGATTTCATTTTTCTCAGGTTGGAGCTGTCCAACCACCGGAGGAGGTCCTACCTCACTTCCTGGGGAAGAGAGACTAGACGGTGCAAGAGTTCCAGATTCTCCCGGTAAGCCCTGACAGTGAACCTCTGAAGCTCCCTGGTGTGCACCATGGAGTACGGAACCACTTCCATGGTAGATATCATCTTGCCCACAAGGGATGAGAACTTGCGAACTGGGGCTGAGGTCCACATCAGAGCACAGGACACCTTGTTCGTTATCTGCTGAACATAGTCCTCTGTCAGATAGACCATGCCCTGTCCCTTAATGACAAAGGACGTACATGTATGTCCCGAAAATTCGGGTTCCCGGGTGGCCGCACGACGTTCGGGGACTTCGGATTAGTTTGCAAAAAAAAAATGTTCCGCGGGCGTTAAGTGACGAAGTACGCGGCCGGTCACTAAGGGGTTAAGTCTTTGATCCAATTTGGCTCTTTTTCATGGCTGGAGGACCCTTGCGGAGAAGCAGGGGTCAGAGCACACGAGGGGCATAAGTGACCTGAGTAGTCTCTGGGAAGCCCCGCTTGGCATGAGGATCAGCAAGCAAGGGGGGTCAAAGACTCCCCTGAGTCCTTACCCTTAGGCCTAGCCCCATGTCCCTTTTGATCCACCATGCTAACAGGAGAAGTGTCTTATAGAAATAGGGAACCCCAAATAAGGTCGGCCAGATTAAGAAAATCCTCCCAGAAATGATAAATGTACTTATCTGGCAGGAGAAGAGTTAACCTGAGGAGGAGAGTAAAGGAATCCAAGCCCTGCATAGGATACTCAGCCCAGGAGAGAAAGAAAATGGTTTCCGAAATCAGAGCCTATCAGAGAAAAGCATGTGAAACGGGCGTTATGGGAAATGTAGTTTCGCTCATGAAGGTATCCCAAAAATAGTACCCAGACCCCCCAGGGACCCCCAAGACACTGCAGAGGTGAAGAAGAATGAGCCCTCTCTCAACTCGTTACATGAAGCGGTTGCAGAGATAAGTCCCAAAGCAGCTTGTGCCAATAGAAGTCAATGGAGCAATTGCGGCTATGTGGTAAAGCAATCCCTTAAAGGCGCAGAATTCAAATAAATGTAAAATGTAAAAAGTGACTAAAAAGTACTAAAAAACACATATGAAACACATAATAAAGATTATAAATTCATGAAACCAAAGGGAAAAATGAGAATTAAGTCTCTTAACCCAAAAAGTATGGCAGGGAAGGGGTTATTTAGTACAAACCAGCCTAAAAAGCTCCAAAGAACCAGAGAACAGACAGATCATTACCTAACATGAGTGCAGGAGTTATAAGTAACTCCAGAAAGACCCCTGTGTGGAGGGGAACTGTGGGACAAGTGGACCATGGCACTCAAGGGGTTTCTAACCTTTTTTCCAGGTCTTCTTCAGATTACCATTGGGAAAGAAGAAGAACCTCAGAGAGACTCCTTCTGGAGAAAGAGACATGGGCTGCATTATTCTCTCCCAGGGCTGCGCAGGGTCCATAACAGCACCTGGCAACTGGGCAATCCTCCAGGGGAAGCCAGTAATGGTAATCCACCTAATGGTGAATTTGAACACCCCATATCTAAGAAAAAATAATAAAAGAACTAAAACTAAGCAGAACTGTTCTCAGCCTTCTATCCAGGAACTTGGAACAAATCTATCTGGCTGGGAGTGGCTAGGGTAGCCTGATATGGAGGAGAGGGAGGCTCCACCCCTGCACTTCTTCTAGAATTGTTCCAGCCCACTGGGAGTTGCTGTCACCTTCCCATGGTACCTCTATGCTATATTGGACGAAAGGGAAATCTTAGTGTATTGGTTCCATAGAATAACATATGACTTGGAGAAGTGATATCACTGGTGAAGTCATCTCCACTTTATCACCTCTTTATCACACCTTAGTACATCTCCCCCATTGCCTCCCCAACTCCCCTTCCTCTATCTTCTCCTCCCTTTCCATCTCCACATCTTCTTTTAATCTCACCTATTTTCTCTCCAGCTCCCTCATTCTCTCTTCCACCCCCCTCCTCTCCATAACCCCAACTTACCACTCTCTCTGCCATCTACCATCCTGTCTCTCCACCATCCTGCATGTTTTTGTAGGGCAATAGAACTTCATCATAATGGGCACTAATGTCTTGTGGGAGGGTTATGTGAATATATGCCTCAGGAGATATGGGCTACATTTTGATACCAATCATTGAGCCCTTTTGACGCAGGTAACACAGCCGACATTTTTAAGTCACCCTTTTGTTGTAGAAATCATTTTTATGTTGCCTTTTTGAAAGTCACCATTTGGGGATACCATTCCAGTAGGATACCTTCTTCTTTATGAAGTTTTATACTATAGATTGCTTGCAGTGCTGCTTTGCGAGCCATAGTACATTCATCCCAAATTATAACTACATCTTGTTAAAATAATTTATTCCCAGGGTCTCTTTACTAATGTTGCATGTTGGAGATTCTTGAAAACATTTAGATTTAGGGGTAATTTAATAGTGAGTATCTTGTGCATCCTCCTGAAAGTAATGAAGGTATAATTCCAGAGGAAGCACATGCCAAGGCAATGTGGTTTTGTGATTGTATGTTTGCCTGTTTCTCCAGGTGCATCTATAAAGAAGATTTATCCTTTGTTGTTTGATATGTTTTTGAAAATAATATCATTGTAAAAAGGCCCACTGGATATGTTCAGAATGTTTTTGGATAAATATTCTCATCAATTTAAATAACATCTCAGAATAAAAGGTAAGAGGAACACTTTAAGATCAATGTGGCTTAACCGTTTTGAGTACCAGAGGGTTATGCAACTCATTGTGAAGCAATGCTTTGTGCACACCTTTGGCACTCAGAGTGTTAATAGGGATGTTTGCGGGAAAGCAGGGAGGAAGAGGCAGATATTTTAATTAACTCAAAATGAAAATACAGCTGTGTGTGCATTGGGATAGGTCACTTCCAACTTTGCACACCTAGATTTCACAGTATTTGACTATTCTTCTTTATCAGTTCTTATAGATAGAGCTGACAAGAATCTTCAATCATACCAAAAATGTTTTATTGAATTTAGGTCTGGTCTCTGACAGGGCCATTCAGAGACTCAAAGATACTTACTGTTTGGTTTCTTAGCCACACTGGCTGTGTGCTTTGGGTTGCTGTAACACTGAAAGTTAACTTTCTTCCCAGTTTCAGCTTTTTGAGATTAGCAGGTTTTTAAAAGACCGGTATCACACGGACCACAATATTTTTTAATGCATGACACAAGGAAAATTAGACTGCTGCAACTTTTGTGCATTGATGTGTTATTGTAACAATAAAAAATAAACATTGACAGCAATGAAAGTACCTGAATAGCACATGAACATTGCTTGTTTTTGCATTTGCATGCACACACAAGCTCACAGCCTTATATGGTCATACCCACTAATCAAGAAATGGACCTATACACTTCTATACACACATTATGGCCAAGTTTTACACGGATTATATATGCACTGTAGTTGGAATGAATGCATTGTATACACAATATTTCTCACATTCATAAAAATACTTTTTGGAGGATATAGCTGCCATTGAAACAAGATTGGGGAGGTAGACAATGTATGTTTGGTTCTATGGCTACCAGTGAAGAAAGTCGGCGTGTTAGACAATGTATCTCTGGGGTGTTAGTTAGTGTATGTGTAGTCTTATTCTACCAGTGGGCAGTGGAAAAAGGCTGGGATATCAGACAGGGTATGCAAAATCTGTGACTGCCAGTGGATACTGAAACAAGTTATTGGAATCAGACAATGAATGTATGCAAGAGGGTTGACCAACATATCCCAAAGCAATGCGGTGAACATGCTTCTGTCCCACATGGTGTTCTGGATCTTTAATGTCACTGGACTTAAGATATACAACAATTCTTAATTTCAATAGTGTTTCCATTATTTCCTCAACTTCTGTTATCAGACTTATGGGTTTGCAGTTACCAGAGACATCCATACTACCTTTTTTATGAAGGATTCATGCAATAAAAATGTTAATGTTATCTGGAACCACTCCAAACTGGTTAGGAATCTCAGTAAGGCTTATGCAAGCACAGATATAAATTATTTTAATAATTTTTGAAAGGGGGTATAGAATTTCTATAACTACTGTAAATAAATGTAAGATTATACACCTGTGTTACAGAAACATGCTACATATACACTAAACTGGACTTTACTTGGTGATTCTTTGTTATAAAAGGCTTTAAGAGTAGTTCAAGTTATTAGATTTCACAACAGTGTAAAGTCAATCAGCTGCAGAGAGCTAATAGTATGCCATCATGTATAAAGAGGGTGTAGTTACACAGGATGAAAGTATATATAAGGGAAAATTCTGAAAAATGTGTCAATGGGGGCAGGGTTTTCATTGTTCTCATAGGAAGAAGATTGTCCCCTTCTGTTATCTGTCTGGTCTATGGACTACATTCCACATCTGAGAAGAGATGACTTACACTAGGTAAAAGGGACGGGAGGGGAAACTTTGCTTGTGAATATCTCTCAAACCATAAATGTTTGAGATAAGACTTATATCGTTCTTCATGTTTTTTTAATGCCTGCAAAATAAATTAAAGATAAAATGAAGTATTACTATTCCTTTAATGGCAGGGCCAGAAAAGGTGTGAATTGGTGATGGGGGCCAGCAAGGATGAGAATGGAAGTTCAGCAAGGCTGGTAGTTGAGAAGGTATCAAGGATGTCAATGAGGATGGAAGAGCTTGTATATGGGGTGGTAGTGGAGCTGGGAATGAGTGGCACAGTTTTGTGTGTAGGTGTGTCTATGTGTCTTACTGTGTGTGTGTGTGTGTGTGTGTGTGTGTGTGTGTGTGTGTGTGTGTGTGTGTGTGTGTGTATTTTTGAGTCTGTTTTTGTGTGTATGTATGTGTGTTTGCTTTTCTGTGTGTATCTTACTGTGTTTGTGTCTGTGTGTGTGTGTGTGTATGTGTGTGTGCAGCTTAGTGTTTGTGGGAGATGTGTAAAGTGAATAGGTATAGAAGTTGTAAGGAGGTGTGCCTCCTTGCAGAGATTTTGACAGAAGTGGCCAGTATGTCATGCTAAGGCAGAATGGCTGATCTCCTTCTTGCTTTTACTCCGGGGTGTATCAGGCACGTCAGGAGAATTTATGGTCACGTGACCAAGTTCTCTTTTATAGTATAGATATTCAAGACAAATATAAAAAAACTCTCCAAAAAAATCCAAGGGCTGAAGGGGAAGGCATCAATGCTGGTGTGGTGTGCGCAGCTAGCTCCGAGGAGGAATAACTGTAGGCCAATGGTAAAATATGATTATGCTACGTGCGTGCGTGCGTGCATGCGTGACGCTCATGAGCAGTTCATTTTAGGAGTTTCTCAGTCTGAGCAAAAGGAAATGTTCATGAAGTACATTAAAGGGTCCCAAAGTGGCAGGGCATGGGAAGCGGGGCAGAGGCCTAGAAAGCGGGACATCCTTTGAATGCGGAGGGACAGCGGGATTGAGCCCCAAAACTGGGACTGTCCCGCGAAAATTGGGAAGGTTGGCAGCTATGTGCAAGCTAGTACCCTATTTGCTCTTGCAGCAGCTGAGTGACTCTGCACACTGTTGTGAAGTCTATCGTCTATCAGCACTCCTAAATCTTTCTCTAATGAGGATTCCTCAAGTTGTTTCCCATTTAGAGTATATGTAGCAAGTTTGTTTCTACAGCCTAAATGCATAACCTTACATTTATCTACATTAAATGTCTTCCGTCACTTTTCTGCCCATTCACTCAGTTTATCTAAATCCTTCTGCAGAGAAAAAACATCCAGCTCTGTATGTATTTCCTTACATAGCTTAGTGTCATCAGCAAAGATTGACAAGATTGGGTCATCTATCCTTGCTGATTAGTACACATGCCAGCACAGGACAATCTGTTATCATAACTGGAAATGTCCAAAGTTTTGGCACATGAATGATACAGTAAAGCTGTCTACATTTTAATGGGCTGCTGTCCCCTGGACAACTATGGATACCTAGCTAGCAAACCTTTTCTTATAACCAGAGGCGTAACTAGAAGCCACGGGGCCCTGGTGCAAGAATTGCCATGGGCCCCCCGACCACATTGCCCCCCCACCTCCACATTGCCCCTCAATCTCCACATTCCCCTTCACAATGCCCCTCAATCTCCACATTGCCCCTTCCACAGTGCCCCTCAATCACCACATTGCCCCTTCCACAATGCCCCCATCTCCACATCGCCCCTATCTCCACAATGCCCCCATCTCCACATTGCCCCTTCCACATTGCCCCCATCTCGACAATGCCCCTTTCACATTGCCCTAAATCTCCTACCTCCCTGGTGGTCCAGTGGCAGAGGACAGGTCTGTGCACAGACCTCTTCTCCCGCGCGGTCCTCTTCAGTAATGCAGAGCGCTGGGAGATGATGTCATGATGATGTCATCAACCAGCGCTCTGCATTACTAGAGTGCTGGTCTGCCAGAGGGAATACTGATCTCCCTGTGACAGACCAGAACTCTCGTAATGCAGATCCCCCGCGCTCTGCATTACTTAATTGCGGGCGTCAGGTGAGGGGGTCGCAGGGGGCGGCCGAGCCCCTGGAGTGACGGGCCCAGTCGCGGGTGCGACCCTTATAGTTACGCCACTGCTTATAACTAGATATATTCTGTCTAGAGCTGAAATACAGCTAAAACTATTTACTAAATATTAAAGTAATGGAAACAACTCCTAATTGTAATAACCTCCTGCATACCCCACTGTTGCCAGTAAATCCAGATGGACACAAATTATTTTGCCCCTGCTCCTTGGTTCAGGTGATACCATATTTAAAGGGATAGTAACACTTAATATGTAAAAAAAAATATGTTATAGGCGTTAGTCTCCATAGTAAAACAAAGGCACTCCCTCTGCAGAGAGGTGTTTTAGTCAAAAGTTATTACAGCTCAAATTAAAGTTTTGAAGGCATGCACTATCTCAATGGCCTGACATTTTACAGTGGAGCTGTTGCTACACCATCCCATGAAGTTTTATGGTCAACTCACCACAGCTGTCCATAGGATGGTGTAGCAATAGCGCCACTGCACAGTTTCAGGCCATTGAGATACTGCACCTACAAAGTTTAACCACTGAAGGACTAGTGATCTGGGAAGTGAAGTTCCCTTAGCCCCTTAAGGACCTGCAATGCGGTTGGCAGTTAACCCTTTGAGTGACAGAGGGGTGCACAACGCATTGCTCTGCAATGAGTTGCGTACCCCTCTGGCACTAAAAGGGTTAATTGGACCCAAAGGAATCAGCGGTCCCCGCACAGTGTGCAGTCACATGTGAACCTCAGAATTCCATGACGTGCCAGGACTGTCATGGGTTCTTAACGGAAGTTTCCTCGTGATGGTCCTGGTACATCATGGGTCCTTAAGGGTTTAAGTTTGACCTGAAGTAACTTTTGAGTAAAACATCTCTCAGCAGTAGGCGTACCCTCGTTTTACTTTACAATATATAATACATATTAAGTGTTTTCATGGAAGTGCACATTGTTGCCAGGACTACTAGACCTCAAACTCTACCCACTGAACGTGGTAATCTTCACTAGCTAATGCAATCTTCCCACTTCAGATTGGAAAACAGTGGAAGTTCCAGTGGGTGGGATTTGAGGTCCTGTAGTCTTGGTAGCAACTCTCATGTTGACCTTCATGGACGTGGTATCCAGGGCTGCCTGAAGATGTTATTGATTCAGCCGAGGTATAAGGGAAAACGTCAAACAGGCCATGAGTGTGGTGGGACATTATTATGAGTTGTTAGTGTTCCTATAAGCTTCATTGGTAGCTTAATTGACTCATCTACCATCCTGGATTCTTCATCCACACAGAAGCTGAATAACCTTTACCTTTTGGCCTCAAGGCAAAGCAACAACTCTTAATAACTCCCCATTTACCTTACTGTGGCCAGAAAATACTAGTGACCTCTATGAATTCTGCCCTCTTTGTTCAGCTGATAGAAGGTGGTACTATGTTTGCTGTAGGAAAAGCAGGAGACCGGTAGAGTAAAAAAGTGATATCTTTATTAGCTAATTGAGTAGCTTTAGGATGCAGATCTTAAAGGCACTGTAAGTCTCTTCTTCAGGCAGCAGAAGATCTACTTTGTCTTGAAACCTTGAATCTTAAAGTTACTCAGTTCCCCAATAAAGATATCACTTTTACTCCACCAGTCTCCTGCTCTTTGTTCAAGACATAACATCTACAATGAGTTGTGGATGTTATTTTCATTGAGGCAGACATGACAGTTACAAGCAGGGCCACCTGATGCAAGCTCTTCCCACTTCCCATTTATTTGTTCACTATGGTGCAGATGGATTGGTACAAAGCATCAAGGGCTACACGTGCATTATGTCAATGACAGTCCATCTTTGTAGATGTTTAATCTCAACTTTCTTATACTTTTGCGGAACACTTCATCTCTTATCCCATAAATTAGAGGACTAATCACTCTTGGAAGGTACAAGAACAGTATAAAGTTGGTTAGGGGTAGTAACTCATAATATTCTTTGAAATAAGTCTCTGTGAATGCGGATGTAAAAGAAGTCATGCATAAAAGAAGTTGGAAAGCGTGAAGCATGACCGTCTTTCCAGCCTTGGAGGCAGACGATGTTCTGGATCCGATCTTCCGTGACACTAACATCACTTGCACATAAGTATAAAAGATTATCAGTCCCACTGTGGTGAAGCTGAAAATAAGGATGATGGATCTCATAGTGTTTTGCACTGGGTGTTTTGATAATGATGACCAGTAGCATAACACAGTGATAGAGAAGAAGCTCTTCTCAACCGTGGAACTCATGACTATAAAGTCAAATATTATTGGAATTATTCCCACAGCCCACATCATCCAAATAGCAGTACGGCATCTCTGGCCATTACAAAACAGAAAATGTCTAAGTGGGTAACAAATGGCTATATAACGTTCCAGGGACATCACTGCCAAGTTGTACGGAGTAACTAAGAATGAAGCCGTTGAGAAAGTGGCCATGATACAGCAGATTGGCACAGGTAAGTATATAATGTGCACAGCAGCAGTAAACAAAAACAGTGAAACAAAGAGATTTACTGTGTCATTGATAAGCATATGAGCAAAAAGCGTGTAGCGAGCTGCCTCTCGGACATGAAGGTTTGTGAAGTAGACGCCCAGGATAACTGTGATTATGTAGAGAAAGAAGAAGAAGGAAAGAATCATGATGGACAGGACGGTTTCCCTCACAATGTCAAAGATGTCATAGGTGGATCCACTGGTCACGTTGATGAAGAGGATTGTGCTGTTGATCATGGTTTAGTAACTGCATACGTGTTCAAGTCTTTCCAGCTATTATAGAGGATAAAACAGAACCAGTGTGAAACACTTATACACAACAACGAAACCCATTTTAAAATCAGGTGGAAACTTCATTTGTGATGGATTGATGGTTCTAGTTTAGATGAGAATGTTAGAATACTTAGGGCAGTTATGCAGAAAGATAAAGATTAGCAGTTCTGGAGCAAAGCATAAGGGAAAAAAGCCCTACTTACTTAAAGGAGCAGTTAACTTTTTTATGAAAAAATATATATTGTAGGGTGTTTCCTGTTGAGTAAAATAAGTGTACTCCCACTGCTGAAAGGTGCATATTTCCAGAGTTATTACAGTTTAAACCCATCTTTTTTTTACATTAGCATTGCCCTCTAGTGGTCAAATTCTAATTAGATGTTCGGTTTCATTCTAATGGATAGGAAAGTCAGTGACTTACAGTTCTCCACAGAATGTGATAGAAACTGCTGAGTCACTTCCTGTCAGAACAACCAGGAAGTAAACACAGTAAATTCACTTCCTGTCAGTTAGAGCTATCAGAAAGTAAACACAGTAAATTCACTTCCTGTCAGTTAGAACTATCAGGAAGTAAACACAGTAAATTCACTTCCTGTCAGTTAGAGCTATCAGGAACTAAACACAGTAAATTCACTTCCTGTCAGTTAGAGCTATCAGGAAGTAAACACAGTAAATTCACTTCCTGTCGGTTAGAACTATCAGGAAGTAATCACAGTAAATTCACTTCCTGTCGGTTAGAACTATCAGGAAGTAAACACAGTAAATTCACTTCCTGTCAGTTAGAACTATCAGGAAGTAAACACAGTAAATTCACTTCCTGATTGAACTGTTTTAAGTTTTGAATAAAAAAACTGACAGCAGTGGGAGTGACCTTGTTTTACTCAGTAGGAAAAGTTCTTTAATATATATGTTTTCATAAAAATACATTTACTACTCATTTAAATGGGATTTTAAATTCAGGGCTACTATAATGGGGTGAGAGGTGGGACTGGAATTGGGGCAATACTGAGTGGAGCTACGTGCATCTCACTCAATACGTATTAATATAACATAAGAGAATATAACATAAGAGGCAACTGGCCAGGCCTTTAATTGAAGCTGCAGCACGGTCCCTGCCTTTTAATTTCAGACTACATGTCATCAAGTGAGCCCTTTTCAGCATACAGAGAGCAGCAACAAACGTGCATGATCAAGATGAAGAGGCATCAGCAGCAGCCTGCCTACTTCCTCTACTGTTAGTTGACTCCTGGATCTCTGCCAGAAGGAACTCAGTGGTGACTCAGTGAAAACATCAAGCGCTTACCCTCTTGTCTTCTCAAGGTAGCTACTTCTACAGTCCTGTTGTATAAAACGTACTGTAAATATTTATCTTTTAGTTTTGCTCTTTGTCATTGTTTCCTTTTAGTCCCATTTTGTGCTTTTTCAACCTCTATGAGCCCAGCTTTTGACTATAATTTTTCCTCTTTTGTTTTCTCCTTCCTATATCAGTCTGGTACTTCTCTTGCACCCCCTACCCCTCCATTTGCCTATGTGATCTAATGCCCTCTCTTGTGGCTCCATGTGCCTTTCTTTTATCCCCTTGTGTCCATCTGATGCCCCGTATGCCACACTTTCCAAGCTTTGCCCCCTTGTGCCTTTCTGTCCCCTCCTATGCTCATCTCTTGTGACCCAGTGACATGTTTAGTCCTTCCTTGGATGAAAGCCTAGTAATCACAGCGACACATTTATGGTCAGTCCTTTCGAGGCTCAAGCAAGAAGCTGGTAGAGTAAAAGTGATATCTTTATTGGCGAACTGAGTAGCTTTAGAGTGCAAGCTTTCAAAACAACTTTTGGCTCTTCATCAGGACATGCCTGACAAAGGGACCTAAGTGGTCTTGAAATATTACACCCTAAACCTACTCAGATAGCCAATAAAGGTATCACTTTTACTCTACCACACTCCTACTATTTCCACGGCTAAAACAGTACCATTTTTTTCCTAGGATCAAAGAACACTAATAGCAGTGATATATTTATGTTTCAGTCCTTCTGTGGACCAAAGCGTACTATTGGCAATGACATGTTTCTGGGTTAGTCCTTCTTTGGACCAAAGCGTACTATTGGCAATGACATGTTTCTGGGTTAGTCCTTCTGAGGACCAAAGTGTACTATTGGCAGTGACATGTTTCTGGGTTATTCCTTCTGAGGACCAAAGCATACTATTGGCAGTGATAGGTTTCTGGGTTAGTCCTTCTGAGGACCAAAGCATACTATTGGCAGTGATATGTTTCTGGGTTAGTCCTTCTGAGGACCAAAGCATACTATTGGCAGTGACATGTTTCTGGGTTAGTCCTTCTGAGGACCAAAGTGTACTATTGGCAGTGATATGTTTAACCTACCTAGGGTTAAAGTGTATTTCTTGTTTGGTTGTTAGAGATATTTCCAAACAGACTGTGAATTATTAGATTTAATCATAAATTGATTTTTAATAGCTGTATTAGCCCAGTTTTTTTGCAATACAAAAATATGTGTACTTTGGTATTTTGTGATACCTTTGTAATGTGCACTAAGTTTATATTTTTCAACGACCTTTTGAGAGATCAACTCTCTTCCTCAGGTCAAGAAATATTGATCTCTCAAAAGCTTGTTTTAAAATATTTAACTGTTAGTCCAAATATGAGATAGCTCAGTGATAAAAGTCCCTGACTATGGAGCCTGTTCAAACCGCAAGGTTGCAGGGTCAACTCAGCCCTTCATCCTTCCGAGGTCGATAAATGAGTACCATTGATTGGGTAATAATAACATCTATTATTTCAGCTGCCGATTCGGTTAATTCCAAGAGCGTGCACTGAAAGCGCTTTGAGTCCCACTGGGAGGAAGGCGCTATATAAATACTAGTTATTATTATTACCAAACCCCAAAATGACTGAATTATAAAACACTGTGTATTTTTCATTTTGTTTGATAACATGGGAGAGGGGAAACAGTGGGTGGGGTCACTGAATCAACAGGATAGTACGTCTATTTGAAGGCTCTACCAGTCGCTCTTGTAGAAGGCCTTTTGATTTCTGATGGTAGCCCTCTTTTAACCCACTGAATTCTACAAAAGTCTTCAAAGCATTGCAGTTGGTTTGCTCCAAAATTGCTCCTCTTTTCATTTGTGCATAAGACTTTAGTTCAGGACAGCCTGCTGCTCTGTATATTTTTTAGACTACAGGTCCCATGATCATATTCACCATCCATCCAATGGTCAAATGAAGAAAATGAGACTTTCAGACCAATAAGAGTCACAAAGCAGACAGCTTACCCACCTCTTTGTTACTTTGAGGTTGCTTCCACCTTGTGGACCATTTTCTACATTACAACTCATTTATGTGAAGATCTACAGTAAGAAAGAACTGAACCTTTTCAGAACGTTTTCAGACTGGATCAGCACCAATTTGGTTGGTTTGTGGCTTTGTGACTGAACCTTGTGTATGGAATACTATTTCACCTTATTTGATTGGTGAACAATTTACAGCAGTCATACCTGCTAACATTTCAAGTGGCCAAAGAGAGACACTTTTTTTAGGTGGTGTTGTTTGGGCATTGCTGGTGAGTGGGTCATTACCAAGAATTTGTAGGTTATTTCATGACCAATCGAAACCTCTTTGCTTAACTGAATAAATGATTTAGAGGAAGACCAAAATATTTTGTTTACGCCAATTAATTTATACACACATATACTGAATACAAACAATAATGTGAGCTTTATTTCTATGGAGCGATGTGATACATTTATACACACACCACACAGTCTGATCTCCTAAAAAGAGGGACACTAGGATGGGAAAGAGGGACAGAGGGGTTTGGATCTCGAAGAGGGACTGTTCTGACTAAAGAGGGACACTTGGGAGGTACAAACCCCTGTTAGCTTGTTAACAGTGGAGCGGAGGTTATAGTTAGTATGGAGAGCAGGAGCGAGCATACTGATCAGGTAGTGTGGAATAGTCAGTGAGTTGTTAGCAGTGGAGTGGAGGTTATAGTTAGTATGGAGATCTGGAGTGATCATACTGCTCAGGTAGTGTGGAATAGTCAGTGAGTTGTTAGCAGTGGAGGTTATAGTTAGTATAGAGATCTGGAGTGATCATACTGCTCAGGTAGTGTGGAATAGTCAGTGTGTTGTTAGTAGTGGAGTGGAGGTTATAGTTACTATGGAGATCTGGAGTGATCATACTGCTCAGGTAGTGTGGAATAGTCAGTGAGTTGTTAGCAGTGGAGGTTATAGTTAGTATGGAGATCTGGAGTGATCACACTGCTCAGGTAGTGTGGAATAGTCAGTGAGTTGTTAGCAGTGGAGTGGAGGTTATAGTTAGTATGGAGATCTGGAGTGATCATACTGCTCAGGTAGTGTGGAATAGTCAGTGAGTTGTTAGCAGTGGAGGTTATAGTTAGGATGGAGA
Organism: Rhinophrynus dorsalis; assembly: GCA_037306005.1. Classification (NCBI taxonomy): domain Eukaryota; kingdom Metazoa; phylum Chordata; class Amphibia; order Anura; family Rhinophrynidae; genus Rhinophrynus; species Rhinophrynus dorsalis. The sequence goes on along the minus strand of CM074719.1, from coordinate 623,974,964 downwards.
TCTGGAGTGATCATACTGCTCGGGTAGTGTGGAATAGTCAGTGAGTTGTTAGTAGTGGAGGTTATAGTTAGTATGGAGATCTGGAGTGATCATACTGCTCAGGTAATGTGGAATAGTCAGTGAGTTGATAGCAATGGAGGTTATAGTTAGTATGGAGATCTGGAGTGATCATACTGCTCAGGTAGTGTGGAATAGTCAGTGAGTTGTTAGCAGTGGAGGTTATAGTTAGTATGGAGATCTGGAGTGATCACACTGCTCAGGTATTGTGGAATAGTCAGTGAGTTGTTAGCAGTGGAGCGGAGGTTATAGTTAGTATGGAGATCTGGAGTGATCATACTGCTCAGGTAGTGTGGAATAGTCAGTGAGTTGTTAGTAGTGGAGGTTATAGTTAGTATGGAGATCTGGGGTGATCATACTGCTCAGGTAGTGTGGAATAGTCAGTGAGTTGTTAGCAGTGGAGGTTATAGTTAGTATGGAGATCTGGAGTGATTATTCTTCTCAGGTAGTGTGGGATAGTCAGTGAGTTGTTATCAGTGGATCTGAGGTTATAGTTAGTATGGAGATCTGGAGTGATCATACTGCTCAGGTAGTGTGGAATAGTCAGTGAATTGTTAGTAGTGGAGGTTATAGTTAGTATGGAGAGCTGGAGTGATCATACTGCTCAGGTAGTGTAGAATAGTCAGTGAGTTGTTGGCAATGGAGCTGAGGTTATAGTTAGTATGGAGAGCTGGAGAGATCATACTGCTCAGGTAGTCCAGTAGTTTTCCAGAGACGTGGTTGTGTACTAAGCAAGAAAGGTGAAGGGCACGTCTAGATTCGAGTGTTAACCAATTTAGTTCTTTAAGCATATCGCAGTGATGGTTGTGTAATTACATTGGAGAATAAAGTGGTATAATGAATTATACAGAGTGTTAAGTTTACTAAGATGGATTTGCGGCACTGGAGCATATACTACATCCCCATAGACTATGACTGGCAGCTACATCTGTTGTACAATACGTTTTCTTACTAGGGGACTTGAACATGATTTGTTTCTAAAGAGAGTACTTATTTTAGGATAAAATTTGCACCAGCGCTGCAGAAATTGGTGCTATATAAATAAATAAAATAATAATGTTAATTTTTCTATGAAGACCAAAAGTGAGGTTGTGGTCAAGACACATACCAAGATATTTGTAGGAGCCCACTAGGGCCAAGTTATAATTAGACTCAGTTACAATGGAGAGGTGGGGATTGCAGAGATTACGGAGTTTGTGCTTGTACCAAATATCATTGTTTGTTCTTTGCTCTCCATCTTTCAACTTTAGAGAAATCAGGTTGTAAAATGGCCTCATATTGTGATATGTTTGAGTTTTTAGCATAGATTATGGTGTCATCTGCATATATGTGCACAGAAGATGCTTTGCAAACCATAGGCAGCTCTTTATATATAAAAGAACAAACCTGCATGCCTGGGACATGTGCACAAAAACACACACACACATGGGCGGCAGTAAGGAAGAGATATTCAAATCCACTCTATACTGCCTGTCTAGGACATACGGGGGAGAGTGATTTTCTCTGCAAGGAGTTGGCCCTCCCCCACTATTGCCTCTTCCAAAAAACACACATAGCCTTTCCACCCCCTGCCACTCCTGTGATAATCTCTGTAAGGAATTGCAGGTGCCTTCAATACACACACACACCACATAGCATACAAAACACACATACAATACATACACATGCACTACACACATACAATACATATGCACAACACACAGACAACACACACATTCACAGTACACACACACCACACATAACACACACATGCACCACACACATAATACATGCATGCAATTCACATGCCAAGCACAAACAGACAATACACACAAAACACACACACACAATAAACACCAAACACACAAAAACACACACATACACACACAATACACACATGCACACAAAAACCCCACATGCAATACAAACATACACAAAAATAATATGCACAACACACACATACAAGCAATACACACAGACACTCAATACACACAATACACCACAACAAACACACAATACACATGTGCAACACACACACACAAAACACATACACAATACATACATGCAATACACATTCACAATACACACAACACAAACACACACAATATATGCACACGCACAACACACATGCAATACACACACACACACAATAAACAAATGCAGTACATGTGCACAACAAAAAAAGAGACAATACACACCCACAACACACACACGCACACGCAATACACACAAACACAAATGCACAATACACAACACAAGCACACAATACAACACACACAAATCACAAACACAACACACAAACAATACATACATGCAAAACACATGCACAATATACACTCAAACAGAAGGACAAACCTGCACTCCTCTATATAAGGTTCAAATGTGTGCTCTGTATTGGGCATATGTAATATTTCTTAGTAAATAAGTGACGATTTAGTTTCACAATTTGGCCAAACCATGTTTAGCTTGCCACCCCATCAAGGTACCTCACTTTATGGCAAGTCCTACCCTAATACACCTAAAAAAACCCTATCTAAATTCAAATTAAAAATTCCCTGATGAGATGCTATAGTAAACACGTTGGAGGGGGACCCTTTGAATATGTTTGTAATGCTTTAGTGTGCGCAATTAAAAACAGAAGACATACAACTGATTAAAAAGGTATAAATGGAGGACTTACCTGATACAAAGAAACTCTGTAGGCCTGCATTGAATGGGTACCTGTGCAGGAGGATTGTGAATCCACCAGTCCTCCATGTAGGTAAAATATTACCACCCCCGCAGGCCATGTGAGGATTAATTAATTACAAACAGACAAGGTATATGCAAACCAAGACAGGCCAACAGCCTTGTCCTTAAAGGCCAGTAAATAAAGGGAAAGTAGTTCAATAAGACTTTTGTGTGTAACATTAGTGATTAAAGTGCAAAACAAGAACAAAGGAAAGAATAGGTCACAGCGCTAACCCACCATAAAATAGTCATATAATTAATAAAGTGTACATGAGGAGATGAATGTACAGATAGCAGCAAGCAATGAGAGGGTTCTCCAGTCCCCCAGATATTAGTCCAAGACCCAAAATGCAAACACAAAAAGAAAGACAAACCTGCTCTCCTCTATACAAGGTGCAAATGTGTGCGCTATATAGGGCATACGTAATACTTCTTAGTAAATAAGTGAGCATTTAGGGCGAGATGTTCAAAAAGTCTTCATAATGAAAAACTTGTCGGATCATGAGTTGGTGGTAAAAGAAGGACGATATTTTCAGAAGTAAATCCGTCACGTTTGAAAATTTGTCTAAAGAATTAAAAATGACTGTAAGAAGATCTTAAAAACTGTCTTTCAATTTGTCTTTGAAACGAACATTTTTAAAGAAACAAAATACTTTTTTTGTCTTTGAAACAAATTTTTCTTCTCCAAGTTTAGACCTTTTTATTATGTCGGGAAAAAATGATGTTAATCAGACAAAAAAATTACTTTCAAACGAATATTTTTTTCTGAAAATACCTTTCATTATGATGGAAGACTAAACCACACCCACTTTTAAGACGGCTTTTTCCCTTTGACGGAGATGGCGGAATTGGATACAAAAAATGACGGAAACATGTCTGAGAATTGACGGATCTTGTTGTAAGAACTTTTTTATTCTGATAACAGGCAATTTCAGTTACCAACACTTTCTGAACATCTCGCCCTTAGTTTCACTCACATGCAAGGTACCCACAAACAACACACACACAACACACACACACTTGCATTCTCCTTCTGGACCATGGCTCTTTGAACACTTCTACTGTGTTTGTGTTTAGCTGTAATTTTCCTCTTACTCATTTTATGTACCCACATATATTATATACTGTTTTTCTTGCCATAAGATGGGCTTTCTAAAGATACCATTATTTTCATCAAATTTCCTGTAAAATAATTTATAATATATGATGAAACAAATGTAACAAATGCACTTTTTTTTAAAAATTTTGGCACTAAAAATCTTTTACACATCTACAAACTCTAAAAAAACCTTCTAAATAGATTATAATATTTGTCTTGATTTTAGAAATACCCAATGCTGACATGTTTTACTAATGTTTTCGTCAAGTTATATGGCAATAACTAAAAAAACACACAAACATGATACACACACATGCAACACACACACACAACACACACAGACAACACGGACTTAATACAATACACATGCATAACACAAACAGAAATAGACACTCACACACAGCACACCCAACCACAACCTCCACAACACACACCACAAATCACACATCACACACAGACAATATAAACAAACACAAGCACAACACACACAATACACATGTGCACAAAAAACATGCACAACACACACGCACAATACACACACAAACAATACACATACGAAATAGACACAAACAACACACACAATACACACGCACAACACACAAGCAATATACACACATGCATTACACACACCATAACACACAATACACACACAAGTGCAATGCACATGCGCAACACACAACATACATGCACAATTCACACGCAATATACACACACACCACACATACTTACAACACACACAAATACAGTTTCAACCATCTCCTTTCTGAATTTACCTGGATGTCAGGGGAAAATAATCCTACACAAAAATCCACTTCAGTTTTTTAACCCTATTACTACCAGACATTCTGTGTTTATTTAGTCATGCATACAACTGCATGGGACTTTTGTTTTTTTGGGGGGGGATTAGGGTTTATTTATTTTATTAACTGCACTGGAAAAAGCCATGCCAATATTGCTAGTCGTTTATAAAAAGAGAGAATGGAAGAGGGCCAAGAATGGAGCCTTGGGGAACCCCATTTGCTAGTTTGAGCGGAAATTAGTTATTGTCGGCAACCGACACTTACTGCGTTCTGTCTGATAAATAGAATCAGAACCAGTTTAGAGAATTATTACCAACGCCTGAGCTTTGGAGTTTTCATATAAGAATATTATGGTCTGCTGTGTCAAAGGCCTTTGCAAAATCTAGGAAAATTGCTCTAGTGAGTTCACCATTTTCCATGCCAGACTGGATATCATTGGTTACTTTTAGGTGGGCTGTGACTGTTGAGTGCTGTGGACGAAAGCCTGAATGAAGGGGGTGAAAAAACTCGTCTGTCAATAATACTTATATAGTTGCACATGGACATACTTCTCTAGGAGTTTAGATAATGTGGGGAGTGGGAATATTGGTCTGTAGTTTGATAATACATTTTTATTCTCACGTTTTATGGCTAGACACAATTCTAGCCCCTTTCCAGGCTTTGGGCATATACCCGAATGACAATCCTCTAGCAGAGTATGGTTGGATGTTTTAACATGTATGCGAGTAGGGGAGGAGATTAGCTGCGATAAGTTCAATGTTTTAAACAATGAACAACATTTTTCATAACTGGAGTCTAGCAAATTAATAATAAAGTCTTCAAGAATCATTAGCTCGCTCTTTTGGTTTTGAGTGGCAATCTCCTTTAGGTGGTGGGCTATGTATGAAAGGGAATGTGCTGGGGTATTTGGCTGTTTGTAGACGCCTCTAGATGAAGAAAGTCTAGCACTCCGTCTCAAAATTAAAACTGTATTTATTTAATCGCCATTAAAAATATTCCTACTTCGGCATCTAGCCCAACGTTTTAGTCCTCTATGGGACTTTCTTCAGGGACTACAACCTTACAGATTACCTTTTTGTCTCTCATTTTATAGGGTCATCTTGAGCTTGACGCCTGAATAGCACACGTCAGTCGTCATAGTGACCACTAACGCTAAACCCGTCATGTCTCAATATATATTATCTGCTGAATATTCACATACAATTAAAAATGTCATGTCTCAAGTTAAAATCTTGTCTTTTCTGATACATCTTAATTAGATATAATTAATCAGACTAAAATGTTAATTGAGCCCACTGGGTGACAGAGATCGTAGCGTATAAATCCAGAACATTTCACGCCTGGATAGCCACCCTTCTCTGTCACCCTCCCCCCCCGCCGTCTAGCTGGCTTCACTATTTCAAAAGGATAGCATTTTAAATCACTAACTTTATGTTTTAACATGATAAAATGCCTGGCTATGGGGGATCTTTGTAATTTCTGATCTGTGACAGTATTGTTAAGACCCCATATTATCAGGGAGCGATGTTCCCTTAATCGCTCCCTAAACAGGCTACTGGTCTTGCCCACGTAACACATCTTACAGGGACATAACAGTAGGTACACAACAAAGGATGTTGTACATGTAATATAATCTTGAACCTTGATTGTGAAATCACTTGTCGGTACTGTTAAAGCACTTGCACATCCTGCACATCAAAAAACACCTTTCTTACTTAATTATTTTGGTATCTCAAAATCCGAATATACACCTGAGAACATTGACTATATAGTGGGGATGATAGACTTGATTCTAACAACATATAAATATGTGACAGGCACTGGTCTCACATGTATATTAAATTCAGACCAACCATAATAATAATGGGGTGCACTCAGGACTAAAATGGAATAATAAATACTCAATAGGAGAAGGAAAAAGGAAACCAGCTCCTAAAAAAAGTTAGTCCCTTAGAATAAGAGGCACTCAGGTCAGAAAAATAAAAAACTAATAAACACAAAATTATGAAAATATACATATGTCTTTATTAGTGCAAAAATATATAAGACTAGACAAACAATCTAAAATCAATTAAAAAACAAACAAACACAAAGCAGAGTGATTCTTATATAATATATATAAGACACAAAGAGAGGTATAACCCACTCCAAATCTAATCCTTAACCACAATAAACATGAAAGTGATAAAACCTCTCATATGTGTATGATAACATACAATATCCATGTGTGCCCTCTAATAAATAGATACAATAATGGTGGGATCGGGTAGCGGCAGAGTGATCCTTTGATATAGTGACCTTCTTGTTTGTGAATAAGTATCATATGGTTGTTGCCTCTTTGATATTCTTTGCTTGTTTATATATGTTTGGCTACATCTTTTCCATGCCCTTCCATATTTTTGGAAGGATTTCTACTATTATTGTATCTATTTATTAGAGGGCACACATGGATATTGTATGTTATCATACACATATGAGAGGTTTTATCACTTTCATGTTTATTGTGGTTAAGGATTAGATTTGGAGTGGGTTATACCTCTCTTTGTGTCTTATATATATTATATAAGAATCACTCTTCTTTGTGTTTGTTTGTTTTTTAATTGATTTTAGGTTGTTTGTCTCGTCTTATATATTTTTGCACTAATAAAGACATATGTATATTTTCATAATTTTGTGTTATTCTAAGGGACTAACTTTTTTTAGGAGTTGGTTTCCTTTTTCCTTCTCCTATTGAGTATTTATTGATAGACTTGATTCTGACCCAAAATTATTTCAAATTTGAGGACAATATTTTTATACAAACAGCTGAGACAGCGATGGGGTCCCCAATGGTACCCTCCTATGCCAATTCTTACATGTGGAAATACGAAAAAGCCAATATAATAGGGTCTGAGTACTGGGAACACGTGAAGATATATGTGAGATTTATAGATGATCTATTCATGGCGAGGAGGAGAAATTTTGTTGTTAGAGTTTGTTGAACATCTGAACAACATTCAAGGACCCATCAGGTTTACCCTCAACTACAGTGAATATGAGATAAACTATCTGGACGTTGCCATCATTAAGACAATGACTGGAATTCAGATGAAGTTATTTGTTAAACCAACAGATAGAAATACACTATTACAAGCGCAGAGTCAGAATCCACTATCATTAAAACGAGGGTTACCGAAATCACAGTTGATTAGGGTAAAACGTATCGTCTCAGATCAAGAAGAATTAAAGGCTCAATTAGCAATTATGGGTGATAAATTCAAAGCTCGGCGATATGATGAAAAAGAGATTAATAAGAACATCGCACAGGTGGTGGCTATGGATAGACGAACACTATTGGAACCATCAGGACATTCAACAGTGGGGGACAATGAACGGATGACAGTAGTGACTACGTTTTCAGATGTATCACCAGTATTTAAAAAGTTGATTATGAAGCACTGGAATCTGCTGTCTGGGGATCCAGCAATAGGACACATTTTTCAAACACCTCCTCGGTTAGTGTACAAAAGAGGTAGAAATTTGAGGGATCAAATAGTTAATTCGGATCCGGTACATAAATATGAGCTATCAAAAGAATTAAGTAAGAAAGGCGTTTTTAGATGTTCAGGATGTGTCACTGGTTCCCATATAATTAGTGTAAGTGCTTTGACAGTACTGAGAAGTGATTTCACAATCGAAGTTCAAGATTATATTACACATACAACATCCTTTGTTGTGTACCTACTGTTATGTCCCTGTAAGATGTATTACTTGGGTAAGACCAGTCGCCCATTGAGGGAGCGATTAAGGGAACATCGCTCCCTGATAATATGGGGTCTTAACAATACAGTCACAGACCAGCAATTACAAAGATCCCCCATAGCTAGGCATTTTATCATGTTAAAACATAAAGTTAGTGATTTAAAATGCTATCCTTTTGAAATAGTGTAACCAGCCAGACGGGAGGGTGACAGAGAAGGGTGGCTATCCATACGCTATGATCTCTGTCACCCAATGGACTCAATGAACATTTTAGTCTGATTAATTATATCTAATTAAGTAGTATCAGAAAAGACAAGATTTTAACTGGAGACAGGAAATTTTTAATTGTATGTGAATATTCAGCAGTTAATATATATTGAAACATTATAATTTTTGAACATGGCAGGTTTAGAGTTGGTGGTCACAATGACGGCCGACGCGCGCTATTCAGGAGCCAAGCTCAAGATGACGCTATAAAATGAGAGACAAGTAAGGTAGTCTGTAAGGTTGTAGTCCCTGAAGAAAGTCCCATAGAGGACTGAAACATTGGGCTAGATGCCGAAGTAGGAACATTTTTAATGGTGATTATATAAATACAATTTTAACTTTGAGGCGGAGTGCTTGACTTTCTTCATCTACAAGTTTGCATATAATCTAAGTTTGGAGCACCAGAGATTAATTAGCGTGTGCAGTGACATTTGAAATTTCTTGTTTGTAGATACCAACAATTATGATTTTTTTTGAGTATGGAAGATGAATTTTGCAAACAATCTATTCATAAGAATCAGAGTTTTGACCGTCATTTAAAAATGTAAAATTTATAGGCTCTTGAATGTATATAATTACACCTCCTCCTCTCTTTGCACGTTTTTTTCCTAAAACATGAGTATCCTATAGCAACAACAGTATCAGGTATTTTAGGGATTAACCAGGATTCAGTGACAATAAGGATTTCCGGCTTGTATGCATAATACCACGTTTTTAGGTCACCCATTTTGGGCAGTATACTGCGTATGTTGCAGTGCACAAAAGAGAGACCTTTTTTAAGGGTGACGTTGCAATTTATTGCTGTTTGAGGGCCAGGGTTGGTTTCTATGTCATTTGCCAAGGCAAGTAATAAAATATGCATAAAAACTTAGTGATTTGTTTTTGGTGAGCATATAGTGAGAGGGTGCGTCTGTTACTATAATTAATGGGGCTGGGTGAGCTTGTTTTCAACCCTTTGAGTGGCACTCAAAGGGTTAATACTCTCCACCAGCATTCAGAGGGAAGTGCACATAAATGCGGAAGACCATGGTGGATTAATAAGTTATGGTGCAAGTGCGGAGCATGGTTGCAGGGATAAGAGGAAATATTTAATACAAGTGGAATGTTTAGAACAGATAGTAGTAACATGTTCATGTTGGCATGAATTGGACAAGGATAGCAGGGGAGAAGAGGAACAGGTAGTCAGATAACAGGTGAAATATAACATCTAACTAAGATGGTTTAGTACATTTATTCTTGTAAAATGTATTTAATCTCTTCCCTCCAATTCTACGTTACTCCTTTTTTGTTTACTTGCCTGTTGTCTTTAAAGTGTTAGTAATGTCTAAAAAAAAAGTTTTTTGCATTTAGAAGAGCTTAAAAAGCTGAGCTAAATGTAAAAAACGTATCTCTCAAACCGCTATGGTTTAAGAGATACAGGCCTTTAAAGTTCGCTGTCTCCTACTGACAGCTGTAAAGCTGTCAGCGGGAGATCCGTGTCGGTCAACGCGGAGGCGCTTGAGAAGTGCCGAGATCTTGTTACTTACAAGGAATCCCTTCATTGGAATGGTCTAAACCAGGCACACGTTTTAGACCATTCCAATGAAGGGATTCCTTGTAAGTAACAAGATCTCAAGCGCCTCCGTGTCGACCGACACAAATCTCCTGCTGACAGCTTTACAGCTGTCAGTAGGAAACAGAGAACTTTAAACGCCTGTATCTCTTAAACCATAGTGGTTTGAGAGATAGTTTTTTACATTTAGCTCAGCTTTTTAAGCTCTTCTAAATGCAAAAAACTTTTTTTTAGACATTACTAACACTTTAAGTGGGGGTGCTTCAGTAGCTGTCTTTCTCTTCTGCCACCTCTCCTGTCAAACTCTCATGTTCAACTCTCAATACACTTAGACCCAGGAGCACTTTGAGATACGGGTGCTGTTGATTCACCCCCTTTGAAATTCCTCCTAATGGGGGACACTTGAGGAAAGGAGATTTAATCTACAACAGCGGAAGGGTTTCTTTACAGTAAGGACAATAAAGGTATGGAATTCACTGCCTGAGGAGGTGGTGCTATCGAATACATTAGATGCCTTTAAAAAGGGCCTGGATACTTATTTAAAAGAGCAGAACATAGAGGGCTAAAACTATATCTTGTGTAAAATGTATTTATATTGTGCTACTAAAAATTCACTCTGTGAAACTAAATACATTTCGAGACAGATATATTGTGTGTGTCAAAATGTGTGTTTTGCAACAAAACCAACAAATAGATTATTCAGAACAGTGGTTCTCAAACTGAGCTCCATTGGGTTCCCCAGAGCAAATTTAAATAATAGCAGAGAGTGGAACAAGGCTGAGGTGTCAGACAGTGTATGTGTGGGTCTGTGACTACCAGTGGAACAAGGCTGGGGTGTCAGACAGTGTATGTGTGGGTCTGTGACTACCAGTGGAACAAGGCTGGGGTGTCAGACAGTGTATGTGTGGTTCTGTGACTACCAGTGGAACAAGACTGGGGTGTCAGACAGTGTATGTGTGGGTCTGTGACTACCAGTGGAAAGAGGCTGGAGTGTCAGACAGTGTATGTGTGAGTCTGAGACTACCAGTGGAACAAGGATGAGGTGTCAGACAGTGTATGTGTGGTTCTGTGACTACCAGTGGAACAAGACTGGGGTGTCAGACAGTGTATGTGTGGGTCTGTGACTACCAGTGGAACAAGACTGGAGTGTCAGACAGTGTATGTGTGAGTCTGAGACTACCAGTGGAACAAGGCTGAGGTGTCATACAGTGTATATGTGTGGGTCTGTGACTACCAGTGGAACAAGGCTGTGGTGTCAGACAGTGTATGTGTGGTCTGTGACTACCAGTGTAACAAGGCTGGGGTATCAGACAGTGTATGTGTGAGTCTGAGACTACCAGTGGAACAAGGCTGAGGTGTCATACAGTGTATATGTGTGGGTCTGTGACTACCAGTGGAACAAGACTGGGGTGTCAGACAGTGTATGTGTGGTACTGTGATTACCAGTGGAACAAGGTCATTGCAATTAACCCTTTGAGTGCCAGAGCACTCAAAGGGTTAAACAACCATTCCCTAAAGTTCCATTTATATAAATAGGGATTTTAATGTTAGAGGGGTCTCCAACACGAGACGTCTCAGCATTCGATGGGTTAAATACCCCATTTAAATCAAGTACATTTTTATTTTTCCCTGTAATGCAATTGGTTTGCTCAGGAGTTGATGAACATGTTCTTTACCCAAAGATATAAGACAGACAAATTGCACTCCATAGACAATATACTTGGAATGGGAGAGTTTACCAGTATAGAAAGTCATTGAAGCTGGTATAATGGGAATCGCTACAGTAAATGTGTAATAAACCATTATATCATAGGGAAGACATTAAAAAGTAGCATTGATTTAAATTTGGCTTTGAATGCTACAGCGGTCTCAGCCACATAATTTCTCAATTATTTGGGTTAAAATCCCTTATTTAAATGAATGGTGAATTTGGGGAATTTTTATTGCTTACCTTTGGTGATGAGAGTTTTACTCTGCAATTGCTTTCATTCTTAGTACCTCAGTCTTACTCCACTGTTGGTGAATGAAATGTACTTACGGTGCTGCTGTTTCAGGAGCACCCACAACCCTCCAGCACACAAGTGGATATCGGCAGCTCCCGTCAGCCCGATTCCTGTAACTCTCTCTGCCTTTGTGCCTATTTCTTAAAGTATTTATAAGGTTCTAACTCCCTGCTGTATTGTGCATTGTTAACCCTATGGCAAACAGGCAGCACATTGCTCAGTGTAATCTATGACCCTCAAGGCGACCTTAGTTGAACTATCAGCTGTCATGGAGCATGGAAAAAAACAGTGGTCCCAGGTGAAATCTTCTGAAACCCTTATGGAGCACTGACAATACGGTACACATGACTGCTCTGATTCAACTTAATTATATGTCGCACCCCAATCACCAATGTTGTGTATTGGTAGAAGAATGTTTCCATTGTCACAAAATTAACTCCTCTGAAAGATAAACACACACAGCACAAACACTCAATACACACAAGATATACACAATATATATACACACACCACACCACACACAATATACATATGTGTATATATATATATATATATATATATATATATATATATATATATAGAGAGAGAGAGAGAGAGAGAGATAGATATATATATGTGTGTACATTACCAATTGAGCACTCCAACCAAATAGACAATCATCCTGGGTGCTCAAGTACTTGGGACGTAATTAGTATATGTAACAGATAGTGAACAAGCATTCTCAGGTTCTATGCAAAATTAGTTTAATAGTAATGTCAATGTTTCAATGCAACATCAGCATTTTCATCAGGACCTGATACATATATATATATATATATATATATATATATATATATATATATATATATACACACACAAACAACATGCAAAATGCACAAAGCAATCCGAACAACGCTATAAACACAAAGCTATACGCAAAATGCTGCTTGTAAAACGCTAAACACAATACGCACAATGCTATACTATACACCAAACTCTTTAAGAACAACGCACAACTATGTACGCAATACTCCAAATGCTATACACCATATGCAAAGTGCTATACACCAAACACTATATGCTAAATGCCAAATGCTATATGCAAAGACCTATATGCCAAATGCTATATGCCAAATGCCAAACGCAAACTGCTATACGCCAAACACTTTACACAATACACCAAAAGCTATACACTATACACATATGAACAAACGCTGTACATCAAACGCTATACTGCACACTCTATATGCCATTCACTAAATGCCAAATTCTATATGCCAAACACTATACGCGATCCACCAAATGCTATATGCAATACTGCAAACGCTATACGCAATTCATCAAACGGTATATGCCAAATGCTATGCTCTATTCACCACATGCTATTCTCCATGAGCTATTACCCAAGCGCTATTCGCCAAAGGCTATACGCTATTCGCCAAACACTATGTACCAAATGCTATCTGCTGAATGCTATACGCAGTCCACCAAATGCTATATGCAATACACCAAATGGAATACGCCAAAAGCTATACGCAGTTCATCATATGGTATATGCCAAATGCAATACGCCAAACACTATACGTAATTCACCTAACGCAATATGCTAAATGCTATCAGCCATACACTACACGCACTTCGCCAAAAGCTATACGCAATACGCCAAACGCAATACGCCAAATGCTATACGCAGTTTGCTAAACGCTATACAAAATACTCCAAACGCTATATGCAGTTCTCCAAATGATATACGCTAAACTCTATACAAAATACGCCAAACTCAATACGTAATACACCAAATGCTATATGCAATTTGCCAAACACTATACACCAAAAGCTATACAAAATTCGCTAAATGCTATGCACTATACTCCAAACGAAATACGCCATTCGCCAAATACTATGGCAGTCCGCCAAAGCTATAAGCCAAACACTATATGCAATATGTCAAACGCTATACGCAATTCATCAAACGGTATATGCCAAACGCTGTACACCAATCTCTATACGCCAAACGCTATACTCAATTCGACAAACACAATTCATCAAACACTGTAAGCCAAATTATATACACCAAAAGCAATTCGGCAAATGCTATTTGCAATATCAAAATGCTATATGCAATTTGCCAAACACTATCACAATATGCCAAACGCCAAATGCAAAGCGATATATACTGTATGTCAAACTCAATATGCTGTATACGCCAAACACTATAGGAAACGCTCCAAACTCTATACACAATACGCCAAACACCAAACATTATACTCTATACAACAAATATTATACGCAAGACACTGTAGCCAAATGCTATATGCAATAGGTAAACCTCTGTAGGCAAAACGCAATATGCTATACACCAGTGGTTCTCAACTCTTGCCCTCAGGACCCACTAACAGGCCAGGACTTAGGGATTTCTCTGCTAGAGCACAGGTGTGGTGATTAGAGGCTCATTCACATTAACTCACCTGTGTTCTAACAAGGAAATCATGTGATCAGAGGCTCATTCACATTGATTAACTCACCTGTGTTCTAACAAGGAAATCATGTGATCAGAGGCTCATTCACACTGATTAACTCGCCTGTGTTCTAACAAGGAAATCATGTGACCAGAGGCTCATTCACATTGATTAACTCACCTGTGTTCTAACAAGGAAATCATCAGATCCTGGCCTGTTAGTGGGTCCTGAGGACAGGGGTTGAGAAACACTGCTATACACTATATGCAATAGGCAAATGGTATGCTCAAAAAGCAATACGCACAATGCTATTTGATAATTTGCTAAACGCAATTCCCTATACGCAATACACACAAGCTCACACGTGCTGTAACTCACACATGTGCTCTGGCTCTCACACGGTCACACACACTCGCACACAAACACGCGTACTCACACACACACACTGATGTAGAGTTGTGTAACACAGTGATTTGTGATGCTTTGCACACCTTTTTTTGGAGCTGAAACGGCTAAGTACTAATACTTCAACAAGCCACTCATTAAACCAAGGGCAACGCCATGCCAATATTGCTAGTACAATATACATAAATGTATTTAGGGGGAAAAACATGAAAACTACAAAACTAATGGTTATAAAAGAGCAATAGTATTAAAAATAAATAACCAGGAGTTCCGGTCTGTAGGCCATCCTGGAAAGTCACATTCAAATGGAACTCCGCTGCTTGGGACTTAGATGAGGGCTACATACCTTTGAGTCTCCCCAAATCCCTCTAGTCTTTTGCTCACCTGCTGCTGAGCCTCCTATATTCAGGCACAGGCTACCTCCAACATCCACGGATGAGGGATTGACTCGAGAGAGAGGTCCGGGGCAGGGTCAGTGGCCTGGAGGCCACGTGTCCATGCCTCCCATGCCTGACATAACATGCTGCTCACAAAGCCTTATTGCAGACGGCGATTACCGGCTGTGATCTCATAGAGGGGGACGGAGGAAACTGGCCAACAGTGGTGGCCTGCAAGATGCCAGGACCCCTTGCCGCATAACTACAGGGATAAGAGGAGATCCTTGGATGGATGATTAAGACCGCTGATCGGAGGGGCTTGCAAGGGCCTGGAAGGCCTCTCCAGCGGCAGACCTTTTAGAGGGTGCATCCTTTAGGACTTTTCTAGACAGTTTTGGGGACATTTACTAGGGGTGGGTGAAAAGTGTGAAAAATTTACCGTGAAAAATGTTGCGAAAACGTGCCGATTTTTCACTTTTCCTGCCTATGCTAAAATTTCCGCCTTTTCGACTATTTTAACAAATTTTCCACCTACGTTAACACATTTTCCGCCTATATATCCTATAGGTACTACATTTCCCACTGTAATATTACTTCTTCTGAGGACTGAAGTTTAGAAATAAGTGGCTGAAAGTCAAAGTTGTGGGTCCTACAGCAACATATGGCTTGAAAAATGTGTTAGCATGCAGAGTGCATTTGTCCTTTGCCCACAACACTTTCTTGCTTAAGTGACGCTGGCACATATTCATGATGATATCAAGTAATAAAAAACATAAAGTACAACCTACAATGTGGCAGATATGTATTGTAGTGGTGATGGTGGGGGACTGGCATGGTGTGATTTGTGTATGTATTTTTACCATTGTCATACTCTATCCTCCTTCTCAGATTATCGACACATATTACTTGTTGGTCATAGCAGTGGTCCCAAGTGGGGTAGATGGTGGCAACCCTTCTTCACATCCGTCCTCCACTTCCTCATCTGTGTTGCTGTTAATACATTTGTCCTGGCTTTGTCTGTCATGTGTGGTTTCTGCTACTACAACTACTGGAGCTGGATGTTGATGTAATTCTACTGCCACTACTACTAGGTGTCAAAGGTGCAGCACTTATAGCAGCAGCACCAGAGGTACTTGTCATATTTAATACAACCTCTGTTGCTGGGTACTCAAAACAGGTGTGTGTGGCTGAGTGGGACTTGGACTTTGAAGAGGCAATGACGCTGAGGATGATTGATAGGGTGACCGTGTGCTTTTTGACATCTGTACTTGTCCAAGGTTAGACTTTCCAATGGCTTTCTCAAACAGTTTATAGACAGGCACAGTGCTCCTTAAAAGTGGTGGAAGATTCAGCCTTTGACTTTCTGCTAACCTTATAGCCCTGTCATCATTCTCACTCTCAACTTCATCTGTATCTGAACAAGAGAAGGATGCTTGAGGGGTCAATTACAGATCTGCATCATCATCAGTCATCATTAGGTCATCCTCAGCAGCATCAGCATCACCTGACAGTTCTTGCCCACTACTACCCTTATATTCCTCTAAGCTTTTGGAGGTCTCAAACAATTTCTTTTTACTTTTACTGTAACAAAATTCACTACTACTTTGAGGACAGGGGTTTTGGTGTCTCACTGTCTGATGCAGCAGACGGTTCAGCTGCTACACCTTCCTCTATTATGCTTTTGCCAGCATCATTAACACTTGAATGTGACTTGTCATCTTCAGTGTTTTTCTTATATGATTCTATATTTCTGCTGGCACTGGTGGTGCTGGACCTAGTTTTGCTGGGACCTTGACAAACTGCATCCTCCCTTGGAGTAGAGGGATCATCATCATTGATTCCACACGCTGCAACAACCATTGCTGCAGTAGGTTTTTGGACTACTACTTTACTCTCATGTCCCTACACTGCTCCACCCCACCCCCTTCCCCTTGTTTGTTTGCTGGACATTATTCAACTACACTGTGTGTTTTTACTGTACAGTGCACAACACAACTGATGGAGCTGTATGATGCCTTGCCTAAGCCCAGTCCGCTGTCTGTTACTGTCACCTAAGATATTTTGTTTTTTATTCTTTTTTATTTTTTTGTTTTTTATTTATTTATTTAATATTTTTAAGTTGTCCACCCTGTTGTCTTATCACAGTTTGTCCAAAAAAAAATTATAGCTGGAAAAGAAAATCAACAATGTCTTTCCCCAGACTTCTCCACCCAGCAAAGAGACAATAACAGCAAGATCAGAAAGCAAATAGGTCCCTAGCTGCCTGTGTCTTTCCTGTCAGTCACATGGAATTTTGGAGTATTTGGGGAACAACCTCCGTCCTCCCTTCTTATCCCCTAGAGTGCCCCCAGATTCCCCTAATTCAAAGAACAAATGTCCTACCTAAATGACTTACTAAACTAAGCTTCAATTCCCCTTTATTTGCCTATCTCCTCTAGCTTAAAAACACTCTGCTCTCTCCTCTCACCATCACAGAATGGCTGCTGTGAGAGCCTGACAGCCTTTTATATGGCTGTACACAAAATGGCTGCTGTGAGAGCCAGACAGCCTTTTATATGGCTGTACACAAAATGGCTGCTGTGAGAGCCTGACAGCCTTTTATGTGGCTGTAGAAAACCTTGATTTCAATAGGCGGAAAAGGCGGGAAAAAAGGAAAAACTGCACTTTTCACAGGAAAATTTTGCGCCAAGCATAAAGTGCCATTATTCGCTGATTTCAGTTTGAGGCGAAAATTTTCGCCCATCCCTAACATTTACTTGCTAATGACTGCATGACAGCAAGGGTAAAAGAAAAAGAAAACCACTGTGGTAATCCGCAGAAGTGGCAAATATAGTAAAGGAGAAAAAAAGAAGCTTTTAAGAAATATAAGCAGACGCAGAAGGAAGAAGATAGGTATCGGTACAAGACTAGGCTGAAGGAGGCCAAACGCATTATTAGATGTGCCAATGCACACACAGAGGAAAAAATAGCCCAGTCAATAAAAAAGGGGGATAAAACATTTTTTAGATTTATAAGTGAAAGGAGGAAAATGAAACAAGGAAGAGTTAGACTGAAAACAAAAAATGGAAACTATGTAAATGAGAATA
This sequence comes from Rhinophrynus dorsalis, assembly GCA_037306005.1. Taxonomy (NCBI): domain Eukaryota; kingdom Metazoa; phylum Chordata; class Amphibia; order Anura; family Rhinophrynidae; genus Rhinophrynus; species Rhinophrynus dorsalis. The sequence continues at coordinate 623,956,430 of CM074719.1, read as the reverse complement.
AAGGGATAGCTGACTGTCTCAATGAATATTTCTGTTTAGTTTTTACAGAGGAAGATGAAGGGAAGGGACCTCTGTTAGAAAAAAGAAATGGCAAGACATGGGAAACATGCATGTTTATAGAGGAAGAAGTTCTACTTCAACTTTTTGTAAGGTAAAAACAGATAAATCAATAGGACCAGATGGGATACACCCAAAGTTATTAAAAGAACTTAAGAGTGTTCTGGTAAAACCTTTAGCAGAATTATTCAATCAGTCGCTATCGACAGGAGTATAGTTCCAGAAGACTGGAAGGTAGCAAATGTAGTACCACTTCACAAAAAATGTAGCAGGAAAGAGTCTGGTAACTACAGACCAGTAAGTCTTACATCAGTAGTGGGAAAATTAATGGAGACTATGCTAAAGGAAAGAATTGTTGAATATCTGAATTTGAATGGCTTGCAAGATACCAAACAGCATGGGTATATAGCAGGGATATCTTGTCAAACTAACCTCATAGATTTTTTTGACTGGGTAACTAAAATAATAGATCAAGGGGGAGCAGTAGATATAGCTTATCTAGATTTCAGTAAAGCATTTGACACTGTCCCCCACAGAAGACTCATTTATAAATTACAGTGTTTGGGTCTGGATGCAAAAATAGTTAAATGGATAAGGCAATGGCTGAGTGACAAGAGACAGTGGGTGGTAGTCAATGGAGAATATTCGGACAAAAGGAGTGTTACTAGTGGGGTAACTCAGGAATCTGTACTGGGGCCCATTCTTTTCAATATATTTATTAGTGATATTGCAAAAGGTCTTCAAGGTAAGGTATGCCTTTTTGCAGATGATACACAGATCTGCAATAGGGTAGACATTCCAGGGGGAATAAGCCAAATGACAAATTATTTAGGTAAATTAGAAGAATGGACAAGATTGTGGCAGCTGAAGTTTGTTGATAAATGTAAAATAATGCACTTGGGACATAAAAATCCAAAGGAAAAATATACTATTAAGTGTACTGTGCTGTCAGAGACAACAGAGGTAAGGGATTTGGGAGTAATTATTTCTAATGACTAGGCATTAGTAGGCAGGAAATGTAATAAATCAGCGGGGAATGCAAGCAGGATGTTGGGTTGTAAAGCTAGGGGCATTAGTAGCAGAAAAAGGGAAGTGGTCATGTCACTCTACAGATCTCTAGTTAGACCTCACCTAGAGTATTGTGTGCAGTACTGGAGACCCCGTCTCCAGAAGGATATAGATACTCTAGAGAAAATTCAGAGAAGGGCTACTAAAATGGTGACTGGTTTACAGGAAAAGAAATATCAGGATAGACTAAAGGATCTGAACATGTATAGCTTGGAGGAGAGAAGAGAGAGAGAGGATATGACAGACACATTCACATACATGAAGAGATTCAACAAAGTGCAGGAGGGAAGTACATTTCAAAGGAGTAAAAATGTTAGGACAAGAGGCCATAGTCTAAAACAAGAGGGACACAGGTTTAATCGTAATGTAAGAAAGTTTTACTTCACTGAGAGGGTAGTAGATAAGTGGAATAGCCAACCAGCAGAAGTGGTAGAAGTTAATACAGTGACAGAATTCAAGCATGCATGGGATAGGCATTAGGCTGTCCTTAACATAAGAAAAGACCAAGGACCAAAAAAGGTTTGCGGTTTTTACAGTAGTAAAATGGGCAGACTAGATGTGCCAGATGGTTCTTATCTGAGGTCAGATTCTATGTTTCTATGACTCCCTGGGATTGGTGTTGTGGAGTTCCATACCTGGACACCTTCCTTGCTCTACCTACTGGCGCAGAGCGTACTGGACTTTTGGGCCTACAGACTGTGACTATCACTAATGAAACGCACTGCTTGAGACTTATCCCCCCAACCACCCCTTTTGCTATCTGGGCTGCCCTAAGTCGACCAGGTGCTGGATCTCTCTTCTTGGGATCATCACTATGATGGGCAAGGGGGTCATAGCCCCACCGGCTCACTAATGCCCTGAAGCAATGCTTCCTGTCTGACCACCCTGAACTGTGATCTGGAATAAACCCCACCAGTCCTGGTGACACCCCCTTTGACACCCTCAATCTTTTAACTACACTACCCATAGGCTCTGTTTGGGTCTCAGACTTCTATGGAATGCTTTCTTACTATGTCGGACCAGTCAAAACTGCAACGCTCGACTGGTGGATGTGGAAAACCAGACATGAAGAAATCACCTGTGCCAACAGCAGAGGTGGAGGACCCTTTATTGGAAACTGAGGAAACAATGGTGCCATCTACCACCTCTTTGGCGGATGCTACAACTAAAGCAGTGATGAATCTGCTCACTCCATTGATAGACTCTCAGCTGGATTCTATCCAGTCATCGATGCAAGAAATCCTGGTTGAGATGAAAACACAAGAGAACAACTTGCTGACATCGAATTGCGCACTACAACATGTGAAACTTCAATTGTCGACCTTCAACAGAAGATCCAACGCCTACAATCGTAGGCATCCACTCTCACTGAAAAACTAGATGATTTGGAAAATTGAAGCTGGGGGAATAATCTGTGAGTGGTGAGTCTTCCAGAATCACTTTGGTTCAGAAACTATGGGAGTTCCTATCTGTGACGCTTCCCTCCCAACTTCATCTAGAGGACTCTTAGACATCCTTGCAAATGTAGAGAGCACACCGACTGGGATTGTTGATGGTGGGGAACAACAAGCGCCGAAGACCTGTCGTCTTCAGGCTCCTCGATTTTGTGGATAAACAAAGATTTCTCTTTGCATATCATAAGTTGGATATGTTGGAATACAAGGGCCATCATTTGCTTCTATTGCAAGACTACACGGCTAGAGTGTCCTCGAAACGAAAGGAATTTGCAGAAATCTGTGGAAAATTGTTCCAAAACTATATCAAGTTTCAACTGATTTACCCAGTCCGGCTATGGGTGCTAGATGGGGAGAAGCCAAGATGATTCGATTCCCCAGAGAGGCCTGGGACTATTTTGACAGCCTACACCTGTCTTGATTACATGGCTGGACAAATAATACTCATAATACTTATTTGTAGTATCCTTTCTATGTTTAATGCAGGTTTGCGGAAGGCTCAGATGACAGGGTGATCAGAGGGTTATGAACGTTTCATGCATAGTCGACCTGGGGTGTGCGATGGTGGCATGCCCCCGCCTTTCATTCTCATTCCGTTGGTGCTAACCAACAAGGGAGTGAGGGGTTTAGGGGTAAAGTTACGGCATTTGCTACGCCTTACTGGTGGAGGCATGGTTCCGTCATACCCTCATTTACTGATGGGGGATTGCTGGTATAAGAGAATTTTTGCTGGGGTCATGGGGGGGACTTGGAGAGGGGGGAACAGATGGGTGGGGCCTGAGCAGCCTGGACTAGTCTGGGCTGGGTCATTGTTGGTTCATGTACAAGTTTACTCTTAGGAGGGGGGGGTTATGGTGTCTCCCCGCGCTGTCTTCATATTATTGTCCATTTTTGCCACATGGAAAAATGTGTCTCTGGGTCCACCTCCTCTGCAGCCCTTAAGTGCTTCCTCGCTGGGAGAGGCACTTGGGGCAAAATTTACCACCATGGCGACACTGTCATCCACTTCCTCCTCCACTCACTCACACACTCTCTCTTTCACAATTTGGAATGTTGGGGGCATCCATAACCAGATAAAATGCAGATAAATCTTGTCCCTCTTAAAGATTCTTGGAGCACAGGTGGTTTTCCTTCAAGAAACCCACTTGTCCTCCGAAGAACACAAGAGGTTGTGTAGGGAATGGGTTGGGGTCTGTGTAGATGCCCCATATACTGGCAAGAAACGAGGCCTGGCTATCTTGATGCATAAATCGGTCTCTTTCAATTTGTCCCACAAATTGGTAGACCCAGAAGGGAGTTTTTTTAATTGTGGAAGCAGAAATAGAAGGGTGCCCTTTGGTGCTTTGCAATGTATATGCCCCCAACAATACGACTCCTGCTTTCTTTGCTCACCTGCTTCAGAGCTTGTTGAACTTCCCTTTGATCATTTGATAGTGGGCAAACCCAAGTGGATGTCTGCCTACTTCCACGCGTCACTCCCCCTCAGTTTTACAAACATGGGACCCAGAGTGGGCACTTCTCCTTACAGATGCTGTTTCCCCTATGCTAGACAAGCAGGTTGTAGTACCAGTCCCAGTCCAAGAGCATTTTTTCAGGTTTCTACTCCAACCGTTTTGTGGTACACAGAAAGGAGAGGACAGTGGCTGCCGGTCTATTCTGAACCTGAAATGTCTCAACCAAGACGTGGTTGCTACTCACTTCAAGATGGAATCTTTGTGCTCTGTCATCTCAGACCTTGGATGTCCCTAATGTCTCATAGCCCTGAACCTGGAGGTGATACACAATATGCAGGAGCCCCACAGGAGGAAGATGCAGGAGGAAGAGCTGAGGAGGTTGCTGGAAACTGCAGTGAGGAGATGTGTCCCCCTAATTCACCTGGGTCCAGTGCTGACAGTACAATTCAGCTAAAGACTGAAGCCTCCCATTCCATGCACTGTGCAGCTCACCACTTCTGTGCTACCTCTCCTGCTCCTCGCTGCCCCCCCCCCCACACACACACACACTCAATTTACCCCCAAGGCAGTTTTTAGGTGTCCATTTGAAACAAATACTCTCCTCTCCCCACCACAAATGAATTAGGGAAAATGGGTTACATCCCTTTTAAGTGAGTTTTTAATGCAATGGCAAAAATGTTACATCCACCCAAAGTTATTGCAGCTGTGGACATAATTTAATAGTAAGAAGAATGATGTGTGTCCATGCAGGCAGTGAGCTTGATCTATATGTGAGACCTAAGACCTCTGTCCATAGTGTTTGCTAGTAAAAGCTCTGCCTCCCTTAACAGTTTGAAATAACTTTCAAATGAAATATCTTCCACTCATGGGAGTTCTCTTATTTAACCCAGCAAGAAAACAAACCCACATTATACATGTTTAGCCATGGCTGAGGATTACAGGCTCTTGTTATACTTTACCTAGTAATTTCTGTAATGTAGCCTTGTATAAACTTACTGTTACTTTCCTCCCTAAGGAGCAAACATGGGTTTGGTGAGGTTTTTGTGGTTCCAAATCAGCAGAAATGGATCAGGTAAATGGATGATTTTATTATTATCATTAATTATTAGCAGAATTATTATCAGTACAGTAGGGTGATAATAAGGCTGTTGTACCAAAAGTTTGAGCAACAAATTGCACCACAGGGACACATTTCCATTGATTTAAATGATATTTTTTTATTGAGAATTTGTTGTAGGACTGAAGGGTACAGAAGAGAAATAGGAAGGGGAGAGGGAAATACATCAAGGAATAAGTATTTGTAGCAGTGATACAGGCGATAACCCACAAAGAGAATCACAGCCAATGTATTATCAGAATAGCCACACTTGGCCCCTCAGGTAGCTCCCATATATGGAAAAAAACAGTGTATTGGTAAGCTAAACTGATACATATGTAAAAGTAAGAGAACCGGGCAGTATAGGCCAAGTGTTGTATGGCTAAAACCCAAGTAAGTAGGTACAGCCAAATGTATATTGTGCTGGAGAGATGAGGGCCTGTCCAGGGAACTAAAAGACATTATACATGAATCTGGGGGTGGGGGTACAGGGGAGAAATAACAGAGCAGTAAAACCATCAGAGATGTGTAGGGAGAAAAGATGGCCAAGTCGTGCACAGCAATAGAGTCCAGTGAAGCAACTGACCACGGAGCAGGTAGACATGAAGCTCCAGTGAGTCAGAGACTCCAGTGGCCCAGAGCAAGCTAAAGGGCTTGACCCAGACCAGAGTGAGTGAACACCAGGTGTTACTAAAGTTCCAATGATAAGACAGGCTCCCGAGTGGTTTAAAGGGATAGTAACAATTCGTTTTAACTTTATTTTATTTTGTAGGCATTAGAGATAATGAGAGATAAGACTTATATCGTTCTTCATGTTTTTTTAATGCCTATAAAATAAAGATAAAACAAAGTATTACTATTCCATTAAAGATCACATTTGTTTAAAAAAAAAATCTTCATGCTGATAAAGAGACCCCAAAACTGTTGATGTCAATCTAAAGTAAGAAGCGGGTCTGTCTTTAGAGGTTTGCAGAGTACAAACTTCTTTATGTAGGTGAGGAAAACTTCATCCCTCAGCCCATAAATGAGGGGACTGAGGAACCTCGGCAGACACATGAAGAGGAAGAAGTTGATTATAGGTAACAGTGTAATATATGCTTTGAGGAACATCTCTGTAAAGCTGTAACTGAAGGCCATCATACATAAGAGAAGTTGGAATGCGTGGAGCATAACGGTTTTGCCAGCCTTTGAGGCTGAAGCCTTGGCCACTTCCATTTTTAGAGCAACCAGCATAATCTTGATATAGGTGTACACTATTATCAGCCCCACCAGGGAAAAAGAGATGGCATGGACCATTAATCTCATGGTGCTTTGTACTGATGTGCTGATAAATGATGCTCGGGCGCATATCACATAATGAGAGAACTGGTTAGTGCCAGAAGATGACACTAAGATAATAAAATCAACTAAATTAGGTATCAGTCCAACGGCCCAAATCATTGCAATAGCAACACCAGATCTCTGGGTAGTGCAGAACTCCGCATGTCTCAGCGGGAAGGAAATGGCCACATATCGTTCCAGAGACATGACCGCCAGGTTGTATGGGGTGACTTTAAAGGAGGTAGAGGTCACAGTGACTAAAATGTAGCAAAGTGAAGCAGGGTGATAAACAGGATATATAGAAACCAGCATCAGATAAAGCCCCAGAATTAGATATATTGTATCGTTGATAAGCATGTGAGCAAAAAGTATGTAGCGAGAACTCTCAAGGACGTGACTCATGGTGAAGTAAACGCTCAGTATGACTGCCACAAAGTACATGAAGAACGAGAAGGAAAGAAGCAACAAGACTAAAATAAACAGCTGCACAATCACTTCGGTCTTGCTATGGACAAGCTCTTGCGTCATATTGCTGTAGAGGGCAGTAGAGTTCACCATTGCCAAATCACTTGAGATTTTTTATAGGTTTTCTTCCTAAAATAAAAAAATAAATATTAGTACAATATCTCTTTGGTAAAATAATTCCATTAACAATAAGGGATCCCAACCTGTAGTACTTATATGATTAACCAGGAGTGTACATGGTAAAGTTAGGTACTTAAAGGAGCAGTAAACTTTTTTTATGAAAAAATATATATTGTAGGGATTTTCCTATTGAGTAAAATAAGGGTACTCCCACTGCCAAGAGATTTATATTTCCAGAGTTATTACAGTTTAAACCCATGTTTTTTTACAGTAGCAGTGCCCTCTAGTGGTCAAATTCTTATTAGATTTCCTGTAAGATTCTAATGGAGAAGAAAGTCAGAAAAGTCAGAGACATACAGTTCTCCATAGAATGTGATAGAAACTGCCTGTCACTTCCTGTCAGTTAGAACTAACAGGAAGTAAACACAGTAAATTCACTTCTTGTCAGAACTATCAGGAAGTAAACACAGTAAATTCACTTCCTGTCAGAACTATCAGGAAGTAAGCACACAGTAAATTCACTTCCTGTCAGTTAGAACTATCAGGAAGTAAAACACAGTGAATTCACTTCCTGTCAGTCAGAACTATAAGGAAGTAAAACACAGTAAATTCACTTCCTGTAAGTCAGAACTATCAGGAAGTAAACACAGTAAATTCACTTCTTGGTTATTTAAACTGTGATAAATTTTGAATAAAACATCTGACAGCTTTGGGAGCGGCCTTGTTTTATTCAGCAGGAAATGCTCTGTAAAATATGTGTTTTCATAAAAAAGTTTACTGCTCCTTTAATATATAAGTTATAGTCAAGTACGTATTATGTTGATCACAAGGAACAATAAAGTAGCCAATCACAGGTTGAGTACATCTCAATCTGTGATTGGCTGAGTATAAGATTATTTGATTTATGGTCTGTTGTGATGATAGAAGTCACAGTATTCCCACACCAAGGTCAAGTGTTATTGATACTGCACCCCCCTACAGTTCTTCACTTGTTTCCAAATATAACCCCAAATTGTCATCTTTGCCCTTCAGAAGATCTTCTTCCTGCAGCTATTACATCCTCCTGTTCCCGCCTACAGGATTTCTCCCATGCTGCACCTGAGCTGTGGAATATCAACCCCATCCCATCAGACTCTTCACCCAGCCTTCAGAGCTTCAGATGCTCCCTGAAAACTTGCCTCTTCAGGAAATGCTAACAAATACCCCTATGACCATTATGAGCGAGGCCAGATCAATAGCCTGTCCAACTTCTACTTACTACAACCCTATTACAACCTCATTGTTCACACAGAACCTTTTTCTCCAAAATAAAGCGACACTACTTGTTTGGACCACTGCACTGAATGCACTTCTTTCTCCCACCCACTGATCAACAGTTCATGTGGCAGGAGGAACTGACACCCCATAGAATTTACTCCTTCTCTGTCCCACCTTCCTTCCTCTAGACTGTAAGCTCTCACCAGCAGGGGGCCGTCTGATCCTTCTAATTTCTATGTGCCGTTTGTATTGGTTTGTGTCTCTGTATGTCTATTCTCTATTGTACAGGTTGGTGGATTAAGAGTAAAACAAGGGTGCCTCCACTGCTGAAAGGGGTTTTTTCAAAAGTTATTGCAGCTCAGACCTGATTGTTTTAGGTGCTGTATCTCAATGGCCTCAAATTTTACAGTTACACAGTTACCACACTATCCTATGGAGATTTATAGTCAACTATAGAGCTGCCCATAGGGTGGTATGGAAACAGCGCCACCGTAAAATTCCAGGTCATTGAGATACTGCGCATAAAAAAAAAAAGAGACATAGAATGTATAACTTCAAGACCTGAGGGATTGTGCATTAATTTGTGATAAACAGGTGATATCACTTCTCCAAGTTCAATGTTATTCTATGGAGCCAATGCACTAAGATATCGCCAACTTTGGAAACATCTTAGTGCTTAGGCTCCATGGAATAACATAGGAACTGGAGAAGCGATATCACTGAAGAAGTCATCCCCACTTTATCACCTCTTCATCACACCTCAGTGCATCTCTCCCTGTTACTTTTGTCAGTCTTAATTTTACCCAATCTTCACCTGACCTCTTCTTGTGTTAGCCCTGTAACTGATAAGGCATGGTTATACATGTTATTTGTCAATTCTCTTCTATCATTGCTTGTTCCTTTATATATTCATACTCACTAATAAATTTACCCTGGCAAATGCCTGGGGGGCATTTGCCAGGGATATTAGTTGGCACCTTTATCAAAGTATGTGTTTCCCATCCAGTCTGCTTCAAGTTTTGTGCTGTACCCCAACTGTTCATTAACTATACAGTGCCCTGGTATGTACTAATCTACCCTTCACTTGTAACGCCAATCTCATCCAGTCTCTCTCTACAATTTAACCCTTTGTGGTATGTAGTAATTTACATTAGCCATTTTAACACCCTGTTCCAGTCTCCATATTGCCTTCCTCCCCCATTCCTCTCTTCTATCTCGCTGTGTCTGTTTGTTATCAGATGTTTAATGGTGTCACACCTGACTGCACTCAGGGCTCTCCCAGTGCAAAACAATTTGTAATTTGGAAATCTCTCACTCAGTCAGTCATTTGCAATAACAGTTGGGCCTCAACATTCTCATCAGTATTTGGTGGTTTGTAGGGTATACCCACAAACACTTTTTTATACCTTTTACTTCACTGATAACTTTAATTTTTGACCATAAGTACACCACATTATCACCTCATAAATATCTTCTAATAAACTTGGAATTTGATATGGTCTCACATAGAGACATATCCCTCCCCCTCTTCTGTTAATCTCGTCTCTCCTGAGCGGGGAATAGCACTCAGTATTTACATTCCAGTGATATGTATCATTCCACCATGTTTCAGTAATACCAATCCCCGCCCCCACGCACTTCTGGTTGTAACCAGTTCCAATCTACACTATATATCCCATTTATATTAATTGAAATGTAAACTTAAAGAGGAACTACCACCATAGTTAAAGTTGCCCTGCAATAATTAGGCAGATGATGACTAGCTTAATAATAGTTATTTTACCTCTCAGAACGAGCTGATTCTAAAGAAATCCTTAACCTTCTTTAGAAGTCGGTGCAGTCTGTGCGCCTACGCCGTCAGTCCCTTCTGGTGCCTTTTGGCACAGTGCAATGCTTTTTAATGGAGACCGGGACTGACAGCACAGGTGCGAAGACAAGATGTCCGCGCTGATGCCTGGCTTCAGGTCTCAGGATGATAAGGGATTTCTTTAGAATCGTGTAGTTCAGAGAGGTAATATAGCTATTATTAAAGGGATAGTAACAGTTCATGATAAAAGCAGCTCCAATTAATCATCATAGTATTTGGACTGTCAGAGTTGTAGTTCCAGAGTAATTCAATGACAAAGTGTCCCCCTCCCGCCCCTTTTACTGTGTAACACTGCTCAGCCAGAGCAGAAGGGAGGTGCCCAGGTAGACTGCAGAGAGGGACAATCTTCAATTAAGATAAGGGAAAAACCTGAAAAACTTGTCAAGGGGGTCAGGGCTTTCATTGTTCTCACAGGAAGAAGATTGTCCCCTTCTGTTATCTGTCTGGTCTATGGACTGCATTCCACATCGGAGAAGAGATGGCTTACACTAGGTAAAAGGGGCGGGAGGAGAAACTTTGCTTGTGGATATCTCTCAAACCATTAAGGTTTGAGAGATAAGACTTATATCGTTCTTCATGTTTTTTTAATGCCTACAAAATAAAACAAAGACAAAACAAAGTATTACTATCCCTTTAAGCTAGTCGCCATCTGCCTAATTATTGCAGGGCGACTTTAACTATGGTGGTAGTTCCGCTTTAAGGTGTCAGTCCCACTTGCAAATTTGGTACAAATTAGTTTGTTTAAAGATAGATAAATAAAGTTACAGGAATTAAGCCCAGTATAAAATTTTTGCCATCATGAGAAACTGGACAGGGCTGCAGAAACATCTTCAAAACCAATTTCCCTGAAATTTGGTATCAAGATAGATCTTGTGGAGGACATCGTACTTTTGCTTGCCATTCCTTGATTACTGGTCCTGTTTCAAAGCTATTAAGCACTAAATAATACATGGTGTGTGCATACATGGTACATATTGCACAGTGAAAAATGAGTTCTAATTTATTTATGTGCACTAGAAACCTGTCTTCTCAACTCATCATAATTTGCAGTTTTTCTTTCATCGAGCAAGCTCACTAAGCTCCTTTGAGTGATTAAAGAAAAACGAGAAAATAATAAAAAAAAAATTGTTGTGTGCACAAAGCAAGTTCAGTCGAGCAATATATTACATGTGAAAAGTTTGATCATGTGCGCAAAGCGCACTCAATCCAAGAAAACATGGAATATAAAATAACGCAAAAATAAGTTGATTGTGCGTGCAAAGCTTTCTAATCAGAGAAAAAGATTACCAAAAAACTGAATCATGCATGTGAACCACACTCAAACAAAACATGCAATAATGTAAGTCGGTGGAAATTAAATAGTCAAAAATGTGTTAAACCGTTAAGGACAACAGACCTTTTTTTTTAATTTGTGGATCCAATGCAGGGCTCCCCAAATGGCGTGCTCGGGGAGCCCTGAAATCCATGACTCTCCTGGCACGTCACGGGTCCTTATGGCTCGCCAACTCATGACGTGCCAGGACCGTCATGGGTCCTTGAGGAGTTAAAGCTGACAATTAATTTCTCCTCTATGCCATAAAACGTATTGGAAATGATAGTTGCATTTCATGAGGACATCTTCATCATAACGACCACCCCCTTGTGATTTACTGTCACTGATTATGCAGGAGAGGGTCATTCAGTTAAAGTTACCCTCTCTGAACTATAATTATCACGTGTAGTACTTTTTATGGTGTGAGTCTGATTTTTAACACTGGCTTTAACCCGTCAGTGTCAGAGGGGCACGGAACGCGTTGCTTTGCAATGCGTTCCATACCCCTCTGGCAGTCAAAGGGTTAACATAAGATGATGGCCTTTTTGTTTGCACTGTTTGCACAAATTAGTGAAAAATAAAGGAAAACGGTGTAGTACAATTGTTCTCAAATGTGTTTACGGTTGAATGAAGACATAGAACACATTTTTGTTATGGCAAAATCATAGATTGGGGGGAGACTCAACACGGCCGATTTATCAAGATAAAGAGGCGCAATGCTGGAGCAAACCAACTGCACTACAGGGGGCAAATAAAAATATACTTGTGGTTTTTAACTCTTGCACCAGAGGGGATGTATAAACATTCCCATGGATTTAAATGGTGACTTTAACCCTTTGAATGCTAGAGAAAATAGGAAGTGATGTTTTATAGACCTCACTAGCATCCAAGGGGTTACGTGGCTTGCTTGTTAGGGTTCCACAGAGATTTCATATGACGTCTCAGGGTTCTACAGCTGCAAAAATATTTGGGAAATATTGGTTTAGTACAGAGGGCAGGAGAAATTCTGAATTATAACATCAACTCACTACAAAACGCAACTATCACAAAATCATTACAGAAATATCCAATTTTAATAAAGTATTGCCATATTTATACTGCATGAATAAAATACTGACTGATGAGAAAATCAACGTACCATCGCGCGCTGATTCTAGAAGAAATTTGTCGTTAGGTTCATTTTAAAAATGTGTCCTATAACCATATAATGAAATACACTGATATAATAAGAAGTGGACCGATTATGGGTCAAACCAGCTGCACCGTAGGGTACAAACAAAAATTCCCATGGAATGAAATGGGGCTTTTAACCACTAGAATTCTTGGGAGATGCCCAACTCAATAAAAAGCTACAGACCTCACTAGCATAAAGCCCATTTAACTGATCAGAACTACAACTAATGTTGTTGCCCCTTTTTAGTGCAGATTGCCTCTGAATTAACCCACTTTGCTTGCTGCCCTCGAGGACTGAAGTCAAGGTTTAACCCTTTAATTGCTGAAGAGGTATGCAACGCATTGTGTTGCAATGCATTGAATACCTCTCTAGCACTCAAAGGGTTAACCGCAGGATTCTTTCACACAGAAGCCAGATAGAGATATGTTTTATCATGTCTACAATCACCTGTGGGTTGCTGACCCTTACTAAACTACCAGGCAGAATAATATTCATTACAGAGAAGAAAGTCCCACCCCTGGCTCTTTAGAATCATGTAAAATTTCTCAAGATAGTAAACTGGCTATGTCAAGCTTTGGACTACGGCAGAAATGCAAAACGTAGTAAATAGATATAATTGCTGTGTGAGGATACCTACTAGGGCAAGTGCTTTTTTGGGGAAAATTTAACAGAAGGGAGTGCAGCCACTAAATGTAGTATTAACCCTTTGAGTGCCAGAAGGGTATGGAACACATTGAAAAACAATGCGTTCCGTACCCCTCTGGCACTCAAAGAGTTAAGTGATGAATAGAAAATAGACGTAAATAAGATACGCCAGAGGTATTACACTCATGTAAAATAAGAGGCAACACAAGCCTCTTTATATGTGTACCATGGAACTTGTCACTCATTCACAATAACACACACTCCTGATAGAGTGACCACCCTACTGGTCATGAAACTCGTTGGGTCCAGTAATAGTTTTCTATGCACTCACTTTCTAATTCGTGATCTGGATATGAATATGCAGCTTTGATCTGAGGAACCCAGGACATCAACCATGGAGGCATCCATTGCAAGTGGCAAAGCCATAGGATCCAAAAGACAAAGTGTACCTGTGGAAGGCCAGTGGTATGCCAGGAGGATAATTGGGTACATTGGCAGCCTGTCCAGACCCCAAGAACAGATGTTGACTACCATGATGCACATAGAAAGAGGCTTATATTGCCTCTTTTACATGTGAATACCTCTACTGTGTCTATACATCTTTAACTCCTTAACGACTGGCCAATTGGCGCGGCGCGGGACCACAGGGCATTTTTTTTTTCGTTCATCCGCTTCCGGACTACCCGAACGGCGTGCAGCCGCGGGGGTAGCCCGGAATTCCATGACGGTCGTTCAGTCAGATCGACCCTTGACGTACTATGACCGTCAAGGGTCGTTAAGGGGTTAATACTATACTGAGCTGCTGTGCTCATCTCTATTCTGTACCTTTCTCTGGATGCCATTCCAGATTAGAAGAGAGTTGTAGCAGCATTCTGGAATTTGTAACATTGTAACATAGTAAATTAAGTTGAAAAAAGACACAAGTCCATCAAGTAAAACCCTTTCCTCATAACCCAGAGAAATGAGAATTATATAGCTTTCCTGCTACCAAATAAATTTGTCTTTATCAGACTATATTTGTGTCTCCCTCCACTTTGTGTACCCCAGGCACTTTGATACGGGCAATTTTTTGGTATTTTTTTATTTGTATATTTTTATTGGTGCATTTGTAGTAACATGCGTTATTTATATCTTTTGGTTTAGACCCTAAGTGAAAAGCATCTTTTTGTACTTCTGTTAAAAAAAAAAATATGATACATTCTTAATTTTCTGTTTCATAATTGTAAGTTTATAGATAATTTAATGTTTGATTCCTGTATTCTTCCTTTATTTGCATTTCTGTCTCCAATGCTAATCATAAATCAGTAAAGGCTTTATCTTACTATACTGCTGGAACAAATAGGCCTTTCCAGTAATGATCCATTAACAGTAAGAGACAAGGGGGCTCTTACAGGAAAGCCCTGCCATATGACGTCACCAGACCACTGTCTTTTGATTTGGTGCAAGGTGATAAACTTCACATTATTACTGAAAATAAGGTACTTCAAGCAAGCAGAAAAATGTGAATATAACTTTAACCCCTTAACGACCCTTGACGGTCATGGGTCGATCTGAGTTAATGACCCATGACGTACTATGAACGGCATGGAATTCCGGGCTCCCCCCGTGGCTGCACGCCGTTCGGGGAGTCCGGAATCGGAAAAAAAAAAAAAAGCTCCGTGGTCCTTTAGTGACCGCCGCGTGCCTGCGCGGTCGGTCGTTAAGGGGTTAAGGAACACTGGTGGAGATTTATAAAAAGTGTTCTTGTTTGTTGTTCATACATTGTTCTTCAACTGACCCTATTCTTTATTATGACAGTTGATATTTATAACGCAAAATATGACCGTTTATAAATGCGGTGAACTTCTCCAGATATAAGAACAGGTCAGACACGGCGTTAAGATTGTGGCTAAAATGTTGCAGCAAAACTGTCGCTAATTGCGACATTTTTTTAATAAATGCGCTGCACCACTTTTTTTAAAACTTACGAATGTCACTTCTCTAAAAGGTTAACCACATGGCGTTACACTCTCTTAAAGGGATAGTAATACTTTATTATTACTATCCCCCATATTGTACATATTTGTAAAATAATTTAGTAGCCCTCAGGTTCATCTCTCAGACCTTTATGGTC
Organism: Rhinophrynus dorsalis; assembly: GCA_037306005.1. Taxonomy (NCBI): domain Eukaryota; kingdom Metazoa; phylum Chordata; class Amphibia; order Anura; family Rhinophrynidae; genus Rhinophrynus; species Rhinophrynus dorsalis. The sequence goes on along the minus strand of CM074719.1, from coordinate 623,941,028 downwards.
TGAGAGATAACCGAAGGCAAAGTTCCCCCCTCCCTCCCCCTTCCCTGAAGTCAGAGTTGTACTGACTGCAGGGATATCCGGTCTGTCTTTCATCATGCGGCTCTGCAGCAGAGCCGCGATTGCATTAGTGACAAAGAATTATTTCACTGAAACGGTCTTCTATGTGTGCTTACAAACCAAACACAAACCAAGCACACGTAGAAGACCGTTTCAGTGAAATAATTCTTATTCACTAACGGGATCTCGGCTCTGCTGCAGAGCCGCAAGCCTGTCGTACGACAGACTTCCCCTGCAGTCAGCACAATGCTCACTTCAGGGAAGGGGGAGGGAGGGGGAACTTTGCCTTTGGTTATCTCCCAAACCATAAAGGTTTTGAGAGATGAACCTGGGGGCTATTAAATTATTTTACAAATATCTACAATATGGGGGATAGTAATAATAAAGTATTACTATCCCTTTAAAGTTTTGTTATCATTTTTATAAATGCCAAATACATTTGTAACGCCATTTTTACGCTGGAATTCACTTAACGCCACTTTTCTAAATCTCCCTCCACTAACACCTAAAGAGTAACTTGGGTTATACATTTAAATACCCTGTACTGCATGCTAGCATCTGTAGAAATTCTCAATTTGTTTCCTAAAGCCTAAAAATCTAGTCGTACATATGATCTGTGGGGGCTTCCATTCATGTCTTTTGCAGGATTCCTTGACTCATAACCACAGCAGTTTTGATAGGGTGTCTCAGAAGACACAGTGCAGCACTATCTGTAAACTACTAGAATTATGGTAACAGCCTTTCTCAATACAGCACCGGGTATTAATCTCAATATAGTAAGTGTTTTAGCTCTCATCTGTCATTACAAACAGAACAAGCCAAATCATCCAAACGGAAGGACACTTTATACATCCACTAAATAAAGCAATTTTGGGGTTACATTTTAGGGATCTGCCATAAAATAATATTGTATAGGGCCTAGCTGGAAATACATGATATTTAAAGGTGTAATCAAACAAAATGTCATTTTTAGGTTTCAGTGTCACATAAAAAGAGAAAAAAGAAACCGCACATTCTACGCACAGGTGCCAGGCATCTGTAAAACTGTTTTTTGGTGACGTATTTCCTTTAACCCCTTTGAGTGCCATAGAGGTATCCAGCGCATTGCGATGCAATGCGTTGGATACCTCTCTGGCACTCAAAGGGTTAAACCCTCCAATGATAGAGAGCACTTGAGTGCATTGAGAAGCACAGCACTGTAATCCACTGTGGCTACAAGGAGCTTAACTGTTTGAGTGCCAAAGGGCTGTCCAATATGTCAGATCCATGCCACTGAAAGGGTTAAAGACAGAAAAAGTATAGCATGGGTCAGGTTTCAGCACTTTGTGAACCAGGTAAAAGTTGGTTATGTGTTAGCAGTGGAAAAAGCAGGAGACGGGTACTGGCTGAGTAAGTTTTAGAGTGCAAGCTTTCCAGGCAACATTCTAAAGCTACTCAGCCAATACAGGTATTACTTTTACTCTACCATCCAAAATACAATGAGAGGTCTATGTATATATTACATGTAAATGTCATTTCAAATCCCCTTGATGTTCCTACTTACCAACATTTATAGACAAATTCCCAGGGAAAGTAATCTCTAGTCCAGATAATAGTAATTCACACTGCACCCCATCCCAACTGCCACTCACTGCTGTCCAGATACTAACATTCCACACTGCTCCCCATCCCAACTACCACTCACTGCAGTCCAGATAATAACATTCCACACTGCACCCCATCCCAACTGCCACTCACTGCAGTCCAGATACTAACATTCCACACTGCTCCCCATCCCAACTGCCACTCACTGCAGTCCAGATACTAACATTCCACACTGCTCCCCATCCCAACTGCCACTCACTGCAGTCCAGATACTAACATTCCACACTGCTCTCCATCCTAACTGCCACTCACTGCAGTCCAGATACTAACATTCCATATCGCACCCTATCCCAACTGCCACTCACTGCAGTCCAGATACTAACATTCCACACTGCTCCCCATCCTAACTGCCACTCACTGCAGTCCAGATACTAACATTCCATATCGCACCCTATCCCAACTGCCACTCACTGCAGTCCAGATACTAACATTCCACACTGCTCCCCATCCTAACTGCCACTCACTGCAGTCCAGATACTAACATTCCATATCGCACCCTATCCCAACTGCCACTCACTGCAGTCCAGATACTAACATTCCATACTGCACCCCATCCCAACTGCCACTCACTGCAGTCCAGATACTAACATTCCATACTGCACCCCATCCCAACTGCCACTCACTGCAGTCCAGATACTAACATTCCACACTGCTCCCCATCCCAACTGCCACTCACTGCAGTCCAGATACTAACATTCCACACTGCTCTCCATCCTAACTGCCACTCACTGCAGTCCAGATACTAACATTCCATATCGCACCCTATCCCAACTGCCACTCACTGCTGTCCAGATACTAACATTCCATATCGCACCCCATCCCAACTGCCACTCACTGCTGTCCAGATACTAACATTCCATACTGCACCCCATCCCAACTGCCACTCCCTGCCTGCAAATACTAACATTCCCCACTGCTCCCCATCCCAACTGCCACTTCCTGCCACCCAGTACTAGTTCATTTAAATAAGCTGAAAATAAATGAAGCTGAATATATCATTACCTTTTGCTTCAAATAAAAAATAGGCTGTTATGAAAGCTCTTTCAAGAACACCAATTTGTTACATAGTGACCGTTCAGTTTAATCATATGAGGAAGTTTATATCTTACTAATCATGTAACCGTCTGGGGTCAAGAGGGGGGCTGTAACACATTACTTTGCAATGCATTGCTCACTCCTCTGGTCTTCCAGGGGTTAATGGCAAACACAAAGAGTATAAGTCTGAAATTCAATTTTCAGACCAGGGAGAATACAGGACAGTGACCTAAACCGGGGAGAGTATGATCCAGGACAATGACCTAAACCGGGGAGAGTAGGATCCAGGACAGTGACCTAAACCAGGGAGAGTATGATCCAGGACAGTAACCTAAACCAGGGAGAGTATGATCCAGGACAGTAACCTAAACCAGGGAGAGTAGGATCCAGGACAGTGACCTAAACAGGGGAGAGTAGGATCCAGGACAGTGACCTAAACCAGGAAGAATATGATCCAGGACAGTGACATAAATCAGGAAGAATATGATCCAGGACAGTGACCTAAACCAGGGAGAGTATGATCCAGGACAGTGACCCAAACCAGGGAGAGTAGGATCCAGGACAGTGACCTAAATCAGGAAGAGTATGATCCAGGACAGTGACCTAAACCAGGGATAGTAGGATCCAGGACAGTGACATAAACCAGGGAGAGTATGATCCAGGACAGTGACCTAAACCAGGGATAGTAGGATCCAAGACAGTAACCTAAACCAGGGACAGTATGATCCAGGACAGTGACCTAAAGCAAGGAGAGTGGGATCTGGGACAGTGACCCAAACCAGGGAGAGTATGATCCAGGACAGTGACCTAAATCAGGGAGAGTAGGATCCAGGACAGTGATCTAAACCAGGGAGAGTAGGATCCAGGACAGTGACCTAAACCAGGGAGAGTAGGATCCAGAACAGTGACCTAAACCAGGGAGAGTAGGATCCAGGACAGTGACCCAAACCAGGGAGAGTATGATCCAGGACAGTGACCTAAATCAGGGAGAATATAATCCAGGACAGTGTCCTAAACCAGGGAGAGTAGGATCCAGGACAGTGACCCAAACCAGGGAGAGTATGATCCAGGACAGTGACCTAAATCAGGGAGAATATAATCCAGGACAGTGACCTAAACCAGGGAGAGTAGGATCCAGGACAGTGATCTAAACCGGGGATAGTAGAATCCAGGACAGTGACCTAAATCAGGGAGAGTAGGATCCAGAACAGTGACCCAAATCAGGGAGAGTAGGATCCAGAACAGTGACCTAAACCAGGGAGAGTAGGATCCAGGACAGTGACCTAAACCAGGGAGAGTAGAATCCAGGACAATGACCTAAAGCAGGGAGAGTAGGATCCAGGACAGTGACCTAAAGCAGGGAGAATATGATCCAGAAGACGACCTAAACCAGGGAGAGAAGGATCCAGGAGAGGGACCTAAACCAGGGAGAGTAGGATTCAGAAGAGAGACCTAAACCAGGTAGAATATGATCTAGGACAGTGACCTAAACCAGGGACTGCCCATAGAAATCTAGGAAAGCTGGCAGGTAAGGACATTTCTTGTCCATTGGTACTGATAATGAATTTCCTTTCCTTTCCTGTCTGTTAATGTAAGAAAGTCCCTGGTCCATCACATACTCACAGTGCGGCTGTTGGAATAGAAGTGCATTTCCAGTGCAGAGGTGCAGACACACACACATCAGCGTCTCCCAGTCTGATTCCTCCCTAGATTTCATTACTTGTCTCATTTCATGTCGATCCGACAATATTTATATTCTCCCGGCTCCCTCAAGAGTCCTGCATCATTAACTCTTCCCTAGACCGCAGCATCTGTTGTGTCAGTCTCGCAGAGATGAATTTGCTTCGCAGTTTATGTTTAACACTTTGAGTCCCAGAGGGTCAATGTGGAACAATGAATTGGATACCCCTCTGGCATTCAAGGGGTTAACGTCACCACCCTGATGTATGAAACAAGATTCATTTTAAAGGGGACCTGTCAATTTAAGACAAAGTTAGTAATGTTTAAAGAAAATTTAAATATATTTGGTACTGGCCATTTATCTGTAAAATAAACAGTTTTTAAGAAATTAACCGTTATGTTTTGATTTCACAGACTGGCATTTTATGATTATTCTTTTTTTTTTTTGCTAGGCCAACATTACTGTATATTGTGCTGGGAAAAGTCAGAGACGCTCAACTGGGATCATGAGCTTGTAAGGGTATGCAAAAACCTCACTGGGACTGTGTCCTCGCACCCAGGGTGAAATCTCTTATAGCTCACCAGTGCCATAGACAGAGAGGAAATCTTCTGAAGCATCTCATACAGGTCCTGCCAAATGACAGTCCAGCCACGAAATGCCAGACAATTCCTCTCTGAACAAGGGAAACGGCTAACCCCAGACGTACGTTTCAGCCTTATTGGGCTTTGTCAGTGATGTGCAACTGATCCCTCTAGGACTTGTGAGCAAGAGGTCCACGTCTGGAGTCCCCCAGTACCCTTAGAGTGACCAACCCCAAGAGCAATTTGCATATACAGAGCAGAACTGTATGATATGCTCAGAATATTTCTTCTCTGTATATGGCATTTGTGAGCTAAAAGAGATTGCACATTGGGTGCGAAGACACAGTCCCAGTGAGCTTTTTGCATACCCTTGCAGGCTCATCAGCTTAGAGAAGCATCTCTGACTTTTTATCTGTATATGCATATTACTCATAGGGTTGGTCACCCTAAGGGCAATGGGGGAATCCAGACATGGACCCCTTGCTCACAGGTGCCTAGAGGAATCAGCTGCACCTCACTGATGAGGCCTTTTGGCTGAGATCTTTAGGGGTCAAAGCCGGAAGGTTCCGATGGAACGTTCATCCTCGGCCTTGGGGCATCCTCCTTTCGGGGAGTAAAGCCTCTTGCTGCTATTGGGGGTGGACCTGTACGGAGGAAGTGAGTTGTAGTCTTAGTGCCTTATCGCCGTACTCTTGGCCTTGGAGCATCGGTCTTCGGATCTTCAGCTTCTTGCTGCTTTAGGGAGGGGGCCATAATGGCACAGCATACGACAGGAGGAGACTTCGAATCTACTGATGTTAGACTACAGGATACTTTACGTTTTGTGGTGGAGGAAGAATATCGCCAATCGAAGGCAAAAAAATACATTGTGGAAGTGCTGCTGAAGGACGTATTACATGTGAGCCTGGATACGGTTTTATGTTTCCAGGATTTTCTGAGACGTGGAATATATGACGTTACCTTCACCTCTCTGTTTATTTGTAGTCAGATCTATGAAAGGTATCGGAATTGTAAGGATATCGGAAGATTTAAGGGAGTAAATGTTCTTCCGCTCTTCGCAAATGAAGAGACAGTTCTAACTGTACACATGTACAATCCACGGGTAGTGGACAAGGACGTGTTTACTTTTCTATCCCAGTATTGTAAGACAGTTCGTTTTGTGGGACGAATTTACGACGAATATAAAATGTGGACCGGTAAGCGAAAATATGTGGTGAATTTCCACTCGGACGTAACCAGATATGGAGGATTGAAAAGACCCCCTCCAATGTTTTCGTTGGGAAGAAACAAAGGCTTTCTGTTTTATAGGGGTATGCCTCCTTATTGTAAGAATTGCCGGGAATATGGACATACGGCGGAAAGCTGTGTAGAGAACGCAGTATGTCGATTTTGTGGCCAATCGGGTCATGATCCAGGGCATTGCCAGAAAAAGTCTTGCAACTTATGTGGGAGTCTAGACCATCAATTTAAAGAGTGTCCACATAGAGAAAGAAGACGTCCATGGGGACAAGGAAAGGAAGTAGCTGAAAGGCAGCAAGTGACATTGGAAGACCTTGCAAACTTCCCTCCTATGGAAGTCACGTTGGAAAGAACGGGTTACATGAGGAATCCAAACCCTGAAAGTGGTCCTCCATGGATTTTAAGACCTGAGGAACTGGAGACTGCTAGAGTTCCATTAATCTCACAGACTGTGGAGGAGGCAGGAGATATCCTTGAAGACGTGGCAGAAGAGAATGTGATCCCTGTTTCTAAAAGAAACCTGGAAAAACAGAGTGGAGAGGACAGTGACATGGAAGGAGAAAATGAAAGGGGTGAAGTTATTTCAGATACCCCTCTACAACCAGCTTTTAAAAAGGTTTGTCACAAAAAGAAAAAAAAGAGTGGGGTGGAAAAAGACTCTACACCCAGGCCTAAAGGCTCCGAACAAACTTTGGAGGCACTAGCTCCAAATCCTTTTTACGTAAAAGGACTTGAATTACAAGAAGAATATGGTTTATTCCCATCTGGACCCAACGATTTATTGACAATCCTTTCCGGGGACGGGTCAGAGGTTATACCAGATACTGACCTTCCTGGGAATATTATATTGCCAACGATTTCGGCTGATGTACAATCAGATGTAGAATCAGGGTTTTCCCCACTTAGTGAGGACCTACGTATATCGAGACCAGGAAAGGAATGAACTAAATGTTGAGAGTTTGTAGTTTAAATGCACGGAGCATCAAAAACCCTTTTAAAAGGGCGGCTCTGTGTGATTTTTTTCAAAAAGAAATATTTGATGTTGTTTTCTTACAAGAATGTGGTATACCAATGGAGACAGATTACAAAAAATATTTAGAAAATTGGAATAAGGGCCCTTCAGTCTGGTCAGGAGGAAATGAGAACAAAAGTGTGGGAGTAGCCATCTTATTTGGGAATAAAGATTTTCGGGTAGATAGGATTGAAGAAATAATACCAGGGCGATTACTGATTGTTTCTGTTAACCTTAAAGGGTTGTTTTTGAAATTTGTAAATGTATATGCACCTCCATATAAGGGACAAAGGAGAGAATTTTTTGAAATATTAAGTTTGTTTCTTCTGGGTTCTGTTCCTTTAATTATAGGTGGAGATTTTAACTGTGTCTTTCCTGATGAGAGCAGGTTGGGGGGAAGTAGTTCTAGGAAAGATGGATCTGCGAGCCTTCTTAGGAACATGATTGCTGATAATAATTTACAGGATGCATGGCGTGTGACAGGGAGTACGAATGATGGTTATACTTGGAGCAATAGTTTAGTTAAATCTCGAATAGACTTTTTGTTTTTTTCTAAGGGGATACGGGTGTCTGACTTTAAAACACATTTTAGTATTTTTTCTGACCACAAAATGATTGAATGTGTATGTGAGATTCCTGGTGTGAAGAAGAAAAAAAAACCCTATTGGAAACTGAATGTTTCCTTACTTGAGGATGAGGAAGTAAGAATGGAATTTATACAGTTATACAAAAAATGGAGAGAATGTAGATTGGGAATGAATCTTTGTGAGTGGTGGGACTATATGAAAGGGAAAGCAAAAGGGTTTTTTATCCGTATTGGTAAACTTCAAGCAAAAAAACAGAGAGATGAGTATAAGAAATTGCAGAGATGTCTGCAAACTTTATATGATTTTAAGTCTATAGATATAGATGTGGAAGAAGAAATTGGCAGAGTTAAAGAAAAGATTAAAATGTATATAGAGAAGAAAGGAAAGCAAATTATTTTCAACAGTAGAGTAACTTGTTTAGAGGAAGATGAAAAATGTTCAAGATTTTTTTTCAAGAAATTAAATCAAGGTACGAACATTCTAGATACGTTAGAGGGTGAGAAGGATTTGGAAGGAATCTTAAAAAAAACACATGAGTTTTATTCTGCACTTTTTTCATTAAAGGAGATAGATTGTTCTTTAGGAAATTATTTTTTAAGTAAAGTAACATCATTTACTTTGGAAGATCAGGAGAAATTGATAACAAAGCTGAATCAAATAGAAATACAGGAGGTTATCAATAGTTTTAAAAAAGGAAAAACTCCAGGTACTGATGGTTTACCAGTAGAATTTTATGTGACTTTTTGGTCTTATATTAAAGAGGATTTTTTTGATTTGTTGGAAGAAGGTTTTGAAAATTTTCGATCACCAAGTTCCTGGAAGGAGGGAGTGGTGAATCTTTTGTTTAAAAAAGGCGATAAGAAAGATATAAAAAATTGGAGACCAATTACTCTTCTGAACATGGATTACAAAATCTTTGCTAAAGTGATAGCAAGTAGACTGAAAAAAGTAATTGCATCTGTGATAAATATGAATCAAGTTTGTGGGATCCCAGAGAGAAGTGTAACTCAAAATCTTGTGCTGATTCGAGATCTGATTTGTGATGTAGTAAATAGGGGACAGGATGTTGCCCTTATGTCAATTGACTTTGAAAAAGCTTTTGATAGGGTGTCTCATAATTTTTTATTTCAGGTTTTAGAAAAATTAGGGTTCCCAGAAAAAGTGAGAAAACAAGTTAAAATGATGTATGCAGGATGTAAGAGTGTAGTTTCAATTAATGGTTTTTTCACAGAAGGAGTAGATATTTGTTCAGGGGTTAAACAAGGATGTCCTCTGTCTCCTTTATTGTTCATCTGTGCCATTGAACCCTTATTATTAAAAATAGGAAAAGACAAAGGGATAAAAGGGGTACAAGTTCCTGGAGCTAAGGGCCAGGAAGTTAAAGTTTTAGGGTACATGGATGATATATCCTTGTTATGTACAGATCCTGTTTCGATTAAAAGGGCCTTTAGGTTAATACAGTGTTTTTGTAGTGCAAGTGGCTTTAAAGTTAACTTAGGGAAATCTGAGTGTATGTTGTATGGTAGATGGGAGAGTAAATTTGAGATAGATGTGTGTTTACGTGAGGATAGTATTAAAATTCTGGGTATTATTTTTACGAAAAATTTAAAGAGCGACCAGATATGGCAAGCTACATTGGAACGAGTTAAAAAAAAATTATTGTTTTGGAATTTTAGAAAGTTAACAATGGAAGGGAAAATTCTAGTTATCAGACAAGTAATCTTGCCTATTGTATTATATGTTGCAATGGTCTTTTTTCCACCAGAGCTTTGGTTAAAAAGAATTATCAGAACTTGTTTTTTATTTTTTTGGGGATCCAAGATGGAAAGGGTCAAACGTAGTGATATATGTAAACTACAGAGAAATGGGGGGAAAAATTTTCCTGATATAAGGATGTTTTTGAGTTTGAAATATTTTGCTTTTTATATTAAGAGAGTTTTCAGTAAAAAAGTATGTGTGTTAGATGATTTTGTTAGATATGCTACTGGTTATATTTTTCATAGATATAAGTGGGTGGGCATTTCTTTAAGTAGACCATATTCGTTTCCTCCTCCATGGCAATATGTAGTGTTGGAGAAAATAATTAGAGAATTTAATTTAAAAACGATGGGGGTAGAAACTTTAATAGATCATAGAAAAATATATCAAGAACTCAAAAAACAAGAAATTGTTCAAAATGTATATAATTTTAATAGCAACATCTCTATAAGTGTTTGGACGAATATAGCCTGTAGTGCTCTGAGTAACACTCAAAAAGATCTGGCGTGGAGTATTGTTAAAGAGTGTTTGCCTACACGTGCATTTCAGCACAGGAGGGGTTTAATACGTAGTGCTAAATGTCCAAGGTACAGATGCGGGGAGGATGAAACAGCACTACATGTTTTTTGGAATTGTACTTTTTCAAGACAAATGTGGGAACGGGTTGGGCCAATGCTTAAATGGTTTGGATCCATGCAATCCTTAAATTTTGAGACGGTTTTATATGGCCGTATTGATTGTAAAGATAAAAACAAATATGTATGGTGTTGGTTAGTGATAAATTGTATAAAAGAAGCTATATGGAAAATGAGAAATATTTTGTTAGTTAGAAATGAGGTTCTGAGCATTGCGGATTGTTTTAAATATGCTTTGAGTCTTATGTATATTTATTATTTGCGAGATACAAAATCTGTGGGAGAAGTTGTCGCCAAAAAATGGTGGAATTTTTCAATGTGGAATATGCTTGTATAAATATTTGCTTTTTGGGGGGAAGGGTGAATTAAAAAAAAAAAAAAAAAAAAAAAAATGTATGTCTGGGGTTAGCCGTTTCCCTTGTTCAGAGAGGATTTGTCTGGCATTTCGTGGCTGGACTGTCATTTTGGCAGGACCGATATGATATGCTTCAGAATATTTTCTTCTCTGTGTATGGCATTTGTGAGCTAAAAGAGATTGCACCCTGGGCGCAAGAACACAGTCCCAGTGAGGTTTTTGTATACCCTTGCAAGCTCATGAGCCGAGTTGAGCATCTATGACTTCTTCTCTGTACATTGTGCTGGGAATTAATGTAGACATAGGGGTGTCCAAGAGCACATTGTACAATATGTTTGGCATTTAGCAGAACTAATTAGCCTACCGTGCCAGACTGTGCCACCAGGAAGAGGACTAGTACAACAAATCCATTAATTTTACTAACCTGTAAAAGAACTACATTTGTCTTAGGGTGACAGGTCAAACAAACACATACACTGAAATACCAGCTTTGAACCAGGAAATAACACAGTTTAAGAACCCTTGTCGTAGGCTATGGTTAATATTTGTGAAGTCTGGAGCTCCTCGGGTGCCTTGTTCCCAAGTGTCCCTCTTTAGGAGGGACATTCCCTCTTTGAAACCCAAATCCCTCTGTCCCTCTTGACCACCCTGCTGTCTATACCCTTCTAGGGTGGGATCGGATGCCACAGCAGCATGGAACTCCGCAGGGGGGACCACTCTAGGACAATGTCTCCGGGAACCTGGTCGGGAAATTGACAGATGGGCTACTCCTATTCACTATTCCTCTATATATCCTATTCTTTCCCCTCTGTTTTTCCATCCTTGCACTTATGGGAAGGGTCCGATTTACATCTCTGGTGACATTAAGCAAGCATACTAACATAGGCCAAAGAGGGATACTTTTGTTTTAGGTGATGTTGCTGGGTATGTGGCTAGTGGGCGGGGCATTATCGAGAACTGTTGGGCTATTTCATGACCTATTGACACCTCTTTGTTTAACTGATTAAGCCCTCAAGGACAAGATGAGTGGCACGTAGCTGGAAATTAAGAACCACGGGGCCTTTTTTTTTTTCTTTTTGCCATTCAATTCAGGGATCCCCAAGAGATATGCAGCCACACGGGGACCCCTGAATTCAATGAAGTGCCAGGACCATCACTGGTCCTTATGGACTGTCCTGGCACAGCATTGGTCCGTAAGGGTTTAAATGATTTAGAGCAGGGCCCAGTATTTTATTTACACAGAATAATAAATAAACACATATACCGAAGTTTATATACACACTGATATGAGTTTTATTGCTGTGGAGCAATGTGATACACATCAATAAAACGCATATCAGTCATTGAGGGTTCAGATAGTTCTTGGGCCTCGCTGGTAGTCCTGGTCCCCAAGAAAGATGGGACCTCCAGGTTCTGTGTAGACTACCAGCAGCTCAAAGAGAAGACCATGACGGACGAGTATCCCCTGCCCTGGATAGATGAGCTCCTTGACGGCACTCTAGAGCTAGCTTTGTCTCGACCCTCAACCTTAGTCGAGGGTGCTGGCAAATTCCATTGACCCCTGAGGCGGTGGCCAAGTCAGGTTTCATCACCCCGTTGTACCAATTAAAAAGTCATGCCATTAAGGATGAAGAACATCCTGGCTACCTTCCAAAGGTTGGTGACCACCTGCTACCAGGTGGCCAGGAGTTAGCCTGCTCCTACCTAGACGATATTGCTATATTCAGCAAGTCCTGGGAGGGCCATCAGTTGCATTTTAAGGCCATCCTGGGAGAATTCACAAAGCAGAGTTGATAATCCACCCCGAAAAATGCCATATTGGAATGGGGAGGTTCAATACCTAGGTCATAGGGTAGGAAATGGTTGTCAGCACCCAGAACCGGCCAGAGTAGCTGATATCCTGAAATGGACAGATGACTTTCCTTGGAATGGCCAGCTATTACAGAAAACTTGTCCAGCGACCTGGCCAAGCCATTAAACAACTCTGCCCCGCGTGGTGATCTGGACCCCGAAATGTGACCTCTCTTTTGACTCCATGTAGACAGGCCTCGGACAGGAACCAGTATTAGCCACTGGATGTTAACAAAACTTTTTGGTCCTCACAGGTGTTCCGACTTGGGGCTGCACTGACCCAGGTGGACCAGCACAGAGAGGAACACTAAGTCTTCTTCCAGAGCCGAAAACTGTTGGAGATGGAAGTCGGCTATGTGGCGTTAGAGCAAGAGTGTTTGGCATTGGTTTGGGCCATCAAGAAATTTCAACACTGTTTGTATGGAATGGAATTTATTGTCCTCACTGACCACAACCTGTTGGTTTGACTAACCAGGGTATCTGTGGACAACCGGCTCCTGTTGTGCTGGAGTTTGGACCTCCAACCATTCACTTTCACCCTCCAGAACTGTCGGCTGGCTTGGGAACTCGAAATGGGGGGTGATGTAACAGGACTACACCTGTTGCTAGGAACTCTTTCTTGTTACTCAACTATTTGCCTAAAAGTTATACCACCCATCTGCCCCACGGGGTATCTGAATATTGCTGCTACCAATTTGAAAGGTAGATGGGCTTCTCATTGGTTGCCTCTTGTCGAGCAATGTCAGGCAGAGTGTGATGTTGCTTCGGCAAGTAGGTGGCTCAGTGATTGGTTGCCACCTGTTCCCGTCTTGTCGCTCCAGTTTCCATAGGCTGTGAAGCCATTGGAACAAGATTGAATTAGCCTGGCGGGCCCAGATTGGTTGCCATTATCATTGTCCCTTGTCGCTACGATCCTTACTGTTTGGCGATCAGAGCAGCGAGATTGAATTGTGTTCTGTGTTTCTTTGTGTTTTGACTGTATAAAAATGCCCCATGTCCCCCAAATAAAGAGTGTTCATTTTGGAACTGCAAGAGTGTGCTGTCCTTTATGCTGGGAATGTTTAAAGGATCCACTTTGACCCCCATTCCAAGAGACTTCATTCCAGTAGCCACTTCAGGGTGAGGGAAACCCAGCACGACTGCCAAGGATAGCTCGACATCCTTGGTTCCCGTTACAGGAACAATAAAGAATTTCAACCATTCCTTTAATATGAACTCTTCATCATTAACCCCTTAAGGACCAGCGCACGCATGCGCATCCGGCACTTGCAGACCACAGGGCATTTTTTTTATATTATTGCTTCCGGTTTAGGGCTTCTGGAGCGGCGTGCAGCCGCGCCGGGAGCCCTGAACTCCATGCTGTGCCAGGACCGTCATTGGTCCTTAAGTGCAGGACCGCCGTGACGGTCCTGGCACGGCAATGGTCCTTAAGGGGTTAATTCTATGTCTCTTTCTTAACCCCTAGAATGCTAGAGATGTCTACAATGTATTGCATAGGGCATCAATAAATTAGAGACTATTCAAAGAAGGGCAATGAAAATGGTGCACCAGCTAACAAAATGTATCAGGAAAAACTCCAAGACCTTAATCCTTTGTTATTCAAAGGGTTAATATGTATAGCTTGGAGGATAGAATGGAGAGGGGTGTATGAATGAAACCTTCAAATATATTCAGTGATTTAATAAAGTTCAGGAGGGATCTATTTTTCTGAATAAAAGGAATACAAGAGGACATGTCCTAAACTTGGCGGCTGGGGGTGAGGGGGTTAAATGTAAGAAAAGAAATAAAAACAACTTTACAGAAAGGGTAATAGATACATGGAAAAGCCTCTCAGCAGAAGGCTAAAACAGTAAACGAATGTATAGGGCTAGACATATGGCTTTTCTAAGAATGAAATACATGTGAAATTTCTAAATAAATACAGAAATGGGCAGACTGCAGTGGCTGGGCCAGATGGTTCTTACATGCCATCACATTTTGTGTTTCTAGACAAAGAATTAACCCTTTGAGTGAGAGAGTGGTGCACGGCCCATAGCCTTGCAATGCTTTACACACATCACCGACACTCAAAGGGTAAAGAAATATTTTCTTCTAAAGGGTTAACACTTTTAATTCAGTTCCTCCAAATTATTGAACTTTTGGCGGCACGTGGCAGATTATTAGTGGAAATTGTTTATTTGGAATAAATAAAATAGATTATATTGTTTCTGTTGTATCTCTGTTCTGACCGTCCTTGAGTTTCATCATAAGGAGGAATTCCCGTTGGAAGAAATGTGAATTCAAGTGTTCCTATAATTCCAAGGGTGATGAACCCTTTAAAGACCAGAAGGATGAACAACGCATTGCTTCAGTCACAATGCATTGCACAAGCTTTCTGTCCTTAACCCTCTAAATGCATTGCAAAGCTGTTTGGAGGGATCAGCTTTTGTAAGCCATCCAAGCAGTCACATCCAAGGGGAACCTGGTGGCTCTTACCTCTCTTCGGTTTGGCTTGGTGTCTGCTTCATGACTATTCACAAAAGTTATGGCAGCTGTGACAGCTCTCATACACTATGAACAGATTTCTTTGGCTCTGTATCTGGACGATCTTTTACTAAAGACATTCTGAGGAGACCTTAATTGTCCATTCTGGAGCAAAGTGGTTGGGTTCTTGATCCCAAGAAATCTTCACTGGTTCCATCCCAGGTCCTCCACACTCTTCAGGGGAAGGTGTTTCTACCGGACGGCAAGATTCAGTTGCCTTGGAAATACACCAGCAGTCTGCAACAGTGTTGGAATACATGAAGGTACTGGGCTACTTAGTATCTGCTCTGGAAGCAGTCCAGTTTGCTCAAGTAGCTGGAAATTCTCAGATACTGGTCCAGACAACAGTACTACCTTTCCCTTGCTATGTCTCTGTTCGACAGGACGAAGGCATACCTGCATTGATGGCTTCAGAGATCTCATTTTGTCCTTGTCATGGCCACTGGTTACCCCAAATTAGGCCATAGGCATGACAGTTGCCATGCTGACAGGCTGGGGTGCCACCTGGGTCACCAGACTGCAAAGTGCCTTTGGACCAGGATGGAGATCGTTCTGTCCATAAACATCACTGTGGTTTGAGTGATTCTCCTATCTCCGTGGCAATCCCCGGTGCAGATTCAGTCAGACAATGTGATGATGGTGATCGACACACTGGTGTGTACTGTACACGTCTGAACTATGTGTGTAATAGAAGTTTGATGTCCTGATTGTTTTTATGAAGACTGCAAATACATTATGTACTTTTATGAATACTCTCGTATGCATAAACGTACAAAATGTATTTGCAGTCTTCATAAAAACAATCAGGACATCAAACTTCTATTACTCACATAGTTCAGACGTGTACAGTACACACCAGTGTTTCGATCACCATGGAGTGGAGTTAACCAGTGTAGCCCTGTCTTTTGATGTTCTGTTGTTGCGGCTGGAGGAAGCCTGGATTTTGCACAGTGGCATCCACATTAAGAAAGGCTTTGGAGCCCGGGTGTGTATTTGAGTGCTGGATGGTTGTCCTGTGAGCCACGTTTCTTCTGCTTTGATACAAAACATACATCAACTGCCAGGGAGGGACCAGGAATGTGGCCAGGTGGGCAAAAGTTCATCACCACCACATCAAGGTCCACCATTCACATTCCAGGGGTAGTCAATGTTGTGGCAGTCTCTAGCATCTGGATCCCTGTAATTGGTAGCTTAATCAGAATGTATTTGACTCCTTAGTTCTTGTATGGGATCTCCCAACTGTGGACATAACAACTTGTCGATTGAACCACAAAGTTTCTCAGTTCTGTGCCAGGTCCTCTAGCTCTTATGGTGGAGGCGATGGTCATCCCATGGCATTTTCCTGTTGTCTATATGTTCTCTCCAGTTTGCCTGATTCTCAGAGTGCTGAGGAAAATCAGGATGGAGCTGGCTCATGTCATTCTGATTTCCCCTTTCTGGCTCTGTTGGGCCAGACTCATTGCTACCATTCTATAGGGTTGAAAGCCTGTCTCTTCCAAGGCATATCACGGTGGTTGTTTGGCTTTAGCATGTTTGACATAAATATCACGGTGTCTGTTATCAGGCTGGTTGTGCCAAGGTGCGTTCCCTCCTTTCTCCTTCTCAATGACTTGTCAAAAATTGTGCACAGTGCCATTGGTGATGACTGCACTGTTCCTGCCTAAGAGAAATATAGTCCCACACCCATGACTTCAAGGGGGAAGGGGAAAGGAGGAGAAGAATGGCCTCTTTCTTCTTGTCCTCCACTTTCCCCTTCACTGTCTGTGGAAGCAGATGATGTTGCCGCTGCTGCTGCCTCAGAATCAGCACTGCAACTAGGACCAGGAGTATTGCTGCTGCTGGCAAGTGGAATCTGTCCTAGATCCGCATCACTTGTTGACCCCATTCCCACAGTGTCCATGGTGGTCTGTGATACACTAGCCTTCACCTCATCATCATCCTGCTGCCCTTGTAACTCAGCAGCGGCAGGAATTAGAGCAGTTGCAAATTCCTCAAATTCCAAATGCTCACTGCTGGTTGGAAGACATGACTAGCAATGTGACAGAGGGTCTACTAATGTCACACTTGCCATTTCTTGGTGACGTGAAGAAGGCAGACTGGCAGCAGTAGCAGCAGGCACAGGAAGGTGATCTGTACTCCTGGTGGTGGTGGTATTATTGCGGTGGTGACAATTCTGCCTTTTTCAGGATCATGTTCCACATGGACAATGCCGTGGGGGGAAGGGGACTCCCGGGGTCAGGGAAATGGTGTGGGCTCTCTTGACCGTTAGTCTGGATGCTCTCAATTGCTTCCCCTACCACTCACCTAACACTGGTCCCACCAGCTGCTTCACCATTACTGTTACTACTACTAACACCAACCACATCAAGTTCAGCCCCTGAGTCTTCCTCCTCACAGTCACTAGTAATATGATGATTACTCACTTCTTTACGCCTAACACTAACAAGCTGCTGGACCTTCTTAATAGTAGTAGTACTAGAACTGGCGGTACTGCTTGGGGATGGCAAGTGTGACTTAGGGAGACAAAAAGAGTTGTGAGGAGCACACATCAAGCACGAACAAGATTAAGTGTCTTGTTCTAAGGCATGGTAGCCTCTTAATGGTGCTTCAACTCACGTTTTTCACTCCCATGTGCCATTGCAGAGAGGAAATCTCCATGTCCATATCGGACTGGTCCCGCCCACAGACAGTCCAGCTCCAAAATGTCAGGCAAATCCTCTCCGCACGAGAGAAACGGCAAAACCACAGACGTACGTTTCGGCTTATGTGAGCCTCGTCAGTGTGGTGCAGCCGAATCCCTCTAGGCACATGGAAGCAAGGGCCCATGCCTGGGATGCCCTTAAACTTAGGTGTGACTTAGGGTCCCGTGCTGTTACACTTGGCATAATCTTCTCCCCCCCCCCTACTGAGTAGTACAAGACACACTGGCAGCAGGCACCGCACTGGTGGCAGCAGGTTCAGCACTGGCAGCAGGAGCAGTACGTCTGACAGCAGGCACATCACTGGTTGCAGCAGGGGCAGTACTGGCAGCAGGCAACAGCACTGGTTGTGGCTCTGGCAGCAGGGGCAGCACATCTCACAGAAGGCACAGCACTGGTGGCAGCAGTGGCAGCACGTCTAACAGTAGGCACAGCATTGGTGGCCACAGGGGAAGTATTGCGGATGGCACTGGAAGCAGGGGCAGCCTGTCTGACAGCAGGCACAGCATATCTTACAGCAGGCGCAACACGTCTGGCAGCAGGCAAAGGCAGCTGGCCTGTCCTGATCTCACAACTACTACCCTTGTGTTCCTCCATTGACATTAATTTCCCCAAGAACCCTAGGGGTGATTTAGGGAGACTGGACAACTTTGGTTCTGTAATGCTCATTTCCGACTCAGTGGAGACATAATGGTCCTTCCAGTTCTACTATTATTATTTTTAAACCTGCTCATATTGATAGAAGTCACTACGAGCCTCTCCTGCCTCAATTTTGCTATAAATACACATCAGAACAGCACGGCACATCTACCTCGCTCTGTAGCTGTTTCTATTGTGTTTCAGTTCCTTGAATACGTCACATTTTTATAAAGAAAAGGCGAAAACCTTTTAAAAGTCAACCCTTAAAATGTATGCTTGAATACGCTTCCTGGCTGGTAAGATGGAGAGCCCAAAATGGTTACAATTAGTAGTATGATCTTCTAGATATTACTGAAGCCTGGGAAGATGAGACACATGATTGGGCAGTCAGTATAGAGGGATACGACGTAGGAGGGACAGAGTAAACAAAAGAGGATGAGCGGGTATGCACACAAGCTTTAATACCTAGTGTAAGGGATGATGTTAGTGAAGGGACCAGTGAGAACATAGAGGCCCTGTAAGTTGAAATACAAATAAGTACCTAATATTAGGGAGTCTGAAGAAGCCCAGCTGCTACTGCAAATCAAAAATGCTTCTCAGTCAGGAAATATAATAATAATAATGGGAGATTTTAACTGTTTTGAAATCACTACAGAAAGAAACAAAAAATATGCAGGTTTGGGAGCATTTGGTTAGTGGTGACCAAAATATGGTATCTTTTGAAATGTGTCCAACTTTAAAATCATTAATTTTTGCAATACTAAAAGCAGTGTTAGAGGGCATCCAAGTGGATGCTATTTTCAACTACAAAAGTAGAGAAGAAATTTGATCAAACTGCTACTGGATTACCACTGGGTAATAATTACAAGATGAGCAAATTAAGACAAATATCGCTTAACGGTGAGGTTAACAGGGAGATAGGGAAGAAGAAGCAGTCTTTTAAACTCAAAGTCAAAAGGATTAGATGCAATAAGACTAGCCCAAACTGAAAGTGGAAAAAGAATTTCAAAAGTGAACAAGAAAAGGCCTAAACAGTTTTCCACGTAAATAAATGGCAAAAATATGCAAGTTGATATCAGCTGAGGCAGATGAATTAATTAGTCAGGATAAGACAAATGGTGACATTTTTTTTCATTGTATACAATGACAGTCCCTGGGCAAACAGATAGAACCACAGTGTAACACTAGTGTTTTACACTTTTACCTAGTGTAACACTGCTCTCCTCAGATGTGGAATCTGGTTGCTAGACAAGACAGATAACAGCAGGGGACAATCTTCTTCCTATGAGAACAATGAAAGCCCTGCCCCCCTTGACAAGTTTTTCAGGTTTTTTCCTTATCTTAATTGAAGATTGTCCCTCACTGCAATCTACCTGGGCACCTGTAATGGTTTTTTAGGACACTCAGACCAGTAGGTGAAAATAAAACACACTTTATTTTTAAAGTAAAATAATGCAAAGGTTCGCCCTCTAGTGGCGGTAGGTAATACACAGGCTGTGTAGACTGACAGATTACAAAAGTAAATGCACAATAATATACATGCACAAAAATAAGCAATAGAGTGGTATATAACCCCAAGGGGTTAATTACTTGATAACAGTCAGTCTCAGATGTGGAGGTTTGGCACGCCCTGGGTGTTAAAAGGCTGTGCTGGATAGACAAAGTTCCTCAAGTACTGAAGACCGAACTGCCTCGCCAAGGTGTTTGGATATTAAGCAGAATAGGAATCAACTTAGCCCCCACGGGCGTAACTACTGGAACTGCTTTGGTTTGTGCAAGTGCAAATAGCCCCCACGGGCGTAACGGGAACCGGCCGGCAATGCAAGAGCTTATCAGCCTCCTCAGACTTCACTGGATACTGGAATATGAGTGCTAGAGCCAATAGCCCCCACGGGCGTAGTACCGGATAAGCTAGCGCTGAAGCTTTAAACTGCCACCACTCTGTATAACGGATATCGCCCAGTAACCGATACAGGAGAGCCTTAGGCGCCCAACCGGCCCAAACAATGTGACTACTCTGCAATGGAGGACTAGAGTTGCCGACGGTGAGCGTCAACTCAGCAGCAGTATCACTGGTAACGAGGCTCGTACTGGAGGTAGAGAGAGTGAGACCGAGGCAGCACTGCTAGGGTTAATAAGCACGTTTACTCGAGGCTTCAGTGCAACTGGAAGGCTCTGCAATTAGAGGAAGGCATACGGATACAGACACAGCTCTGCACGGGTAGCAAGGCACTGCACTAATCGTGGGTAACACCAGGCAAGGCAGTCACACTGAAGCTGGCAACAACGAATGATAATGTCACGGCGGCGACAACTGGAACGCAGGTCACTGGAACAAGCTGGAAGTCGATCTTCGGAGCAAGAAGTCAGCCGGGCCGGGTCGGAGCACGTAGGAGGTAGTCATACAAGCCGGGTCATACACAAGCAGGAACGTCAGCCTAGCCGGGTCAGGATCCAAGGGTGGTACGCAGACGAGCCGGGTCATACACAAGCAGGAACACTGGAGAATAGTCAGGACAAGCCGAATCGGTACACAGGAACTCAGAATACAGGAACACAGCAACAGCACTACTGGCTCAGGAACACCACGAAAGGGCATCTGACAGATGTGATAGCCAGGTATAAAAAGGTCACCAGGAGGCGGGCCAAACCAACTCAGCAAATCAGTATCTGCCACAGATGAGAGTGACAGGAATCACAGGCACTGTGATAGCACCTCCCTTCTGATCTGGCTGAACAGTGTTACATCAGTAAAAGGAGCGGGGGAGATACTTTATCATTCAATTACTCTTGAACTACAACTCTGACAGAATTGAAATAACACTCTCCAAAGTCCAGATACTATGATGATTAATTGGAGCTGCTTTTATTATGAAGCATTACTATACATTTAAGGTGAGTAAATCACCTAAACCTGATGGCATACATTGAATTGTACTTAGAATGCTTAAGGACCTTAGTTCAGTATTAGCAAGACCATTGTACTTACTATTCATTCTTATTCATCTCAGGCTTTGTGTGCTGTGATTGGAGGAAAGCAGATGTAAAGCCACCATTATTTAAAAAGGGGGCGGGGGCGGACTGACCATACGGTCATTCGGTCACAGACCAAGGGCCCGGGATCAAAGGGGGCCCGCCGCCGCTTCCAGCAATTATAATTTTAATATATTGTGTCCGCCTGCCACATAGGGGCCCGTCTGTAGCGCTGCTCAGCTGCTCTCCAACTACGGCCGCCAGCGCGCTGTACTAGTAATACAGAGTGCTGGGAGATGACATCATCTCCCAGCCTCTGCATTACTAGAGGCGCGCGGGACTTCACACAGATTTGTTAAGCCACGCCGCTAGACCACCAGGGACTGGAGGTAGAGGCAGTGTGGAGATGAAGGGGCATGATGGAAGGGGCGATGTGGAGATGGGGGCATTGTGGAAGGGGAAATGCGGAGATGAAGGGGGCATTGTGGAAGGGGCATTGTGGAGATGAAGGGGGCATTGTGAAGATGAAGGGGGCATTGTGGAGATGGAGGCATTGTGGAAGGGGCATTGTGGAGATGAAGGGGCGATGGGGGCATTGTGGAAGGGGAAATGTGTAGATGAAGGGGAGATGGGGGCATTGTGGAAGGGGCATTGTGGAGATGAAGGGGGCATTGTGAAGATGAAGGGGGCATTGTGGAGATGGAGGCATTGTGGAAGGGGCATTGTGGAGATGAAGGGGCGATGGGGGCATTGTGGAAGGGGAAATGTGTAGATGAAGGGGAGATGGGGGCATTGTGGAAGGGGCATTGTGGAGATGAAGGGGGCATTGTGAAGATGAAGGGGGCATTGTGGAGATGGAGGCATTGTGGAAGGGGCATTGTGGAGATGAAGGGGCGATGGGGGCATTGTGGAAGGGGAAATGTGTAGATGAAGGGGAGATGGGGGCATTGTGGAAGGGGCGATGTGGAGATGAAGGGGCGATGTGGAGATGGGGGCATTGTGGAAGGGGCGTTATGGAGATGAAGGAGACATTGTGGAAGGGGCATTATGGAGATGAGGGGGCATTGTGGAGGGAGCATTGTGAAGATGAGGGGGCATTGTGGAAGGGGCAATGTGAAGATGAAGGGGGCATTGTGGAAGGGGCATTATGGAGATGAAGGGGGCATTGTGGAGGGAGCATTGTGGAGATGAGGGGGCATTGTGGAAGGGGCAATGTGAAGATGAAGGGGGCATTGTGGAAGGGGAAATGTGGAGATGGGGGCATTGTGGAGGGGGCATTGTGGAAGGGGCAATGTGGAGATGAAGGGAGGATTGTGGAAGGGACAATGTGGAGATGAAGGGGGCATTGTGGAAGAGGCAATGTGGAGATGAAGGGGCAATGTGGAGATTTCTGCAGGGGGCTCAGACCTCTTTTTGGACCAGGGGCCTTGGGTCCTGTCAGTCTGCCCCTGAAAGGGGGGCAGTATCTAACCCTGGAAATTATAAACCTGTGGGGAAAGTGGGAAAGATACTAGGATCACTAAAGGATAATATTCAGGTTTATCTGATGACTAAAAATATCAGTAGAAAGAGTCCGAATGTTTTTATGAAGTATAGATAAGTTCAAACTAATTTATTTGCATTTGAAACAGTAAGTGGTAACTGAACAAGTGATACCTGTGGACATAGTATCCTTGGATTTGGCAAAAAGCCTTTGATACTGTGCTTCAAAAGATTACTGCACAAGTTGAAAGGGATGGCTTATGAGACAATATCTGTGCATGAATAGAGAACTTAAATGATAAATGGCAGAGAGTTGTAGTAAATTTTCAAGTTATCCTAAAGTTATAAGAGGGGTGCCACAGGGTTCAGTCCTGGGCCCAATGCTTTTTTAATTTGTTTATTAATGATCTAGAAGTGGATATTGAAAGTCATTCAGCCAATGACTGTCTTCTCTCAGTTCCTTTTGTGTCTACAGCTCTGTCACGTATCAGACCTTTTTCTCTCATTGCTCCGTATCTATGGAATGCTTTACTATCCAACCTGCGCCACTGTACCTCTCTGATAACCTTCAAATCTCACTTGAAAACGCACCTCGTGGATAAAATCTCAACATGCTAGAAGGCACTGATGTTGTACAATGAAACCTCTTATAAATTATTTACTTTACTGATGTCCTCTATCATCATCAGAACTAGCACTGTATTCAGCACTTGACCCCTATGTACTCTGTATGTCTCCCATCACCACTTTAGATTGTAAGCTTTCGGGCAGGGACCTCCCACCCAATGTTTCACTCTACAAAGCACCTGTAACCCTGTATTGTTTAAACCCTTAAATTGTAAAGTGCTGCGTACACTTGTGGCGTTATATAAATAAACATATTCATTCATTCATTCATTCATGTCTCAGTCTTTGGTGACGATACTAATCTGTGTAAGGAAATATATACAGAGCTGGGTGATTTTCTCTTCAGACGATTTGGATAAACTGAGTGAACATAAACAAGAGTAATACAGCAAAGATTGAATTTGATAGACACATGTTTTTCATCTTACTTTTTAATTTAAAAAAAACACCCAGCAGTTGGAGGCACCTTGTTTTACTCAACATAAAAAGCCCTAAAAATCTATATGTTAAACATATAAAAGTTTACTGTTCTTATAACCCTTAAAGATGCAGAATACATTGCATACCACTCTTGTTCATGAAGTGTTAATATAGATAATACTGAACTCACAGGACTTGATGCAAATATTGATATATATAAAAGAAAAGTATTGCACCTGAATGAAACAATAAAATAATTGTGTGTATTTTAGTGAGGTTTGCATCAAGACCCTTTGAGATTGAGCTTAAATGTTTCTTACTGTTGAAATCACTGGGTTTTTCCAGACACAAATCTGATGCAAATCTACTGCTTATCACATAATAAACATATAAACACTGGAGACCTTTTAAGCCATTTTAACAAAATGAGCATTTACTATAGGATGCAAAAGGGATTCCATTTTTTATTCCACCCAACGGCATTAATTAAAACAGCTTTCAAAATAGTAATGGCAATGTTTTGCCTCATTAAGCCAATTAGTTTAACACCAAGCAGGTGCTAATTATATTCTCATTAGGATTTGATAAATAGTAAACAACTCTTCCATTGAGATGTAAAGAAAACCGCTGAGAAGGGAATTGGTCACAGAGCAAATATTCCATGGAGAGGAATTCATATGCAGGCAGATTTCCACACAAAGTATAATCACAAGGAGTTATGTTATTCGGTTTGAGTTTTGTTTGTTAAAGGAGAAAGGGCTCCATCCAACTGTTGGAGTTAAAACCAACATGAAGAAAAAACTGCCTTCGCGAGTTAAAGGGATAGTAATACTTCGTTTTATCTTTATTTTATCTTGTAGGCATTAAAAAAACATGAAGAACGATAGAAGTCTTATCTCTCAAACCTTTATGGTTTGAGAGATATTCACAAGCAAAGTTTCCCCTCCCGCCCCTTTTACCTAGTGTAAGACATCTCTTCTCAGATGTGGAATCCAGTCCATAGACCAGACAGATAACAGCAGGGGACAATCTTCTTCCTATGAGAACAATGAAAGCCCTGCCCCCCTTGACAAGTTTTTCAGGTTTTTCCCTTATCTTAATTGAAGATTGTCCCTCTCTGCAGTCTACCTGGGCACCTCCCTTCTGCTCTGGCTGAGCAGTGTTACATCAGTAAAAGGGGCGGGAGGGGGACACTTTGTCATTGAATTACTCTTGAACTACAACTCTGACAGAATTGAAATAACACTCTCCAAAATCCAAATAGTATGATGATTAATTAGGGCTGCTTTTATTATGAAACATTACTATCACTTTAACCAAGACCGGGTAACGTGAGATTCAAATCTTCCTTATCCAGAAAGGCTAACGAGCGACGACCAACTAAATACACATTCACCTTAAACCTGCATCGCATAGAAAATCTTACCTAAAAATACATGATAAAAACGTTACCTAGCACCACAGCCAATCACAGCACCCCAAAGTATCAAGTTCAGTCAGAAAACCCAAAATAACCGACGCACCTTTGTCTGTGTTCCATGAGCTAGATTACAGGACCCGGGAGTGGAGTCTAGAGAAAGAGAGACACGTAGAGAGGAGAATACATTTGTGGTAGAAGGAGTTGGAGAGCATTGCTACACCATAATACACATAATACATGTTAGGGATATTTATTTCATGATGTAGATTTAAGGAAAATGTTCTCCTTCTCATTGGGTGACCCAATAATACCTATATCTTCATGTATTGTTCCTTTCATGGAGTCCTTGAGTAAATGTTGCAATTTAACTCATGTTCAGGGGCGGATTTAGGGGAATACCAGCCCGGGCATTTTTTTTTTTAAAGCAGGCCACTAGCTGGTGTTTTTATATATATATATATATATATATATATAATTTTTGATACATATCTGGCACTCATAGGGTTAGATACAACCCTAACAACTCTCTTGCATTCCCTGGTGGTTCAGTGTGGGGAGTGAGAAGTCAGTGCAGACTCCAGCACTGATGTTCCCTATCGACGCCCCCTTGTGGTCCCTGTGCGGCATGGGAGAGGAGGCGCCAGGATATTATGTCATATCCTGGCGCTCTGCATTAACAAGGAACGCAAAGGCTGTCACAGAGAGTGCCTGTGGCAACACAGACCTCTCCTTCAAAATATCGTGGGACGGTGAAGTGAGATCCTCAGATCTCCCCCACCGGCCCATGATCTAGCGGCCCACCGGGGGATGCCCGATCCCCCGATAGGACAATCCGCCCATGCTCATGTTCCTTTCATGGAATCCTTGAGTAAATGTTGCAATTTAACTCATGTTCTTGTCATGGAGTCCTTCAGTAAATGTTGCAATTTAAGCCATGTTATCCCTAACTCTCTGTTTTGTTTTCCTCTACGGTGGTTTTCTACTGTGAGTTGTGTGATGTTGGCCTAAAAAAGTAGGTGTTAGATTTCTGTCTGTAAATGTTGCAATTTAACTCACATTATCCCTAACTCAAACATTTGAATGGCTCTGGGATTAGCTTTTACATTGTCCTCAATGGGCGATATTTTGGCGACGAGCGTCATGTTTTCAAAACTGTTGTTCGTTTTTCATTGTGGGAACATTTGCATTGCATATTTGACTTACAAAACCACCGTCGCCAGTTTTTTCTGCCGACGCCAACATTTGGATTGAGCCCTAAAACCCATGTAATAATATCTCTCCCTCCTTACCTTGCTATGTCCTGAAAATCCTAATAGCCCCATGGCATTTGCCCTTGTGTCTTCATCAAGAGACAAATAGACACATATAGCAGTTGTATTCATAAGCATAACACTACTTAAATTATATATATATATATATATATATATATATATATATATGCGCACTAGCAATGTAGGATGGCGGTGCCCGTCATATTATTTACACAGAGAGACATTGTGTGAAACAGAAATATGCAGTGTTACAGACACGCACTTAAAGAGACAGAGAGTGTCACACACTGTGAAACGCATACCTACAGAGAGACACACACATACATGGGCGTATGTCACATATGTAGACAGTGTGTGACAGGCGCAGTGGTGATGTAGATATGCTGATAAGAGTTGTAAAAAATGTTTTAATTGCAGCTTTTCAGCTTGAGGAATAAGGCTCTGTATCCTTACAGTTGAAGTGAGTGTGTTGTGTTACTTGGTGAATAAGGCCATGTATCTTTACAGTTGAAGTGAGTGAGCTGTGTTATTTGATAAATAAGGCCCTGTATCCTTACAGATGAAGTGAGTGTGCTGAGTGACTTGGTGAATAAAGGCCTGAATCCTTACAGTTGAAGTGAGTGAGCTGTGTTACTTGGTGAATAAGGCTATGTATCCTTACAGTTGAAGTGAGTGTGCTGTGTTACTTGGTGAATAAGGCCCTGTATCCTTACAGCTGAAGTGAGTGTGCTGTGTTACATGATGAATAAGGCCCTGTATCCTTACAGTTGAAGTGAGTGTGCTGTGTTACTTGGTGACTAAGGCCCTGTATCCTTACAGTTGAAGTGAGTGTGCTGTGTTACTTGGTGAATAAGGCCCTGTATCTTTACAGTTGAAGTGAGTGTGCTGTGTTGCTTGATGAATAAGGCCCTGTATCCTTACAGTTGAAGTGAGTGAGCTGTGTTACTTGGTGAATAAGGCCCTGTATCCTTACAGTTGAAGTGAGTGTGCTGTGTTACTTGGTGAATAAAGGCCTGTATCCTTACAGTTCAAGTGAGTGAGCTGTGTTACTTGGTGAATAAGGCCCTGTATCCTTACAGATGAAGTGAGTGTGCTGTGTTACTTGGTGAATAAAGGCCTGACTCCTTACAGTTGAAGTGCGTGAGCTGTGTTACTTAGTGAATAAGGCCCTGTATCCTTACAGTTGAAGTGAGTGTGCTGTGTTACTTGGTGAATAAGGCCATGTATCTTTACAGTTGAAGTGAGTGTGCTGTATTACTTGGTGAATAAGACCCTGTATCCTTATAGTTGAAGTGAGTGTGCTGTGTTACTTGATAAATAAGGCCCTGTAATCTTACAGTTGAAGTGAGTGTGCTGTGTTACTTGATGAACAAGGCCCTGTATCTTTACAGTTGAAGTGAGTGTGCTGTGTTACTTGGTGAATAAGGCCCTGTATCCTTACGATTGAAGTGAGTGTGCTGTGTTACTTGATGAATAAGACCCTGTATCCTTACAGTTGAAGTGAGTGTGCTGTGTTACTTGATGAATAAGGCCCTGTATCCTTACAGTTGAAGTGAGTGTGCTGTGTTACTTGATGAATAAGGCCCTGTATCCTTACAGTTGTTACTTGTTGAAGGTCACAGTGAGAAGATGTTTGTGAGTAAAGGAATAATTTAGATTACAGCAGTGGATACTGCAGTACATTGGAAGAAATAGGTTGGCAGACAGAGGGTTAAGTGACAGATGCAGTGATAGATAATGTAATGGTGATGTGGGAGTAAAATGGCGAGATTGGGACTATGTATAAATGGCAAGGAGATAGGTGAGTGGGGCTGACAAGGGAGGAGATGAGAGATTGAGGAGAGGAGGGACAGTGAAGTGTTAAAGTAAAGTAATGGGTGAGGGGGAGAAATGACTATACATAGACAGTGAAGTAGACATGAAATACAGGGCTGTAGGGTTACTGCACTATACACACCTAGTGTAGCAGTTGGTTGGAGTGAAGCACTTTAACTCTGAGTGTGAGAGAGGTACGCAACACATTGCTGTGTAATGAGTTGTATAGTCCTCTGGCAGTGAAAGGGTTAAGTAACACATGTTGGGCACTTATACACTATGTGGTACATCGTTGCCCATCATGTTATGACCGTTGGGCGCACGTGTGTAAAATGTAGACACACTGATAAACACAGACGTATGCAACACACAGGCAGACACATACACACATTGAGCGGCAGAGACATGCAAAAGACATGCACACACACAGACACACCGGAGATGCACACATGCACACAAATATGTAACAGAGATGTACACACACGCGCAACATATATGCACAGAAACACATGAGTGCATGAGTTGTGCACCCCTCTGGCACTCAAATGGTTAAGGTATAGAGAGGCATGCCAGAGTTAAATAGCAGTGGGAAGTGTATTCATACCTGGGAACATTGACTTGTGAAGTCCCTGGAGGGGAGTCATGTGGTGCTGATGTGGAGAGACAAATGGGGCAATCAGGGTTAAAAGTGGGTGGGGCTTAATCACGAGTAGGGGCGGGGCTTAACATAAATGTGGAAAAGTGTTAATAATAGGCTGGGGAATGAGGAGAAGTGGGAGGGAAATGCAAGTTTATAGGCAAATGATGACAGTCAAGAAATTCTTGAGCAATGAGGACCTACCTTAACCCTTTGTGTGCCATTTTGTTCCTCACTGGCTGTAGTACAGGTCCTTCTGAGGCCACTGGGAGTCAGGGTGAGTGACTGTGTGTCAGCCATATTTATTTCTGGCTTTTGTGTGTGTCTGGTGCTGTGTGTGTGAGTGGGGCGTGTGTGTGTGTCTGGTGCTGTGTGAGTGGGGCATGTGTGTATGTGTCTGGTGCTGTGTGTGTGAGTGGGGCATGTGTGTATGTGTCTGGTGCTGTGTGTGTGAGTGGGGCATGTGTGTGTGTGTCTGGTGCTGTGTGAGTGGGGCATGTGTGTGTGTGTCTGGTGCTGTGTGAGTGGTGTATGTGTGTGTGTTTGGTGCTGTGTGAGTGGGACATGTGTGTGTGTTTGGTGCTGTGTGAGTGGGGCATGTGTGTGTTTGTCTGTGGTGTAGGAGCAAGTGGCAGCCATTTTGTTTTTTTCTGACTTTGATAGGCCACTGCAATTGGTGTGAAAATCACGCTCCTATTGAATCACCCAATAGGAGCAGTAACCCCTCCTTATTGCTGCCCCTGGGTGTGTGTGTGTCTCCTGAGGAGACATAAATTATGTTATGAGCCTTTCTCTTATATATATATATATATATATATATATATATATATATATATATATATATATATATATATATATATCAGGGCTCAAAATTTCCACTCTCCACTAGCCAATGGCAAGTGAAAATTCAGCCCTGGTGGGTATGCTATGGCTTGCAGTGGAGAGTAACTTTTCAGGTCTGGCTAGTAGCAAAGGACTTCAAATTTTAAGCCATATATATATATATATATATATATATATATATGGACATTTCCTGTTGAGTAACATAAGGGTGCTCCCTCTGCTGACAGATGCATATTTCCAGAGCTATTTCAGTTTAAACACGTGTTTATTTACATTAGCAGTGCCTTCTAGTGGTCAGATTCCAATTAGTTCTCCTGTTACATTCTAATGGAGAAGGAAAGTCAGTGACTTACAGTTCTCCAGAGAATGTGACAGAAACTGCTGAGTCACTTCCTGTCAGTTAGAACTATCAGGAAGTAAACACAGTAAATTCACTTCCCGTCAGTTAGAACTATCAGGAAGTAAACACAGTAAATTCACTTCCTGTCAGTTAGAACTATCAGGAAGTAAACACAGTAAATTCACTTCCTGTCAGTTAGAGCTATCAGGAAGTAAACACAGTAAATTCACTTTTGATTATTTGAACTTTTGTAACTTCTGAATAAAACAACTGACAGCAGTGGTAGTACCCTTGTTTTACTCCGCAGAAATAGCTCTATAACATATACATTTTCATTAAAAAAAAGTGTACTGTTCTTTAACTATTGTATGGATCAGAGGGGTGCTGAACAGATTGTGTATTACCATGTGCAGTAAGCAGTGTGTGTGTGGTTATGTGGTCCTGCTGTGACTGTCATGTCTGCATCCACAGACCGACATACAGGGCTAATTGAAGAGCTAATATCTTCAATAAAGGCACAGTAGCAAAATTCATAGAGGTGTCTAGGATTTTCTGCCCATAATAACTTACATGGTGAGTTAATATCAGGAGGTTTTAATTCTCATTTAAGAGAATGAGTTGGCACAGCACTGCATAACTAGTTTACAATATGGAAGTGAATTTCCCCTCCATGGGATTTAACCCATTGAGTGCCGGAGGGGTACGCAACGCATTGCTCTGCAATGCGTTGCATACCCCTCCGGCACGCAAAGGGTTAAATCTAAAATGTCCTAAAATAATAGACATGAAGTGCAATACATTAAGATAAAGAAGTGCAATCCTGGAGCAAACCAACTGAACCATAGGGGACAAATGAAAATTCCCATTGATTTTAAATGGAGCTTTTAAATCCATGGGAATTTTCATTTGTCCCCTATGGCTCAGTTAGTTTGCTCTAGGACTGCACTTCTTTATCTTAATGTATTGCACTTCATGTCTATTATTTTAGGACATTTTAGATTTAACCCTTTGCGTGCCGGAGGGGTACGCGACGCATTCTGCAGTGGAGTATTGAGTGATTGATTGTGGAGGAGGATGTGATCAGTCAGGAATCAGCCTGTCTGGGGCACAACAAAATTAAGTCAGGCTGCCATGTGGTCTGTAGGCCCTGGAGCTTTCTGCAGAAACATCAGGAACCGATGTGATCTACCAAGAAGTATAAAACTGTATCAAATTCTTTACATCTTTTTTGTACTTTCGTTTAAAACTTCACTCGGACAAATCCATGCTAGGCTCTTTGCTAGTTAGCATATAACATGTACCTTTAATTATCTAGTTAATATTACAAATGTTTAGCTAGAATATGTTTCTGTTGATTTTTTTATATATTATAACACTGTATTATTAAACATTATTATCTTTACCAGTGTCTGAGCAATTGTTAAATTGGGGGCTAACTGTTAGGATATAATTCTGCAAAATTTCTAAAATTAATAGGTTGGCTTTTGAGGTGTTGGCAATTGCATGCTGGTTCCAATAACTATGCTAGTGTATTAGCGTGAGCAAACTGTAAGCCCCTCTGCTTGTGTAGGCCACACCATGTGTCTTTGTTCATAGACTTCCATCTTAGAGTAAACACATAGTCTGAATTCATCTTGGGACTCCCGAGCCACATGGCCTGATGCCATATTGGAATTCCCAACAAAGACTTTTTGGTAAGCACATGGTATGTGAGTTTGCAGTTCTTCACAATTAATTTTAACACAGCTGTTATTGTGAAACCCTTTCTGACAAATGAATGTACCTAAAGCAACAAACCTCAACAAGGTGGAACTCCACCTTAGATATGCCAGAGCGTATCCTGGAACAGAAAAAGGCAATTCACGCAATGGCATGTCACCATTTCATTGGCACTGACAGAACACTGGGCAGGGCTGACTGGGCTCTGATGGAACAGGTAGTGACAGTCCTTACGCCTTTCCATGCATTGATGCAAAGTTTAAGCAAAGAGAAAGCTAGCTTGGCCAAAGTCATTCCCCTCTTCACACACCTCTCCTTAAAAATGGACGATTTGCTTGCCCATTGGGAACACTAGCTTGGTGCTGAGGATAATATACTTCCCAATGTTGCTGCACTTCTAACGAGATTGAAAAGGGAACTGACATTTGCGATCCTCGAATCAAAGACAAGATGGCACTTAGTTCCAATTCCCTCACTGCCTGGAGGGAACAATTGATAGCGAGGGTGCGTGAGAGGCAAAGAAAAAACAGGATACAGTCACAGGAGGGGGAGAAGATTCCGCAGATGAGCTGGAGGAGTGTGGTGGTCTTCCAGGACCTATCAGTAGTAGCACCAGTAGCACGTCATCTTGTTGCAGTGGATCAGCTGCTGCTTTTTATGCTGAGGCAATGGACAGGTTATGCTTCGGACAAAAGAAACAGCTCCCAATCAGTAGAAAAAGTGCCAAGTTTGAGGTTAAGGCTGATCTTGCGTCACCTTCTTTGCCTCCAAGTACAGATCCATTGGCTTTCTGGGATAACAGGATGGCTGTGTGGCCTACATTGTCCCTGGTAGCCCAGGAGTTGCTTTCTTGCCCCCCAACCACTGTCCAGAGTGAGTGGGTATTTTCTGTTACTGGAAATATACTTAGTCCCCAGTGCTCTCAATTGGACCCCCAACTCGTGGAGCAAATTACTGCCAAAGCTGGGTTACCCTGCTCTCAGGTTCGATGCAGATTAGAAAAAAAATAACTTCATCTACAATCATCCCATACTACGCTGAGAGCTCCAACTTACCCAGCTCTAGAACCGTGCTGTATCTATCTACTGACTGAGTCCTGCGTGCTCCAGTGTTCTGCATTACTGGTAGGGTTGCCACCCAGCCGGTATTTTACCAGCAGGCCGGTAAAAAATTGGCTTCTCTCCAATGTTAAGTCTATGGAGGGAATGCCTTGGCCGGTATTTTTTTGAAGAAAAGGTGGCAACCCTAATTACTGGCTACATCTCCAGTGTTGCTGTCATCCTGAGTCCACCCTGCACCAGACATCCTCAGTTTTGTAGTCTTGTAAAACAGTCTGCTGTATCATCTACTGACTGAGTCCTGCCTGCTCGTGTTCTGCAGTTTGTTGTTGGCTACATCTACAGTGTTGCTGTCATTCTGAGTCCGCCCTGCACCAGTCATCCTCAGTCTTCCTTCTTCCTTCGAATTTAGCTACATCCATACTTCATCCATAGTACCATAAGGCTAAAGCTCCACCTTACCCTGTTCCACCATCTTCATGTAGACCCTGGAAATGGTTCCATTTATTTTTATTTAATTATTTTAAGTATTTTAAATTGGACAAATAATTCAGACTATCACCAAATTTCGAGTTGAACAGGTCTGGTCTGAAATGCAGTCTCCGAATGAAAAAAAAAATAGTCTGAAATCAAATTTTACTGAAAATTTTTGGCGTGCACAAGTCTACCAATTGTTATTAGTACATCAGCTTTTTGTGTCTGTTTTGCGAAACACATTTAATGGGTGTTATGCACTAAAGCAGTGGTTGTCAATCTTTTTTTGTTCAGGGCACACATAACACGTAATCTAGAACATTTGGGGCACCCCTAACATATTTAAAGGGATAGTAATACTTCGTTTTAACTTTATTTTATTTTGTAGGCATTAAAAAAAACATGAAGAATGATATAAGTCTTATCTCTCAATCCTTTATGGTTTATGAGATATTCACAAGCAAAGTTCCCCTCCCCGCCCCTTTTTCCTAGTGTAAGCCATCTCTTCTCAGATGTGGATCAGGTTGTAAGACCAGACAGATAACAGAAGGGGACAATTTTCTTTGTATGAAAACAATGAAAGCCCTGCCCCCCTTGACACGTTTTTCAGCTTTTTCCCTTATCTTAATTGAAGATTGTCCCTCTCTGCAGTCTACCTGGGCACCTCCCTTCTGATCTGGTTGAACAGGGGGGGATACTTTGTTTGTGAATATCTCTTAAACCATAAAGGTTTGAGAGATAAGACTTATATCATTCTTCATGTTTTTTCAATGCCTACAAAATAAAATAAAGTTAAAACAAAGTATTACTATCCCTTTAATGTACTTTATCAAGGGCATAATGAAGGTACAATAAATAATTATACAGTATTATTATGTCTTACAATCATAATAACACAATTAAACATAATGTGCGTAACAATTTCTGTAAATCTTTATTTAAAAGTCCATTTTTGTTAGTCTTCATAGAAAACACAGGGCACCCTAAGATGAAGTCTGTGGCACACCAAAGTGACACGGCACCCTGGTTGAGAATCATTGCACTAAAGTGTGATAAACAGGTAATAAAGCGGAGATAACTTCTCCAGTGATATAACTTCTCCAGTTCCTATGTTATTCTATAGAGTCTATGCACTAGTCTCCAAAGCTGAAGAGATCTTAGTGAATTGGCTCCATAGAATAACATAGGAACTGGAGAAGTGATATCGCTGGAGATGTCATCTCTTCTTTATCACCTCTTTATCACACCTTAGTGACTCTCACTATTTACATTTTGGAAATTTTAGTGCATAGGATCCATTTAAAAACATAGGAATTGCAGAAGTGATATCACTGGAGAAGTCGTCTACACTTTATCACCTCTTTATCACATCTTAGTGAATCTCCCTCCTTACGTTTTGGATATTTTAGTGCATAGGATCCAGTGAAAAACATAGGAACTGGAGAAGTGATATCACTGGAGAAGTTATCTCCACTTTATCACCTCTTTATCACACAATGCATTGCCAGTTTTAAAGGGATGACCTGGCAACCAACATGTTGGTGCCGAACTTGGAAACCCCTAATTTAAAAGCTTAAATCCAGCTAATAAATAAATAAATAACAAAAAGTGCTTTATTTTGAAAGGTAAAATATGGTAACCCTTATAAAGCTCTCCCTGCAGCATGATAAATAGTCTTCTAAGTCATTGTTCATTTGACTTATAAAATGACATCAATGTTAGATTTCCTGAAATAAGGCTGTTCATGGGCCCCCAATAAACAAATAGGACTGTTTATTTACTCCCAAAGTAAAGTGGTTTTCTACTGGGGTGAATCAGTTGCACCATAGGGGACAAATAAACATTCTCATTGATCTAAATGCTAGAGAGGTTTCTAACGCATTTCGGAGCCTTTTGTCATGTTAATGCATCACATGTAAGAAGGAAATGTACAAATCCGATTATGCGTTACACCTGCACTTCTAGGTATCAGAATTATCTTTTTCGTGCAGAGGTAGTCAACTGGTCAATTGTTAGACCTCCAGCTGTTGGAGACTACAACTACCATCATCCCCCAACCAGCTTTGCATGCTGTCCGCCATTATTAAGACTTCAACGCTACAGACCCTAGACACCATGCCAACAATGTGAGCAGGAAAACAGACTCATTTTACACTGCTACTTGTTAGTACATAATGTTAAATAAGGCACAAAGGAGTAAAGTAAATGGGAAAATGTGCGTCATAGGTAACATAGTAAACAAGTTAAAGGGATAGTAATGTTCCACAAAAAAATGGAGAGTGTTATTTCAGTACTGTCAGAGTTGTAGTTCAAGAGTAATTGAATGATAAAGTATCACCTTCCCGCCCTTTTTACTGATGTAAGACTGCTCACCTCAGAGCAGCAAGACTGTCCAGATGGATCACAGAGAGGGACAATCTTCAGTGATCATAAGGAAAAACCTGTAAAAACCTGTCAAGCGGGCAGGGTTTTCCTTATGATCACAGTAAGAAGATTGTCCCTTGCTGTGACCTGTCCGGTCAAGAGACCAGATTCCACATCTGAGGGGAGGTGACTTACACTAGGTAAAAGGGACGGGAGGGGATACTTTATCATTCAATTACTCTTGTACTACAACTCTGACAGTATTGAAATACCACTCTTCCAAATACTATGAAGATTAATTGGAGCTGTTTTTATTGTGAAACATTACTTTAAAGGGATAGTAATACTTCGTTTTATCTTTATTTTATTTTGTAGGCATTAAAAAAACATGAAGAACGATATAAGTCTTATCTCTCAGACCTTTATGGTTTAAGAGATATTCACAAGCAAAGTATCCCCCCCCCGTTCAGCCAAATCAGAAGGGAAGTGCCCAGGTAGACTGCAGAGAGGGACAATCTTCAATTAAGATAAGGGAAAAAGCTGAAAAACTTGTCAAGGGGGGAAAGGCTTTCATTCTTTTCATACAAAGAAGATTGTCCCCTGCTGTTATCTGTCCAGTCTTACAACTAGATTCCACATCTGAGAAGAGATGGCTTACACTAGGAAAAAGGGGCGGGAGGGGGAAGCTTTGCTTGTGAATATCTCTCAAACCATAAAGGTCTGAGAGATAAGACTTATATCGTTCTTCATGTTTTTTTAATGCCTACAAAATAAAATAAAGTTAAAATGAAGTATTACTATCCCTTTAAGCAAACAAAGCAGTAATACATCAATTCCAGCACCTTTATAGGTAGGAATGATGTTAGTACACCCCATTAGTATGTGGAACTACAGAAAACTTTCAACATGGGACATGGAATTAGACTTCAAGCTTAAAACCTGGGACAGTAAGATCCTGGGACAGACACCAAACCTAGCAACCATCCCTGTAATTCTGGGATAACTGGCAAGTATATACTGAGTGTAAGAGGGTTATGTGACACATTGCGGTGTACACACCCCCTTCTTCTACTTTTAAGAAAAATCTCCTATTTCAGGAGCACAGGGGTCCATGTGACCTAGGCCTAGAAAAGCCCACACTATTAATTTAACCCCTTAAGAACCAGATGATGTGCTATGACCATCATGGTCCTTAAAGGGTAATATTGTTATGTAGGTATACTTCCAGGACAGAATTATTAAGTACAGTATATAGGATATAACTTAAGGTCATTACAGAAATTCCAGCCATGAGGCTTCATCAGGGAATAGTAACCATTTATTTTTCCTATACAGGCGTAACAAGAAGCCACCGGGCCCTAGTGCAAAAATTGCCATGGGCCCCCCTGAACACATTGCCCCTCCCATTGGCCATCTCCACATTGCCCCTCCCACTGGCCACCTCCACTGGCCAGCTCCACATTGCCCCTCCCCCACTGGCCACCTCCCCATTGCCCCCTCATTGCCCTCAATCTCCTCATTGCCTCCACATTGCCCCCAATCTCCACATTGCCCCCATTGCCCTTCTTAATGCTCTGTGTGATGTAAGACAACATTACACTCTCCCTGCAGCACTGAATGCTCTGTGTGATGTAATACAATTTTACACTCTCTCTGCAGCACTGAATGCTCTGTGTGATGTAATACAATTTTACACTCTCTCTGTAGCCCTGAATGCTCTGTGTGATGTAATACAATGTTACACTCTCCCTGCAGTACTGAATGCTCTGTGTGATGTAATACAATTTTACACTCTCTCTGTAGCCCTGAATGCTCTGTGTGATGTAATACAATGTTACACTCTCCCTGCAGCACTGAATGCTCTGTGTGATGTAATACAATATTACACTCTCCCTGCAGAACTGAATGCTCTGTGTGATGTAATACAATGTTATACTATCCCTGCAGCACTGAATGCTCTGTGTGATGTAATACAATGTTACACTGTCCCTGCAGCACTGAATGCTCTGTGTGATGTAATACAATGTTACACTGTCCCTGCAGCACTGAATGCTCTGTGTGATGTAATTAAATTTTACACTCTCTCTGTAGCCCTGAATGCTCTGTGTGATGTGATACAATGTTACACTATCCCTGCAGCCCTGAATGCTCTGTGTGATGTAATACAATGTTATACTATCCCTGCAGCACTGAATGCTCTGTGTGATGTAATACAATGTTACACTCTCTCTGTAGCCCTGAATGCTCTGTGTGATGTAATACAATGTTACATTCTCCCTGCAGCACTGAATGCTCTGTGTGATGTAATACAATTTTACACTCTCTCTGTAGCCCTGAATGCTCTGTGTGATGTAATACAATGTTATACTATCCCTGTAGCACTGAATGCTCTGTGTGATGTAATATAATGTTACACTCTCCCTGTAGCACTGAATGCTCTGTGTGATGTAATACAATGTTACACTCTCCCTGCAGCACTGAATGCTCTGTGTGATGTAATACAATGTTACACTCTGCCTGCAGCACTGAATGCTGTGTGTGATGTAATATAATGTTACACTCTCCCTGCAGCACTGAATGCTCTGTGTGATGTAATATAATGTTACACTCTCCCTGCAGTACTGAATGCTCTGTGTGATGTAATACAATGTTATACTATCCCTGTAGCACTGAATGCTCTGTGTGATGTAATACAATGTTACACTCTCCCTGCAGCACTGAATGCTCTGTGTGATGTAAGACAATGTTACACTCTCCCTGCAGCACTGAATGCTGTGTGTGATGAATACAATATTACACTCTCCCTGTAGCACTGAATGCTCTGTGTGATGAATACAATATTACACTCTCCCTGTAGCACTGAATGCTCTGTGTGATGTAATACAATGTTACACTCTCCCTGCAGCACTGAATGCTCTGTGTGATGTAATACATTGTTACACTCTCCCTGTAGCACTGAATGCTCTGTGTGATGTAATATAATGTTACACTCTAGACTTGTGCACAGGCAAAATTTTCGGTAAAATTTGAATTCGGACAAATTTTTTTTTTTCTAATTCGGATGATCTTAATTTCGGACCGGGCCTATTCGATTCGGACGAAATTCTGATCCATTCCAAATTATTCGGCCGAATTTAACATGGGTTAAATTATAGCAGTGCGCCTCCGTGCACGCTGCTATCATTATTTGCAGACAGGGTGTGCATTTAGAAAAAGATCCATCCCAAAAACGGACATTGTCGTACATTGAAAGTCTGTGCATGTCACCTCTACTCTAGCATGGGATGCCAGTCACAATGCAAACGTCGAAAACCCATGCCTGTCATTCAATTTAGCATGTTCGAACATCGAAACCCCATGCCTGTCCTTCAATCTAGCATATGTTTGAACATCAAAACCTCATGCCTGTCATTCAATTTAGCATATGTTCGACATCGAAAACCCATGCCTGTCACATCCTACTCAACATAAGTGGTCGACTCGAACATGGACAAACTACATGTCACATTCTATGTTAGTACATGGGTAAAGATTAAGGTTTCATTTTCTTACCAGCCTCCTACCCTACTGTCCCTCTTTAGTACCCAAATTCCTCTCTCTCGTTTTCCTATCCTGATTTCCCCTCATATCAGATAACTCTATGTGTATATACATTGTAGAGTTTCATACTACATCAAGAATAAACATCAATGATTGTAATGTGATAGATGTAATGTGTTAACCCTTTGAGTGCCAGAGTGGTACGCAATGCATTGCAAAGCAATGCGTTGCATACCACTCTGGCATTCAAAGGGTTAAAAAGAAAAATTGAGACATTCTGTTGTGAACAAATTGCAACACAGGAGAGAAATAAAAAAAAATGCTTGACATCTATACTGAAGAGGGGTCCACAGCATTGTCTTAGTATAGCAATATCACCGTTTTCCGTGAGTGTGCAATACAGGGCTCTACGATAATTGCTGGGCATTTCCCAATGTCATAATCAGGGGATGATGGGAGTTGTATTCTAACTACTGTTAGGAAACACATAAGTGATGCACATTCATCTCCCACCTAGAAATTATTTACACACGAGGCAACTCCCCCAAGTAATACCTAGCACCTTTCCAAGTGAAAGGACTTCCAGAAAGGCTTCAGATCTCTTAGTGACTCACCTGTTATTGCCAGTCAGCGGGACCCGGAGAGTAGGAGGGGGTGATGCTATGGCTGCACGGCACGGTGCTCTTAGTTGGTCACTTGTCACAATGTTGAAGCCAGCACCTTCTGGGTGGAGACACCTCACAGCAATCCTGTTCAGGACACATCATGCACTGTTGTGCACTCATACTAGGGATCCCAAATGTTTAGACTCATTTCGTACAGGGGGCACCCTCCTGTATTTGTAAAACCTCTCTAGCAAATCTGGGACGGTAGACCTATTTACTCAAGTCTTGACTTTAGGTGGGCGATAAACAATATAAAATAGGCATAATGTTTCACTATCACATAATTCACGTCACTGAAGCAGCCAGCAGGCATCGCCACTGAGTGAGCATAGGGCTGCCCGGCTGCTGACAGTCACACTGATGGGATGGGACACCCTGCAACACAGAAATGGCGGAAGAGCACAAAATAAACATGCTATGGGACGGTAAATTGCCGCCCCTGTCAAAGTGCCGCCTGGGTCCATGGACCCACTGGGACCCATGTAAGGGCCGGCCCTGTATTCGAACAAATACCTAATATTTTTTTATATTTTGCACAGTAACAAATATTACTTGCTCTTGCAGTGGCAATAACTGGAACTAATGCTGGCTGCCTACCTATGCCTAGCCTAATGCTACCTGCCTGCCTACACAACAACTGTACACTCTCTAATCTCTTCTCTCTCTGAGCTCCAACAACCCAATGAGGAAATGCAGGCTGTCTGTCTGTGTGACTGTGTCATTAGTCCAACCCCCATCATGAAACGAAGAAGGCCATTCGAATACAGACAAAAGAGGGAAGTAGTGCATGAAACGGAGAATGGAATTGGACTAGAGACATGGAAGGAAAATTATGGAGGGAAAGTAATTGAGCACGCACAGGAAGTACAAAAAAGTCCTGGTCAAAAGTAGTCAAAACTTTTGGAAATGTGTCGATTGCCGAAACTTCCGAAAGTTTCGATGCATTTCGGACCTGGGCTGTTCGGAGTTGGATCATTTTTTCCGAATGACCCTTGAGTTTCGGATTGGCCGAATGTCTCCGAATGACCCCATTTTCGACGAAATCCGAATGTCTCCGAATGAATTCGCACATGTCTATTACACTCTCCCTGCAGCACTGAATGCTCTGTGTGATGTAATACAATATTACACTCTCCCTGCAGCACTGAATGCTCTGTGTGATGTAATACAATATTACACTCTCCCTGCAGCACTGAATGCTCTGTGTGATGTAATACGATGTTACACTCTCCCTGTAGCCCTGAATGATCTGTGTGATGTAATGCGATGTTACACTCTCCCTGTAGCACTGAATGCTCTGTGTGATGTAATACACTGTTACACTCTCCCTGTAGCACTGAATGCTCTGTGTGATGTAATACAATATTACACTCTCCCTGCAGCACTGAATGCTCTGTGTGATGTAATACAATATTACATTCTCCCAGCAGCACTGAATGCTCTGTGTGATGAATACAATATTACACTCTCCCTGTAGCACTGAATGCTCTGTGTGATGTAATACAATATTACACTCTCCCTGTAGCACTGAATGCTCTGTGTGATGTAATACACTGTTACACTCTCCCTGTAGCACTGAATGCTCTGTGTGATGTAATACAATGTTACACTCTGCCTGCAGCACTGAATGCTGTGTGTGATGTAATACAATGGTATAGTGTTGTTGAAGCACCAAATGCACTGTGTGATGTAATACAATGTTACACTCTGCCTGCAGCACTGAATGCTGTGTGTGATGTAATACAATGGTATAGTGTCGTTGAAGCACCAAATGCACTGTGTGATGTAATACAATGTTACACTCCTCCTGCAGCACTGAATGCTCTGTGCCAGGTAATATAATGTTACACTCTCCCTGCAGCACTGAATG
This sequence comes from Rhinophrynus dorsalis, assembly GCA_037306005.1. Lineage (NCBI taxonomy): Eukaryota > Metazoa > Chordata > Amphibia > Anura > Rhinophrynidae > Rhinophrynus > Rhinophrynus dorsalis. The sequence continues at coordinate 623,899,214 of CM074719.1, read as the reverse complement.
ATCTGTGTGATTGAATACAATGTTATCACGGGGTGATATGATTACAATTTCCAAATGCATTCAAGGTCAATACAAAGAACTATCCAATTAATTATTTATGCAAAGAGCTGAGCTAAGAATGAGAAGTCATCCATTCGACTGAAGCAAAGGCAAGGATTTTTACAGTAAGGGTGGTAAAGCTGTGGAACTCTTTGCCTCAAGATGATGTACTTGCACATACTGTAACTCCTATTTGGGGTGTGGATGTGTGTCAGGATCAGGAAATCCCACCCAGGGCAAGACACCTCCACTCCGCGCACTGTAACTGACCTTATTTTAAAAAAAATATATAATTTTTTTTACCAAATGTATAGGAAGCCCACCTAATCAATCAACATTTTAAAATGAATATCAAGCTTATAATGGAGATGACAATAGTATTGTATATAAGTCCATACTTCCAATAAGAAAAACAAATGTCCAATAATTCAATACTTATCTCTATATGATGAATGAAATGATGGGTAGATGATATGAGGGATTGATAGAAAGATGAAAAAGAATGCAAAAATGGATCTGCAATCTTTCCGCAATAAATATTCCACAAACTTTCCCCGATGTATCTTTTATAATGCAGCTTCCAAAAAAGGACCTTATCCCTTGTACAAGTAGCACATCTAAAATAAGGAGCGCAAACAAAAGTGCATCTAACAGTAAAATCTTTACACAGACAAGAAGTACAAAAAACTCACCACACCACCAGTATCTAAACGCATTGACTCTCCCTGTCCTGATAGCTGCGAGCCTCCCGCCCTGCAAAGTCCGATCCTAAGAACTTTTTGGATGTAAACACTCAGCACTGTTCTGCAGTTCCAGTCCTCCGTTTCTGGGGAAAGGATATTTCTGTAACTGTTTGTTCGACACTCAGACACAGTGGCTTAGGATAAAACACAGTATTATTGAAAACACAATGATCAAGTATCCTAACAGGCTTTGCTATACTTTAGCATGGAACATACAGAGATAATACAGTTACAGGATGCATATGCCTACGCAGGCCCATTATAATTGGAAGCAAGAGAGTTCTTATACTGACACAGGTCAGGCAGTACTGCATGAGTTAAAGTCCCAAAAGGTGTAATCAGTCTCTGTGGAGAGAAGTTTGTGGAGTTCTCTTTAGTAACGCCCAAACTTATAGAATAGCACTAGTAGGAGACTGTAGTGCAAGTATGGATGTTAGCGCACTTAAAATCTGCCAGTGCAGAACTAAGACTATAACCTACTGCTGTGGTAGTACGGAGGCAACAAGATACTCTGCCAGAGCCAAACGGGAGTACAACCAAAGGCACACTGCCATAGCAGTAACGGAGGCAACAATGATACTCTGCAGGAGCCAAACTGGAGTACAGCCAAAGGCACATTGCCGTAGATGTAACGGAGGCAACACGGAGTCTCAGCAGGGGTTAACGGAGGACTCAGTCTACAATACATTGCCGTAGCAGTAACGAAGGCAACACTGATACTCTGCCAGGCAGGCCTCAGGCACAGTGGAAGTCAGAATGTCGCCCAAGCGACACAGCGATGCAGGAACAGGAAGGTCGGGTCGAATCACGGAGCAGGAACATCAGACAAGCTGAGTCAGGTCACGGAGCAGGAACGTCAGACAAGCTGGGTCAGGTCACGGAGCAGGAACGTCAGACAAGCTGGGTCAGGTCACGGAGCAGGAACGTCAGCCAGGCCGGGTCGAATCACAGAGCAGGAACGTCAGCCAAGTCGGGTCAGGTCACTGAGCAGGAACGTCAGCCAGGCCGGGTCGAATCACTGAGCAGGATACCAGAAGCAGAGTAGTCAGACAGGCCAAGTCGGTAGACAGGAATGCAAGTAACACAAAAGGCACTGGTACAGGAACACCACAAAAGGGCACCGGATAGGTGCCAGAGCCCGGTATATAAAGGCCATACTGGGCAGGCCAAACATAGCTCCACCAATAGGGGCGCATCATAACAGAGACTGACAAGAGCAGCACAGAGAGCACGGGCACCGTGATAGTACCCCCCTCTCAAAGACCCCCTCTCCTGGACAAGGGACCTGGTTTCTGGGGATATTTAGAGTGAAAGTTGCGCAATAATCTAGGAGCATAAAGGTCCTTCTGATCAACCCATGAACGCTCTTCAGGGCCACAGCCTTTCCAATGGACCAAATATTGCAACTTTCTTCTAAATCTTCGTGAATCAATTATGCTTTGAACTTCGCACTCCTGGCCCTGAACATCCACAGGACCAGGTACCACCGGAGTGGTAGTGTAGCGGTTGCATACCAGAGGTTTTAACAGGGATACATGGAACACATTATGTATGCGCATAGATGCCGGAAGTTGTAATGCATAAGAGACAGGATTAACTTCCCGGATCACCCTGAAAGGGCCAATGAACCGGGGAGCCAACTTATTGGATGGCACTTGCAGGTTAAGATTTCTGGAGGAGAGCCATACCCTGTCCCCAACCTGAAAGGAGACCGCTGGCAGCCGTCTACGGTTGGCATGTCGCAGATGACGCTGAAAAGACTGACTGAGGGTCCTCTGAACCTATGCCCAGGTGGAGCGGAGTTGCTCAATATGCTCGTCCAGAGCTGGAATCTGTTGTGACTGAAATGAGTCCGGGAGCAGGCATGGCTGGAACCCATAATTGATGAGAAACGGGGAGCTCCCGGATGAAGAATTAACTGCACAGTTCCTGGCGAACTCTGCCCAAGGAAACAGGTCTGCCCAATTGTCATGATGATCGGTAACAAAGCAGCGCAGGAACTGCTCCAGTCCCTGATTGGCGCGCTCAGCGGCCCCATTGGTCTGGGGATGGTAGATGGAGGAAAAGGACAGTTGAATGCCCATCTGACCACAGAATGCCCTCCAGAATCTGGACACGAATTGGCTCCCTCGGTCGGACACCACAACTCTAGGAACCCCATGCAACCGGAACACTTCTCTCGCAAAAACCACTGCCAGCTCCTGGGCTGAAGGAAGGCCCAAAAGGGGTACGAAATGAGCCATTTTTGAAAATCTGTCAACCACCATCAGAATAAACGAGTAACCCCTAGACACTGGCAGTTCTCCCAGGAAATCAATGGATATGTGGGACCAAGGGCGTTCGCCATTAGGTACAGGTTGAAGTAAGCCCACTGGGAGGTGTCTGGGGGTTTTGGCACGAGCACAGGTGGTACAGGCTGCAGTGAATGCGGAGCAATCAGCTCTAAGGGAGGGCCACCAAAATACTTGTGAAAGAGACCATATTAATTGATCCCTCCCAATATGCCCAGCAGCCTTAGATGAGTGATATGTCTCAAGCAAACGGGTACGAAATGGCTCATCAACAAAACACTTGCCCACTGGGGTTTCTGGGGGAGCCGTAGCCTGGGTAGCCAAAATCTCTTCCCCCAGTGGCGAAGTGATACTAGTACGTACTGTAGCCAGAATACAATCAGGCTGAATGATAGGTATGGGAGGCTCATCCTTCTCCATCTCTGGTGCAAATTTTCTAGACAAGGCATCAGCCCTAATGTTTTTTGAGCCTGGTAAGTAGGGTACTACAAAGTTAAAGCGAGATAAAAACAGTGCCCATATATATACTAGTTGAACAGCCCGGCAGCAATGGCCGCGGTGCAGTCATGCACATTGAGACTGCCTGTGCCGCGGCTGATAAAGGAGTGATCATGAATTCGGAGCGCCCTGCTCCATTATCAGCCACGGCGCGAGCAGTCTGTACAGTGCATGACAGCTTCTAACAAACATACATTAGCGAATTATTATATAGGATATATATATATATATATATATATATATATATATATATATATATATGGCAAAAAATCAGCACTCTCAGGAAACTTCTTCAAAGTGCAACAGAGTTTATGGAAAGATCAACGTTTCGATGCCAGCAGGGATCTTTATTTTGCCATATATATTTTTCTATATAAACCGCACCCAGGCATTTGTCTATATTATCGGGAGTGCATCCTTTAACCAATATAATATATCTATATATATATATATATCTATATATATATATATATATATATATATATATATATATATATATATATATAAGCTAGATATAGATAGATAGATAGATAAACTTTGTGTTCATAAAAGTCATTACTATTGAATCTCTTCTTGCAACTTCCAAGACTGTCTAGTTTCCAGAGGTGTAACTAGAAGCCACGGGGCCCTGGTGCAAGAATTGCCATTGGCCCCCCTCAACCACATTGGCCACCTCCACATTGCCCCTTCCACAATGCCCCTCATTCTCCACATTGCCCCTTCCACATTGCCCATCATTCTCCACATTGCCCCTTCCACATTGCCCCTCATTCTCCACAATGCCCCCATCACAATGCCCATCATTCTCCACAATGCCCCCATCACAATGCCCCTTCCACATTGCCCCTCAATCTACACAATGCTGCTCATTTTCCACATTGCCCCTCAATTTCCACAATGCCCCTTAATCTCCACATTGCCCCTTCCACAATGCCCCCATCACAATGCCCCTCATTCTCCACATTGCCCCCAATCTCCACAATGCCCCCATCACAATGCCCCCATCGCCACATTGCCCCTACTGACCCCCCCGTCCTCCTACCTCGAGTCCCTCGTGATCTAGGGGTGTGTGACATGCCAAATGAGGCACAGACCTCTGACTGGAACTCAAGCTCCCGAGTGGTCCTTAGTAATGCAGAGCGCTGGGAGATTATATCATCTCCCAGAGCTCTGCATTACTAGAGTGACGGCCACCGGGACGTCAGCTGTGCTGCGGGCGGGTGGCGAGGGGGTCGCAGGGGGCGGCCGGGCCCCTGACAGTGATGGGCCCCGTCACAGGTGCGACCCCTATTGTTACACCACTGGCAGTTTCATCCATTGTGTATACATGGGGGCATGATAGGGGTGTGAGTTTGAGAAGAGTGGTGGCGGCAGGAATCTCTATGAGGACTTCAAGGGGGCTGTGATTTTGGCAGGAGTGAGAAGAGGGGATTAGTCCCCCTGATCACTCTCCCAAAATTATGGCGGGGACCTCACAGTCCAGGTACAGTCAACAGGGCATTGATATTGTGAGGAGTGGGCATCCTGGAAAAATCACTGCAAACACCTCAACTGGCACAGATTTTAAGAGTGGGCAGGGGGACAAAGCCTCTTACCCATTCCCATCAAAATCTCTGCAGGGACCATAGTGGTTCAACTGTACAACACATGCTACACTTCCACTCACAATGAAAATAAAAAAAAGCACACTTCCCACTATTATATTTTCCAAACCTCATATTACACACGTGTTACTGGATCCTCTCCTACACTCATTCTTATTTCTCTCACACTATGTTACTGTCGTCCTCATGTTCTAGACCTCCTCATGACTACAGTCCCAAAATCACAACCATTCACCTATGAACAGTACGAAGCACTGACAGCTCTCTTATGGACTCCTCCATGTGGGTCTTTCATGAATGCTAGCCACACATACAAAATATTCATTTACAATACGTTTTCAGAAGTTAAAAAAAAAAACAAAAAAAACGGACATTACACTGTATAACACATCACGTCTTATTCACCTAACTTTCACCATAGTCGGTGTCAATGCCTCCTACACTAACATTGGCCTTTCACAGTCCTTCACCCACCCCATCCTTACATACCCCTCACTATTGCCACATACAATACCACTACACTCCTGCTACTAATGCCCATCCTAAACTCACATCCACCCCTCTGAATCCCCCCCTCTCTCACTTTTGTATCACGGTGCCCGTGATTGCTGCAGTTCCTTGTCTGTCACCAGTAGGGGGCTGCTATTGGCTGTCTGCAGATAGCCCGCCTTTCATTGCCTATTTAAACCTGGATTGGGCACCCTTTGGGTGCCCTTTCGTGTTGTTTCTGACCTTCCTGCTATCACTATGCTAGTGATAGCTGGGCCTCTGTTCCTGAGTTCCTGATCTCATGTGTTCCTGAGTACCTGTTCGCTACTGTTCCAGTGTTTCCTGCCTGCTGAGTTGTTCCAGTCCTGGTTCCGGCCTAGTCTCTGGTGTTGCAGTTCCTGCGGTTCTTCAACTCTGCTGTTTCCTGACCTGACTGATCGTTGCTGGTTCCTGTCATCTCATCGCCTGTCTCCTGGCGACCTCTTGCTCGGTCACGTCGGCGACTTCTTTGTTACACCGGTGTGCGGTCACTGGTTTGCTCCAGAGCCTATCGGCTATACAGTCTTGTATTGGTTCCAGCGTGCGGACGCTGGTTTGCTCCAAAGCCTTGCGGCTAAACTACTTGTTTGTTACCCCAGTGTGCGGTCACTGGTTTGCTCCAAAGCCTTGCGGCTATACTACTTGTTTGTTACACCAGTGTGCAGTCACTGGTTTGCTCCAAAGCCTATCGGCTATACTATCCTGAGTTGGTCCCAGCGTGCGGACGCTGGTTTGCTCCAAAGCCTTGCGGCTATACAAACTCGCTTGTTACACCAGTGTGCGGTCACTGGTTTGCTCCAAAGCCTTGCGGCTATACTACTTGTTTGTTACACCAGTGTGCGGTCACTGGTTTGCTCCAAAGCCTATCGGCTATACTACCCTGAGTTGGTCCCAGCGTGCGGACGCTGGTGTGCTCCAAAGCCTTGCGGCTATACAAACTTGCTTGTTACACCGGTGTGCGGTCACTGGTTTGCTCCACAGCCTATCCGCTATACAATCCTGTGTTAGTCCCAGCGTGCGGACGCTGGTTTGCTCCTAAGCCTTGCGGCTATACGAACTCGCTTGTTACACCAGTGTGCGGTCACTGGTTTGCTCCAAAGCCTATCCGCTATACAATCCTGTGTTGGTCCCAGCGTGCGGACGCTGGTTTGCTCCTAAGCCTTGCGGCTATACCAACTCGCTTGTTACACCAGTGTGCGGTCGCTGGTTTGCTCCAAAGCCTATCGGCTATACAGTCCTGTGTTGGTCCCAGTGTGCGGACGCTGGTTTGCTCTAAAGCCTTGCGGCTATACAAACTTGCTTGTTACACCGGTGTGCGGTCACTGGTTTGCTCCAAAGCCTATCGGCTATACAGTCCTGTGTTGGTCCCAGCGTGCGGACGCTGGTTTGCTCTAAAGCCTTGCGGCTATACAAACTTGCTTGTTACACCGGTGTGCGGTCACTGGTTTGCTCCAAAGCCTATCAGCTATACAATTCTGTGTTGGTCACAGCGTGCGGACGCTGGTTTGCTCCAAAGCCTGGCAGCTATACAGACTTGCTTGTTACACCAGTGTGCGGACGCTGGTTTGCTCTAAAGCATTGCGGCTATACAAACTCGCTTGTTACACCAGTGTGCGGTCACTGGTTTGCTCCAAAGCCTATCCGCTATACAATCCTGTGTTGGTCCCAGCGTGCGGACGCTGGTTTGCTCCTAAGCCTTGCGGCTATACGAACTCGTTTGTTACACCAGTGTGCGGTCACTGCTTTGCTCCTAAGCCTATCGGCTATACAATCCTGTGTTGGTCCCAGCGTGCGTACACTGGTTTGCTCCAAAGTCTTGCGACTTTACTACTCCCTGTTGGTCTCAGTGTATGTACACTGGGTTGCTTACGATCCTGTCAATTTGCAATTACCATCTGACTGCTGCTATTCTCTCTGGGCTGCCCTGCCCGGTATTGGT